>VXBI01009103.1:63490-78145 GCA_013397375.1 Toxostoma redivivum
AGAAAGAAAAAAAAGAAGAAAGAAGTTTAGGTTAAGCTCAGAAATTAGTTTGTTATTTTTCTATGAAAAAAAAACCCTCAGGTATTTTATTTTTTTAATGCGTCTATGTTGAGTCCTCTTCTATAGTTTTCATTAAATACAACAATAAAACCAGGTCACACCCATTTAGGAAAAAAGTTATTCCCACAGATAAACTTTTTCTTTTTTTTAAGATAATAAAAAAATGTATTGAATTTATCCTTTTTATGTCCTGCTTGAAACAACTTGCCAAATTTCCTCCAAATCTGCGAACAGATTTCCTTCTTGCTGAGCTATTTTTCCCCTACAAATATCAGCTGACAAAAAAAACTCTGCAAGTCTAGTCATCAAGCTAACAGTCTGCTCTCAGTCTCTCCAAACTAAGCAAACAGTATATAAAATAGGAAAGAAATTAGGAAAGAACCAAAGAGACCAGAACAAAAGCAAAAAGGATTTATTCTCTTAAAGCATCATCCTGGAGTACGGGGATATTACTCCAAGACGCACAAGAACCACTAGAAACAGCCACCTCCATATGAACAGAGAGAGTGCTGTACTCTGCCTCCATCTAATACGTGAGATTTATAAGTGCTTCAGCTCCCCAGAGGCACTCAGGCATATTGCTATATATAGGACTGTTCCCAGATTACAGAATGCCTTCCCTTGACTGTAGCATTTTCAGTCCACAGGGATTTTTTTGCTTCTTTTTATTTTCTTTTAAAACCAGCTCACTCCAAGCTTCTTCCCTTTGTTTGCTCCCCTAACAGTGTTAATCATTGCATGGAAATGGGTTCAATGTCCAGTTCAAAAGCAATCCTAGGCAAATACAGATAAACAGCCTCTCCCAGGAAGCGAAAATATTTGTGCGGCACATAATGTGGACAATAGATTTGTTTTCTGAATGAGTTAGCTGGAAAATCAGTTAGGGCTCTGCCTCACTTTGAGCTGTGCCT
This sequence comes from Toxostoma redivivum, assembly GCA_013397375.1. Lineage (NCBI taxonomy): Eukaryota > Metazoa > Chordata > Aves > Passeriformes > Mimidae > Toxostoma > Toxostoma redivivum. Next base: position 64,462 of record VXBI01009103.1, read on the forward strand.
CCACTGAGGCCAGAGTTGGGGGTTGTGGTTGCTGGGCTTGGGGCTGGTGGAGGTCCAGAGGATAGCTGGAACCACCCATAGGTTGGGGTATGCTGCTTGCATCCCATCCCCATCAGATCCATGGAGGATGTGGTTCTGTCCCAGCTCACACTCAGGCTTTCTAGCTCAGGAAGTCTTTGCTTTAATCTGAAGCATTCACGGGGACAGCAACCATCATCCTTGCGGGAACAGTGAAGAGGGAAATTGGACAGTGACAGCTGCTGTTCTCATATAGGATGTGATTTCACATAGTTTTGGTGAAGACATGGACAGATCCTGCAAGGGTGCTGAGTTCCCTCAGGTGCAGAGCTGGTTTCTCTTTCTCTTTAGCCTATAAAGAAATTAGTCTTTTTTCCCTCCTTCACTCTGAAACTGGTGTGTGATTTCATACATCTCTGCTTCTGCAATCACTGGCTCCTCCTCCATTTCTTAGATTTTTTTTTCTTGTGCTTTCCTTCCCTGTCATTATTTTTGTCCAACAGCTATTTGTTCAGTAATCTCCCCCAAGAGATTAGCACACTAATAGGCAGCCAACAAAACAAGAAAGAAAGAAAGACACAGTACTTAAAGGATGAATACTTGGGAGAGAGCATCAGTCTTTTGATGTCCCGATTCCAGTCGGGTTTATTTGCTATATATATGTCTATAATAACTATATATCTTCGTACAGCTGTCCTACTGCTGAAACAGAGATTTCTGACTGCCTTGCAAACCTCATGCCTCTCCTTCACTTGCAGAGAGAAGGAAAACCACAGCATTCCCAGTACCCAAAGGGGTACCCTGGCACAGAGCAACTCACGTATTTAGGCAGCAGGACATCTTAGCTGCAGAGTCAGCCCATCCATTACACATGTTTTCCTGTCCATTGTAGCAGCAGCCCATGTCCTGAAAACATCTCCACACCCTTCAGTTTAACCCCGTGGTTGCTCCTGCTCCCATTTGAGAGGTCTGTGCCTCTGGATGGTGCAGAACCAAGGTTCCATCTCCAAACGTAGGCGCTGGATTTCGCTCAGTCATGGCTGACTAAAAGAATATCATCTGATCTTTAGTGACCCTACTGTGCTGAGTGGATAACAGCCAGGCATTTAATACAGATGCAGAAAAGGCAGGGGCACTCCGGAGGGAAAAGATGGCTGCAACTGCGTCACATTTTGCAGCACGGTGTGACAAAAGCTGCAAGTACACTTTTCAAAGAAAGTTTGGTTTTTCAGGCATGCTCCATCATTGGTGGTTGCTCTTGCTTTGTTTTTTCTCAGACAAATTCTTCTTTTAAACTGGCAGTGAAGACTTACTTAGGACTGCATTAGGGGCTCTTGAAAACACCCTGGAAATTGATACCACACACTTGGGCGATTTTATTTTTTTTAACAGATTGGTAGGCATTCTTTTAATTTCCCCCTTGTGATTTTATACAGAACACTTTTTCAGGCAGATCTTTTCACACCCCTCCAAAGCAGTCAATGAAACCATTTGCATGCATACAATTAAGCACAAGGGAGGGGGTGAAAGCAGGAAAAAAGCTACAGCTACAACAGCCAATAATTTAATCTGAAAAAGTCCTTCAGTCAGCTAATATTCTGAAGCAACAAGTCCTTTTGAGCAGAATTTCAAAAATTCATTAATACCTCTAACAATCATTTTATATACCAACAAATTTGGGAACATATGAAAGCCAATAATTTTAAATCTAGAATAATACCACATATTCTGCCCCCAGTTTGACCCTGATCCTTCACAGTTAGGAGCTTTATTATTGAATTTGTTGAGCATATGATGAAGTAGCTGATGGGGTGCAGCCTCACTCAAGTCAAATGGACTGCACAGGTGTACTAGAATTTGCCCCCGTATTTCTGTTAATGTGTGACAAAACCCCTACCCCCACCCCCAACATACTCCAATACGCAGAAATCATAGAGGGATAATAGGGGGACCTGTATCTGAGTAATAAAAGTGAGAGAAGTTGGATCAGCAGGAATAAATCTCAAATCTTCACAATAATTTCAGTATCTTAGATATATATCCAACATCCTAAGCCTCCTCCCAAAAGACCAGTGCAACCCAGTTATACCCTGTGATTTCCAGTGTACACAGAAGAGGGAGTTACTCTTAGAGTTTGGAAGGCCATGAAGTTGTTACTTTTGATCTCAAATATGACAAATTGATGTTTGAAGATAATAGGGTTTTATTGTCAGCTCTTATGCATTCAGAAAAGAAGAACTGCTGGGCTGACAATCTCTAAACAAAATGCATTCAGTTAACACACAGACTGAAAAATGTACATTAAAACAAAAAAAAAAAAGATTCTTATATATTCTCACACATTCTGGAGCTGGTTGTGAGGAAGTAGAGCAAAGCACACCAGACTTGGAGGAGCTAGAAGAGAGAGCAACACCAAAAAAAAGAATAGGAATGTTTTTATTTGAGTATGCACATGGTGCATTTAGTTATTTTCAGGGTCAGACCTCAAACTTATCCTTTAAATTTTGTTTTGCTTGCTATTCATTTCCATTTATCTCCTGGAATCCAATGAACATGGGTATCAGCTTTGTAAACGAAGTTGATGCGCTTGAGGATTGCTTAGAAAATCTTTTAAACATTAAGGATATAATGGGAAAAAGAAATATTAAAGAAAGATAGAGAAAATGAAGAACAGGGAAAGTGTGTGCAGCACCTCTCTCAGACATTCTCCCAGGCTCTCACCATTTGCAGCCCAAGGGACTTCCAAAGCCTGATGCTGCTCACTTCTTTTTGTAGTGAACCATAATGAGTTATTTCACCCCTGTGCAGCTCCAACTCACAAGTCTTGGAGGCCTTGTACCATAGGTGCATGAGATATTCCATCTGTGTCAGTGCATCTGGTCAGAAGAGAGAAGAAAAGTAATTCAGAGGGAACACTAAAACCTTGAGCAGAGTCTTCTGGAAGCATCCAAGATGAAATACCAGTCCAGAGACCTGCCTGGAGTAGACAAGGTTTGCCTTTTAGGACTGGCATTTTGGGAATACATATCACCAATATAAGAAAAAGAGCGATCACATAATTCCTTGGAGAAACAGTGCATCTGGAACCAGATCAAATGTCTGCAATAAAAGCTGAATACAAGTAAAATTCACTCACATTTAATGTTTCACTCTAAGCGTCAGGGTCAGCCAGATTAGAAACAAAGTCTGCCCAACGTTTCAGATGAGCCTGAAGTTTGAGAGAAACAGGAAGGACTTTTGTTTTTTAAAACATTATCAGGTCGATGGAATAGTGGTGAGCCTTTCACTTGTAACCAGCTATCAGTGCTCAAAAACAACTTGAGAAAGTGCGACTTGAGAGACCAGGAAAAGATTTATTTTGTTCATATTTTTACCATGCTGTTACAAATTTCTCAAATGAGAGGTTGGGGTTTTGAAAGTGGTGACCAAATTTACCAGTGCTTCTGTAACAAGATCTTTAGACCATCCAACATCCTACAATGAAAGATCAATTTCTATCATCGCCTTACACAAAATGTTGGTTTAAAAGTTTAATTCCGTCTTTGTGCCTCTGAAGAATGCAATAACATCCTCTTGCTTTTTTGTGTTTTCTGGCCCAGGCTAGCTTTGGATTTCTATTCAAACCACTCTGTATTCCAAACCCAAGTCCCTGCCTCTCCTCATCCCAGGTAGACATTTGCATCCTTTAAATGATCTTGTTTATTTTATGTTTTGGAATACAGTTATCTGAATATTAATTACGTTTTTAGTGAAGTTCATCGGTTGAGTGCAGGAATTGAGAATTCTTCCTTCAGTTGCAGCCACCTGCTTAGATTTCTGTGTTTATCTGCTTCACTGAGTTTAAATCAGTTTCTGTAAGTGAAAGTCTGTTGCTTTGAGCAGATGTTAATGCTCAGAAATAGTGTACAGTCTGCCATTAGCATATGTAGCATAACACTAATAAATAGAGGCATGTACCACCCTTGAAGGTGATTCTGATTTCAGAGAAATCTTCCCCCCTATCCTGCCAGCCCCTTTCCTTAGGGAAGCCTCTGGCATACAGCTGTTAAAAGTGAGGGATCTTCCTCCCACCCCTGGAAAGACCTTAGCAAATGGTCCATTCTGTTTATGCTACATTTGGATGATTAATGATATTGTATAGTGTAACTAAATTGTACTGCTATTATCATCAGGTCACTGCTGACAATTAGATATATCATCTCTGGGGTTCAAATACAGATAACAATTTTAACTATGTGGATAAGTAAAGGTTTGATGGTGTCCTAATGTTAATGTAAATATTACCACATATTGGAAATCAGTAATGCACCACATGCAGGGATCGCGTTACACAGCAGCGGCTGCCGGGGAGCTGGAGCTGCTGAGATGGTTGCAACAGTGGTTTTCTCCTTTATCCTCCTTGTTAATTTTTTCCCTTCCCTAAGGATTTGGAACAATCCATCTGTAAAACATGACAGCCATTTAGGCTCTAAGGGACCCAGCAGCTTTCAAGTAAAGCTGTAATCAAACTGATTTGGGATGTTTTGGGTTTTGGGAGGGGGAAGTTCAGCTACCTCAGTGCCCTCCTGGCTCCCTGCTCAATGCAGGGCTTAGAGCTCCAGTACTAAAGCAGAGTCACTGGAAGACAAGTTGTTGTTTGAGCATGGCCAGCTTAGCCATGAGAATGAGAAAATCTGAGAAAATGAGGTCCTGAAAGTGTCTTCATGTTTTGTCTCGAGAACAGATCAGTGCTCCTAATCCTGACAGCTGCAAGTAACCATTTGAGAGGGAGGTTGTATTAAGTCAGGATGAAAAATTTGAGAAAGGACTTATTGCAGAAATGCAACATTACAGCTCCTGGCTAAAGCTGAAAGTATATTGAAAAGGTTTGGAGGAGCAAGAATTCAAATCGAGCAAAGCCTCTGCCCCTTTTACTATTCATCCATCAATAACTGGCACATGTCATGTTAGGGCACAGACTAGAAATTAATTTTCTCGCTAATATTAAGAAACTTTATTGCACCAACCCTTATCTTCATAAATCCTGATATATACCAAGAGCAAAGAACACGGAAGTCACTGCAATAATATCAGCAGAAAACTGGAGCATGATAAAAATCAGCTTTACAGGCCTTGCATTTCCATGAGTCTAATTCCCATTTCATAGGGAGGAAAACATAGCAATCTGCACTCAAAAAGAGAAGAGAATCACTGGATCAGGGCCCCCAACTGATTTATACTCACAATTTCCTTCTGAGATAGCAGCAGCGGATGTGAAAAGCAAAGACTACCAATAATTCTGTTCTCCTCCCGGCATGAGAAAGGAAGGATTTTCCTAAATGCAAGAAATTACTAGAGTCAGATTCATTGGACAGTGGTTATTTTTAAGTGGCTTGAGCTACCCTTCCATTATTTCTGGTGGGTAATATATCCCATTTTCCAAGAGGAAGGCATTAAAAATGAGCATGTTTTTGCACAGAAATAAAGATACAAGCTGAGTTCACACTTCAGTGATTATTGCACACCTTGTCTACTAATTAAATAATGGGACTTAAATTAAAATAAAAGCAAAATATAAAACCAAAGAAGAAGCAATTAAAAATGCTAGACAATGGTTGCTCATCTTCTTAGAGAGTTGAATCCATGCTTCAGGAGCAGACTTCTTGTTGGTAATGTTTTACAGATATCTAGAAACTGGCAAAACAAAAAACCCAAACAAAGCCAAAGCAGGTCCCAGAGCACCCAGGGATGTGCAATAGGAAAAGAGAGAGGGTGGCAAATGGATATTAGCTTCCAATTAATCAACACAGATCAGGGCATCATTTCGTTTAACATCCTGCACCTCTTGGGAAAGGGATTCAGCTTCAAGACTCTGGGTCTCTGGGCAGAAGTATACCCAATTTCTGTGAGTCTCAGAATAAAAAGCAAATTTCTCCCTATGCTCCAAGCACACTTCTGCTATAAAATCAGTCCACTCAACAATTTAAGAGAGATAAAATAAGGAATAAATGGTATAAATTCATTTTTATTCCATTGGTGTTCCCTTGCCCAATATTTGTACTTATTGATCTGCAACTGAGGGAGAAGGCTGGAAAGTAAAGGATAAAGGTAAGCCCAAAAAGCACTACTGTTCTAGAAGCTGGAGGGCAGAGGAGAGACAAGGAAGAAGAGCAGCAAGAGAAAGGGAGAACAGAGAAAGGAAGAGAGAATTAGAAACAGAGCAAACAAGATTAAGTTTCATCTGACTTATTGGATGTTCACTTGGAAAGCAAAAGGCAGAGTGAGGAAGGGCAGGGGGAGAGAACATGAACTGCAGCAAGTTCTGTCCTGAGGCTCCATGCAATGGTTTTGTCAGAGACTCTCTGAGGCTGGTGCCACTTGGCATGATGTGTAGCTTTAATGAAACAAGGAGGGGGGCAGGCAGGAGGGAAGGGAAAAAGAAAAAGTGACTGAGACTCTCTGTCTCTTGCTCGGTCTCTGTTTCAGAGACCTATTGGCCATAACTCTTGCAGGGCAAATAATAAGCGTTCCCCATCCAAATGTAAGCACATTGGCACTTAATCCTATTTTATAAAGGTTATAGTTTTACATAAATCACTCGCTCTAAATGCACTTTAGTCATCCTCCTCATGTTAAGTTTCCCTTTAAGCCTAACTAGGCAAGGAGGATTTCTCCCACTGGCCTTCTGGACATGACGCCACCAAGATTGAACTATGCTCTCCATCTTTAATATCCCTGGAGGGATTCATCTATAATGATGTCAGGGGCTAAGCATATTCCCTTGCCAGGGCGGGGGAATTAAATCCGTCTTTCCCCTGTCTCACTCAGGTCCAGCACAGCTAAAAACAAGTTGTTTGGGGACCAGAGAAAACTGGTGACGTTTCACTTTTGATGCCTTGCTCTCCATGCAGGTTCCCTAATGTCTACTAAAGGGTGAGCTTAACAGCCTTTTCTTCAGTGATTTCACCATCAGTCATCCCATTAATGAAGTTTATAACAGTCACCAAGAGCTCTCCTCTCTATCATATCATGTTGAATTCTCCCAGCGATTTTCAGGGTTACACTGGAAGGACAGACTGACAGACAGAGCCAGCCCTAGGTAGGCAGACAGCATATTGCTTGAAAAAAACACATTTCACTAAGGAGTCAACTTAAAAGTACCACTGACATAATTGCTGCAAGTCATCTTTTGTGAGTTCTCACACAGACGCATCCCTGATGAGGAAGGCACACTTAAGCTCCTGCACATTTTCCTAATGAGTTCTTTGTTTGTTTCATAGCAGGGTGCACAGGCTGTTGAATCATCAAGCACTCAAGGAACTTCACGAGCTTTGACCAAGTTAGGTACAATGATTTTAGCAACCTCAGAGCAGAAGTACACTACTCCAGCTGCTGCCTTTACTTTTTTTAGTGAAAAGTTAGTTAGTCCAGCAGGATGAATCATCCTGCCATGGACTCATGTGACCAAAACAGAACTTGAGTTCTTTCAGCTAGTATAATTGAGTCATCTCTGTGGTCTCTCACTAAGGCACCTTTAATTTAAATATTTCTTGTTTATGCAGATACCCATTTTCATAGCATTTCTTCCAGTTTACCCACTCAGGTTTTTGACCTAGTAAAGTTTTCTGAGGTTGAATAGATTTTCAGGAGTCATTGGAGTAGAGTAGGGGAGAGTCAGAGATGGTAACAGTGCCATCAGTAGCCTTGTCTTCTGAAAATTAATCTAAAATACACCCTCTTTACAAGGAGAGAAAGTATGTAAGTAACATTAGCTGGCAGGAAGGTTTCCCCTCATGCTGTCTTGATCCCTCTCCACAGATCAGTTTCTGGTAATCTGCAAGGATACCCTGAATTTCTTGTGAGGAATCCAGAAATGTTTTTTAGTTTTCCACTAGCACAGACTTTACCTAGCCTTTGTGTTTAAGAAATGATTCATGAGATCCAGGTTTAAATGAGTGTCTCTGTCTAGCATTAGAAAAGAAGCTGATGCAACAGGAAGCAGGTCTTTTGTTCTTTCTGGCCTTCCATCAAGGCAAGAGACATTTTATGTGACTTCCAGTCAACCGATGCAAAACCACGAGTCATTGAACTAAATTCCCAGCGTCTGATTCAGAACACGACTGTAAATAGATGACGCTCCACTGAAATCATTGTTGTTTAACTCTCCCCACCAACTCTTTGACTCTTCACAGCAACTCTGATTCTAGCTCCAAATTAACATTAACAGCACATAATCCGTCTTAAGAGAAAACTAAGGACAGATAGGAGATGAAAAGCTTGAACTCCTCTGCAGAGAGGAATCTCACACTGATGAAATCCTTGAGCCCTCTATGTCAGCCTCAGCTTAAATGACTGCAGAAGCCTAAACAGGAATGAATTTCACCCACAAACAACATGAAGAGAAATTCTACTTGCCAGTCAGTGACGATTCATGCATTAGCAAATTCTCGGGAAGTTCAAAGCTGCCTAGTTCTGTCACCAGCTTTGCACAGCTGGGAGAAACTCCATTTCCTTGCAATAGTAATGACATTCTACTACAAGAGTAAGAATAAATTTGTTTTCTATCAGACAACCAATAGAAATAATTCATAAGTTTTCCTTATGCAATATGGTTGCATTTGGAAAGCTCAGCTGCAATCAGTGCCCCACAGTGCAAGGTGCTGTTCATTCTTTAACAAAAACACAAGCCAAGAGAAACAGAAGTGAGGAAGTCATACACTCAAGGCCGTGCAGCAGCTCAGCAGCCAAGGGAAAAAATGAACTTAAGTTTTTTGACCACCAGCCCAGTGTTCCTTATGCTGCACCATTCTCTGTGCCATCAGTGAGGTCAGAGAGGGTTTTATATTTATGCACTTTACACCATCATCATGCAAGAGCACCTCACAGCCTATATTCTTATTTTGCCCCTAGAAAGTAAAAGCTGCTTTGTTCCCAGTAACGTAAGAGAAATTGAGATATAGGAAGAGGCAGGAGCTACAGCCATAAACAAACAAACAAACAAACAAATAAATAAATGTGTCTAGACCATAATTTGTGATGCTTATGTCCCAACCTCAAAGGCCCTGCTCAGTTTCTACTCAACCCCAAAAGTACCTATTCCATCAGCATAAATACTCCTTCTCTAATGAATCCGTATCTTGGAACAGGGCCCAGATCTGAGGTCTCCTCTGAGTCGCATAAATGCCCTTAGCAGAGCATCATTTTCTCAAATCTCTGGTCCAGAATTAAGACACAAAGAATCAGCAAAACATTTTTTATCTCCTGCTATTGCAGCATCCAAAGCACCACCTTGATTCTTTTTTTGTGCACGCTGTTTGTTTTGGGAACAGTAGTGACTGTCACATCCAGTCACTGCCATGGGTTTGGTGGGGCACTCACTCACCTGTGCTGGTCCAGAGAGCCACCTCCTGCACCAGCATCCCCCAGCTGTGCTCAGCACACCCAGAGCAGCTGCCTCTGTGCCTGAGATCCCCAAACAAAACCTCTCTCTCTCTCTCTCCACTCAAATATACAAGACAAATGTTTATCTGAAATGTTTAGGGCAACTGGGTTTTCTGAGGATTTTCTGTTAAAGTCTCCTTGGTGCTAGAAACCAGGCTGGGTCATGGAAACAAAGCTTCTAGTTTCTGTAAGAGTTGGCAGAAAAACAAAACAAAGCAAAACAACAACCAAAAAAAAAAAAAAGGGAAAGAAACCAAAAAACAAAACAAAACAAAACAAAACAAAAGAACAAACCCACCATCGCTTCGGTGCAGAGAAAAACAAGGGCCAAGGACAAAGAATCAAGTTGCTGTTTTCTAAAACATTGATTTGAACCTGCCTTACACTTAAAGCAAAACAGAACAACAATAAATCCTGAGAAAGAATCAGCAAAAAACCCACAAGATATCAAAACTTAAGGAGTTCTATAGTAAATCTAAACTGCTTGCATTAAGGTCTTCTTGCTGAAACATCCTAGGAGGACTTTTCTCCTCAAGGGGATGCCAGAGTCACCAAGGTTAGCTTATCCCCCCTCCTGCAAACATCTTTGGAAAGTATCACAGCTGGAAGGCTGACGTAGATTTGAGACAGACACACATGCTGGACTGCTCATGCAAGAGACCCCACGCAGTCACAGTGACAGTCACACCTGCTCCATCTTTGCATATGCAAGTCCCAGGCTGCATCTGAGCCACGTGGAGCTGCTCCCATTTTCTGCTCCCCTGTTTGGCTGCACAGAGCCACAGGGCAGGGCACAGCAGCACATATGCTGTTCAGAAAACAAAGCAACAAAAACACAATGCCATCAGGAGATTCTTCAGCACTACTGAAAGGTGAGTGGTAAGAGAGTCTTCTTTTTTTTTGCAAACACCAAAACAACACTGGTTCTCTCAGCTGCCACTACATCAACCCGTGAACAAGGCATATCAATTTTATGCAGGCACAGAATAAACACCAGGTTTAGAAGACACTGTCCACATGCTGTCAACAGATATTTCATGTCTATGCTCCTTAAAGCTAAACACCTTCATAGGCCTCTCCACTACGTAATTCCTCTAGTGGAAGTGTATCAAAACTTTTGAGTCAAAACCATTTTTTTTTTTTTTTTTAATTCCCCTGACAATCCCACTTCATTTCTGGGAAGGTATAAGACAGGCAATTGATGTCTTAGCACTTTCTACTGTTTCCTCTAAAGCCCGCCAAATTAGTTCCTGAAAACTGCTCTTAGTCCTGTTAGGATTATCTAGAGAAGATGCAACAAGAGAGGATTAGGACAAAAAGGGCTTCTTTCACATAGTTCAGAGAGGGGATATACTTTTTTTTTTGCTCAGAAATTAAGGTAGACTTTAGGAGGCTTCTCTGCAAAGCTCTGCTCCTGCTCCTAACAGCTGTCCTGAAATGATTTCACATGGAGGCAAGAGCTCCTTGTAAGATCAGACCTGGTTCCCACTCACTGCATTTGTCATGAAGGTTCCAGCTGGTACAAATTCACATTACTTTGCCAAAACCAATAAAGCTACAGCTCATGTGTTGGCTGTAAAGCCATTTTCTTTTCTCTGAACTTTAACTTTTTCCTTTTGAGAGCTATTCTGTGTGACTTAATGGTCCATCTAAAGCAAGGGTGATATAGAGTTGCATCTAAAAAGTTATTTACATTGTAGACCTGTTGTTGAAATCCCTTTGAAGGCATACACCTGATTGAAGTTTTGAATTAAGCTCTTCTTAGTCTCTAAAAAGGAAATATTTCCTTATTTCTTAATTTATGAGTATAAATTTATTTGCTACTCACCTAAAATGTGGTTGCTGAATTCTTTCAGGAAGAATAGGAATGGAACTTGGTGAGTTAGAGCTATAATGTAGTCACTCCTTAACTGCTAAGGAATGTATAAGCTCTGAAATTCACTTTCAACAGAAGCAAACACCACATCAGAGAAGTTAGCAAGTGGGAAAAGTATTTGCTATTCTACAGGTCATTATGTTTAAAAACAACAAACTCCTGGAGTATCCCCTTCTTGCTCACAGCCTTTTGACTCTCTCTACATAAAGTAGATAGGAGAAGTTTTAGAAAACTATGCCAAAAAATTATTGCAGTAATCCCTCCTTATAAACTTAACTGACTTGACCTCTGAGTGTTTCTTAGTTTTGTCACTACTGAATTATCTATTTGTATTTCATGCAGGAATTATCAAAGCCCAATTAGGAAAAAAAAAAAAAAAAAACAAACAAAATTAAACAAAGCTAGAAAAAAGCTTCAAAACATTTCCAATAATTTATTTTATTAGATATAATAGCAATCATAGCAAATGCTCCTGTGAACAATTAAAAATAGTCTTTCCAATATTTATTAATTGTTTATATTTAATTTTCCCTGAAGATACTTGGAAAAGCAATTTACTCAAAAAGCAGGAGAACACAAGCCCAGGACTGCACCACAAGCGTTGTACACAAGCCCCAATGCCCTCTCTTTATCATTTCCTTCCCATAGGCTGGATTTTGTCAAGGTTTTCCCTCTGTGAGAGCACTTTCTACCCTACCTTTTGGAGGGATGACTTCTTACACAAGGGGTAGAAACATTGCAAAGGCCCTAAAGAGACTATTTTGTAGTAGGTAGTTGACTGTTAAATCTCTTTGTTTCAGATTGTGAGTATCCTTATTTATTGTTTATGAGCTTAGAGTTGGACTGTGTGTCTCAAACAAAACTGGTTATGCCTTCCCCCACAATTAAAGTTTAGTAGTCATATTTTTCTTTCCTAGCTGATTTTTTGTTCTGAAAATTGTTCCAACCTGCCTCCCTAAAAAAAAATTTCTAAGCAGACTTCAGACCTAGAGGGGGTTTTTTTGTTCTTTGTTTTTTGTTTTGTTTTGCTTTGTTTATGTTTGTTTGTTTGTTTGTTTGTTTTTGTTTTGTTTTTGGGGGGGGCGGTGGTGTTTTCTGAAAGCTGTGGATAGATCTGTTTTTGCACAGCTCCTTGGAAGTAATTCTCATTAATACAATATGTTAAATCCCAGCCTGGAGAAGACTTTGATGTGTAGGCTTAAGAGATGTTCAGGATGGGATCTATCCATTAAGAAGGGCTTGCTTGGGACAATGAGTTTGGGTATTAGGGCCTAGAGCTGTTAGTTTAAACACAAGTAATAAGATGAAGTTATTCCTGGATGTAAGGCTAAATATAGCACCACCTTTGCTGGCTTATGCTTCTGCCTGTGCAACTGTCTTACTCCTAAATCCCTATGCCACATTCCTGCACAGTTCTGGGATGCTGTTTTATCCCTCTAGGATGTTAATAAGCCTCACTGGCAAGGAAGAGAGCATTAGTCTTTGATGGGTAGGTAGATTAAATATGCACGCATAATAGTAAATATTTATTTAGGTACCTGAGCTATTCTGATTAATGGCTGCATTTTTCTTTTAAACGATTTGAGTACTTTTTAATGGCAATTAATTAGTATTTATGGCATGATTATTTAATTTATTTCACTCTTCTGCTGCTAGTACTGTCAGGGAAGCTGGAAACTCCAGGTTTTTACAGTTTTTTCAGGTTGGTAAATATTAGAGTTTGCTTCTGTCTTCTGTGTGCCTGGGGATGCACAAACCAGCATGTCTCTGCTCTATTTCCTGGCACTTATTTACCAGCAGCAGAACTACCATCCAGGGAAATAGGACTCTGATCCTGCAAGCACTTCATGAAGTTTTTTAACTTTAAGTACACAAATAAACTTGTTGTGGTCAGCAGTGGCACAAGGATTACATGCATAAGTTTCCAGAATTGGGACCTCTAGGTCTCTCTAGTGACCTGCTTAGCTTGCAGGAATAACAGGGCAGCTCTCAAAGGACTGTGCACAGAGATACCCAGTGCCATAATCTGGCTTTGTAGGTCCAATGTAAGTAGTGGCAATATGATTTATTTTTGGCCCTGATTGTTGAAGTGCAAGGAAAATAAATGAGAGTTTCAAGGAAAAGGACACAAGAAACTCTTCTGTGTCAGAGGTGTCTGCTGCAGAAGCTATGAGCAAAGAGGGTGTAGCAATATGCATCTCCTTTCTTTGGCCTGTCAGGTAGGCTACAAGGATTGCAGGTATCCACCTCTTGCTCCTGCCATCATTGCACAGAGACTTTGTTGATTTACCCTGGGAAGAATCTCCAATGTTAACCTCACCAAAAAACCCCACTGAATTATAAAATCTTTAAAAAAACTTTTTTTTTGGG
>VXBI01009103.1:91217-131924 GCA_013397375.1 Toxostoma redivivum
TTTTTTTAACTGTCATGGCAGGTAAAGAGCTCCCATCACCCAGTTCCAAATTATGTCTCATAGGTATCCACCAGCTTTGAATTAGAGCAGCTGAAGCATCACTGGGGTTTAATCTTCTTGAATTCCCAGTGGGGCAGTGAAATTGGATGCTTGTTTTTACAGAGGGGAGAAAAAAATCCCACCTGCCAGCTTGGAGGCTTTTGGTGAAGATGGGAATTGAAGACACACCTTTTGTATCAGCAGGCACATGGCATTGATGTCATGAATGTTTGGCACAACTTCAGGGAGGAAGAGGATTAGTTTAGGGTGGCACCAAGGGGATGCAAATTCACATTGATTCCTCCCATGTCCCAAGCCAGTGAACTGCCTAAGATGCAAAAAAACTTGCAGAAAGTGACTGAAAGCCCAAGGAAAAGGTATGGAAATGGTACAATTATTTCAAAATTTTGTAAAAAGAACTGGAAGGGTGATGAGACATCAGCCCTACTGTGAGTATTTTTTCTTGTTTGTACTGTTTTCCATAGTAGTGGTTGAAACATCCTGCTTGAGAGACAGGGGTAGAAAGCTCTATTTTCTGAGTCAGGGGTTCATGTCTGGTGGAAAAATGGAGCCTGATCTTTCTGCCTGTCTGCATCTCTCATGTACTCATACACTGTCTTTCTTTCTCCCCCTTGAACGCTCAGAAGATCCAAGTACCTCTGCTTCATTTCTCATCCAGATCACTTCTGATCCTTCTTCAGCAAAATTCTAGTACAAAACTTGGTCTCCTGTATTTGTCTCAATATAAGATTAAAGTGTGAGTCAGAGATCCATCTGGACATTCTCTGGGTCTTTTACAGAAGACTCAAGGATCAGCAAATGAGTTTTGCTTGCCTCAGCTGGTGGAATGTCTCTTAGCTAGTCTGCATCTCAGATTTTCTGTTGCTTTTGGAGATTTTAGTTGGAAAACTGCTAGTAACAAAAGAAAGTTCAGCCTTTTTAATTTCTTTTAAGCTGTATTAAGTGTATTAAGCGTGTACTCCTAGCAACTTCTGACTCACAGTTGCAGATCTTGGGAAATCTAACATTCTTTTGCAGTACAGTGCAAATAGAGAGACATCAAGTAACTTCAGGTGAACAAAACATATCAAACAAGACTAGATGTAGACTTAATTTCTCCTCCTTCACTCCCTTAATTTCTCATAGTTCTGCTTTTTTGACTTTATTGTGAGGTTTTAGCTGTGGTTATGATATGAACAAAGAGCTTTGATAGTCAAGAGACTCATAAATGGAGGGCAGTGCTAATTGTGAAGCTTTTACCATTGAATTAAATAGTGAAATAAATCCTGCACATCTGAGCTTCCCAATATTTAGCCTTTGCATTAAAAAAACACATTTTCTCATAAAATCATACTCCAAGCTGAATCTTATCCTTCAGCAAACAGTTGGAAAGCAAACAAGCAAAGCTTGCTCCCCAAAAAATGCAAGTGAAATAGACACAAGCCTTCTGTCCCTCAGCAGAGCAGTAACATCTCCCAGATTATATGCTCCTACTCAGAGGTTGTCAGTGATGCTGGGAGGAGATATGCAAGTAGACTTTTCAGACTTCTATTTTGCCTGCACATTTGATCCTCCTTGTGCCTGAAAAGGAGGTAATATATAAAATCAGGGTTATTCATGATGGCAGTAATACCATTAACTGCTGCCTTAATAGCCTGCAGGAAATGAGTGGGAGTATGTATCTTACTATTTATGGTGAACAGAGGGACACCATGAAGAAGGCTTTGACAGCTCCAGTGGTTTCTGTGGTTCGTGTTGTCCATGGTGTGTTTATCTGACCTCAAAATACACTTTGGCTGGGGCAAGGGATGAAGGAAATGTGTTACCGCCTACAAAAGAGGGGTTGGGGGGGCACTGGACAAGGAGCTGACCCTGAGGAAGGTGGATTTAATGCACAACTTTGTTACCCCTCTCCTGGTTGAGTTTGGCCAAGTCATTTCATATTTCTTCAAGTATCTGTCTTCTCTTCAGCAAATGGAATAAAGACATTGACCTTAAGTGCTTTGAGACTTACTCAGATGAGATAATTTCTAAGACCATGGGTGGGATTAACATGGTAGGTTGAGAGCTTTACCCTTTTCTGGGTAAATAGGATGAAATTCTCTCAAGCTGTCAATCCAGTAGCTGTCACTTGTCAGAAGCACTAAATTCAGATGCAAAATGTATAATTGCAGACAAAGTTAAATGTACCAGGGTCAAAAGAAGGGGGTGGTGGGAAAATGAGATAAGTTGTTTATGTGGAGAGGGAAGGGTATGTGTGTGGGGGGAAGTGTTTGGTGAACTTCATAGACCACATCTTCTGAAGGATGGAATTGCGTTGCATGAAGATTCCAAATGCTAGTTTCTAGCGAAAAGCATTAGCTGCTGGAGAAGCAAAGCCATACATTATGGAGCAGCACTTTCTGTAAATTTTTTTTGAGGCACACATTTGTAAACACATCTAAAATTAGAGTTCAGCATCAGAACAATGAGTACTAGCACTTCATATTCTTTGCTCTCAAATTTTGATGTTTTTTTCCCTCTCCAGATCGTAATATAAGTAGTGCATGTGTATATAATTTATTTATATTTTTAAAAGGAACTTTCTATATTTCCATCTGTTCCAATTAGACTGAATGGAACAGCTTTTGTAAGTAAATGGAGAGAGGGGGAGGAAGAGAAGAGTAAAAAGAACAAAATGGCTTTAAAACACAAACCTTGAATGGAAAAAGAGAAAACATTTGTTGCTTAGCACCAAGATGAAAAATATCTTTTCTCTACAAAACTCAGGAAGCAAAATTCTTGTTCCTCCCCCTCCATCTTCCTTTCTCCCTTAGAGAACTTTCACTAGCAAGGGATATGGATTGAGAGACTTGAGCACACAAGGTCACATAACACCTGGACATAGCATTGCCCTTTTGTTTTTCCTAAACAGAGAATGTCTTTGGAGTCAGAAATGACCCTACATTACCTCTCCATGTTTTGAGTGAGTTTATACAATCCAAGGAGAGGGAAGATCTTGGTGATCTTGGACAACACGATCTCCAGACTCTCTTCCCAGTATCTGCAATTTTATGAGTCATTATAGTCAGCAACATGCATGCTTTCTTGGTTTTGAGAGGTTGTAGTTTTGATTTCTGTCCTGGTGACTTGGTGTGTGGAAAATTCTTGCCAGAAACTCTAATTTTGTAGTGAAGCATTTAAAAATCAGTTAGTCCACTCGGCTGTTTAAGTGATGATGAGAACAGGCCAAGAACACCCTGAAAGGCTGACTGTTTTGCTACCATTTTCTTTTGCTTGGCTTTGGGGTTTTTTGTTGTTTTTTTTTGCTTGTTTGAGTTTTTGGAGGTTTTTTTTTTGTTTTATGCTTATTTGTGTGTTTGTTTGTTTTTTCTCTAAATGGAATGATTTTCAGTTTTTCTGATTAAAAACTAGCACTTATTTGTCTCCAGGACTTTTGGCTGCTTTTCACTTCCACTTCTGGGTGAACTGAGGCTTCTAGAGCTGGTAGAAACTTCTCTGAATTTGTCCTTCTTCAACCTTTGTTTGAGGGTCCCAGCAGAAAGCTGAGATACGACCAAGGGTTGAAGCTGTTTCTCTCCTGGGACCCTGCTTTGAAGCGTGGCACTTGGAAGGTGCATCCATGCTGGATCCTTCCTTCAACCAAGTGGGAAACCCAACCAGGCTGTCTAAGCCTGTTCCACTCCAGAAGAGTGAGCAGGCCTTCTTTATTGGCTGGAAGTTGTATGGAGATGGGAACCCATGCAGTTTTTAGGTTCATACCCCCCTCCTTCCTCTTCCCTCTCTTCCCATGTCAGTGTTTTGTTGCCATGGAGACAGTAATTACTCCAGGAGGTTTCTAGACTCCACTGAAGCTCCCATCAGTCTCGCCTCCCACCTGGGGAGCTTCTGACATTGAGTTAAAGGTCAAGTCCTCATGTAAATGTTTTCCTTTCCAAAATGAAATATTTTACCTATTTTGGGGGATTGTGGCGGCAGCACAGAAAACAGTTTGTCAAATCACTTACAAAGCCAGAGCTGGGACACTTAAATTCTATTCCCATCAGGTACATGGGAGTATGGGTGGAAATCAACAGCCTCATAAGTCATATTTTTGTCCAAGTTGAATGCTTGATTTTCCCTACCTAATATTGCACATGTGCTTTGCCATTCCCTTCCATCCCCCTCCTTCCAGCTTTTCTGAGCTTCTTGTTCTCATTAATTTGTTGTTTGCTCTCCTGCCTACACGTAAAAGCTGGGATGAAATCATTTTTATTGACGTTAGTCATAGGCTGACACAGTCCCAGAAAGGATCCCCTGGGTCACTGAGTCTGCCCCCCTGCTATTGCAGCAGGCAACCGCGTAATTTAATTCCTTTCATAAACTACCTGTTAAAAGACAGAATAATCCCTTTTTAAGTGACTATGAGGGAGGTGCGGGAGAGGAAAAAACCCTCATCCCCTGATGGTTCTTGTATAGAGGGCAAAGAAATGGAGATGTGTTGTTAGAGCACTTAGAATAAGAAGCAGGAAGATGTGGCTGTCTTTGATTCTTTTCCCCAATTAACCCATGCAGTCACCTGCTGGAAGGTGTTATCCACGTGTGTTAGACTACACTAGGATCAATTAAATGATGGTGCTGATACACCAGTGCTCTCTGAAGAGAAGGACAGTGTTGCAGTTTCAGATGCTGCACTGAGATTCATGTGACCAAGTTCTGCTTCTGTCTTTGTCCTGCAGTCTACCTAAGTAACCCCAGACAAACAATTTCTTTGACAAGGTCTTTGCTGTCTGTCTATCGATGCTGCAGATGACTTGCAGCTTTCCAGAGAGGCCAAGGCAGAAAGAAGTGTGTTTGTGATGTCTCCTCCAGAAGGAATAGTTCTGCTGAGCAGCCCTCCATCCAAGCCTGTGCTCTGTGCCGCTAGCACGAGTGACATGGAGGTCAACTGTGCTCTTGTCAGAGGCAGACTGGAAAGCAGCAAGGGTAATTTATGGAGGCTTGGCATGCAGTTAAGTGTAAAGTGATGGAAAGTGTGGTGGATCACTGCACTGGTGCACTTGACTTGTGCATCAGGCACATATCTATGCAAGTTCATGTTCAGTTCAAAGACAGTCCTGAAAGCATAAAAAATGGCAGCACTCCCAGTTACAGCATTGTCAGTGTCAGAGGATGCCATGGGGTTTTGCTCTTGATACCTTTCTGAGCTTCTCAGCAAAGCATACAACTGTAATTAGTTGACAAGCTGGCTGTGAGGAAACTCTGGGCTTTTATAATATCCTCGTGTTGCACTGACACCTTTGATCCTGAAGCGCTTTACAAAATTCTGCATGCACACAGAGAAGACCTTTAGTGTTGGCACTGACATTCAGCCACTGCTGGGGTGATCTGCAGCAGGTGGGTAAACTAAGAGCAGCTACAGCTGCATTGGGTGCTGGGAAAAGAAGCACTGGAGCAGTCAAAGAGTTTTGGGTAGGCAACTTGGGTAAGGCCCAAGTGAATTCCATTAGCTCAGAAAAAAAAAAGAAAAAAAAAGGGAAGGAGCTTTCAAAGTATGTTAGTGCAATTTTTCTAAACCAATGTGTTGAGCTAAGTAGCTTGCAATCGGAGAAAGTAATTCTGGAGGATCAAGTGTACTTGGCAATTTTCTTTGAGAGAGGGACTCAAAGAACAGAGAGCTTTTTCTAGCAGTTAAAACTCAGGATACAGGCTAAGCTCAAACAGTGAAGTTGAGCTGATGGAGAAAACAACATCCTGCAAGCAGATCAAAGCTGGACTGTATAGACAGCAATTTTAGCACTGGTTGAGTATAAAATGTACATGACTGGACCCCCAAAAAGATATCTGTTAAAGTAGACTTCTTTCTTGGTGAGACAAGTGTCCAATTTGCAGCCTCTTTTAAGCCTCCTCATTGTAGAATTGTCTACAATGTAGAGGCAGGAACGTAGAGGCTTTCAGAATGGCTGGGAGCAGTTCAAACCTGTAAATCTACTCTTGGTATCTGGTCACAAGTAGATATGGTACAAAACAATATGAAAGAGAGTGAAAATATCTGTCTTAAAGTGATAATGTGACCTGGACTACTGGTACACTGCTTTTGTTGCCTGAGGTCAGGGTTTGCTGGTCCAGCCAGGTGTTGTGTTTAGCAGTCAGGGACAAACACTGACCTTGGGCTGTCTGTCTTTTCTCCTTGGTTTTTGAAGACCTTTGATCTGTCAAGGTCGGACATGGATGCAGTAACTATTGATTAGTTGTGATTTTCAACGCATTTTCCAGACACCACCATTGGTTTCCCCATTTATCAAGTGAAAGTAATCTCCTCTTTCACCACCATGCTCAGAGGAAAGGAAATGGACCTTTGGTATGTTTCCATTGACTTGTATTGCTGATGGAGAGCATCCTTTAGCTCAGTTGAGAAAGTAGGAAGATGAATTTAACCCCTGGAGGTTTAGCCACAGCATTAGTTAACAGGCCTCAGCATTGCTGTTGTGGAGTAATGCTGCTTCTTGGTACGTGACTCAAACACTTTGGGGAGGTGGGCATTGATGTAGATTGCAACTTGCCTAGATCCAGAGGATGTAATCAGCTGCATTTCTGGCTTAGAGACTTCTGAGTTCCCAGAGCTGCACTCTGAAACCTTGGTCTCTCCCAAAACACAGTGTAAAGTCATTGGACTGGACACAATATTAAACTTTCCTGCTTCACAAACTGTGATCTTCTCTGTGGTGTGTAGCCCCAGCACAGCACAGCAGCAGGCTGCTGTGTAGTAAATTCATTGTGTATTGTGCAAGGGACCATTAGTTAGCTTATTATTAATACATGTGTGGGCTTTAATATACTGGTACTGTATCTGTCAGCATCTCTACCAGGTTTGCTTTTGTCCTTTGTGTTTTCCCAAAACAAGCTTATACAATTAGTTTCTTCTTGTTTCCTAAATTATTTTTGCTGTTCCTAATTATTTCACACTCCATATAAAAGAATTATTGGGGTGGGTAATGGGAGGCAAGGGATCACCTCACCATTGCACTGCAGTCAATGTGACGTTAAGGCAATTTGGATTTGTTTTTGTGCTTGTTTATATTTGGCTGCTTAAGAGCTAGGAGATACTTGGGATCTGATTTTGGAAGTTAGGGTGTGACTTTCCAGTAGAAAAAAAGAGGTCTGTCAGGAGAGCCTTTATGCTCAAGTACGATGTTTGCTGGAATAGATTTAAACTAAATCACTCTTAATTCATTCAGAGATTAATGTTCTTACCTGAACATGTGAAGTTATTAGTTATTTCCCTTATTTCTATTCCTTTGTAGACAACTCTCCTTCTTCCCGTCTTTAGATACATGTAAGTAGCATCTCCAAACATTCATAGTTACTTACATCATGGGCAGAAGACAGGATTCTGTTGAAGATTATCTTTCCAGTCTCATGCAGATAGTGGAGAAGGGACGTGTGAGAAGGATGTGAATAAAATGAATTTTACAGCTGGGCAGTTAAAACGCATTTAGGTTTCTGATTTTTGAGAAAACAGCCAGCTCCTTCAGTACTGGTTGACTGAGTGTGAATAGGCCAAATATCACTTATTTCTTAAATTTCAATTAAACAGCCATCTCAGTTAGGATTAAAATGCAGACCAGCAATGGAGAGAGCCTGAAGAGATTGTGTACGGAGTGTGCTGCTGACTTAGAGGCAGTGGCTCTTGTCCATCCAGCATAGTGATCCATGTCCCTCACCAAGCATACCTGTGCTTGGAAATTTGAACCAGAGCTGGAGTAGCAGCTGCGCTGTCCAAAGCTCTAGGGTAAACAGGGCCTCGAGTATGCTCATTGCCAAGTCATGCTTGGATTGCGGTGGTTAAATGCTCAAACACCATCTGCTTATATACTTTTGCTGCCTTCCACAGAGCAACACCCTTGCTAACGTTTGCTTTCTGGTAGAGATGAAGCATGTTCGCCTGCTCTTCCCAGGCTGGACTAGACCAAACACATCCCTGTATTTTCCAACACAAAGTTTCTTGCTTAAAATTTGAGGGAGTCTTTCCTCAGTGGACTCTTCCCTTCCAGTGATGATATCCTGCTTTCCTCCAGCCTAATCTCATGTGGCAAGACCATAGAAAAAATGTAGTTAAATGGGAGGTGGGTTCTGAACTGGGCTCATGAAGAGCTGGGTATGAAATCAAACAGCCAGAAACACTGTGGGGAACATTACAGAGGTCAGGGAGAACATACTAATTAAATCTGATATATATATTTCTCTTGGGGACAAAAAAAAAAAAAAGACAGTTTGTTGGTTTGGGTTTTTTGTTTTTATTGGTAGTTTTTTTTTGTTTGTTTGTTTGTTGAGTAGGTTCTTTTCTTTTCTTGTTTGGTTTAGGTTTTTTTTTGGTACTCTTTTTATATGGTGAGTGGGGAGGTCTCGAAAAGGGGAAATGCAGTTTACTTGATTATTTATTCCACAACTGAAGGCCATGGACAACAAATTCCCCATTAGCAGGGGGTGGTCTGGGCTGGGTGGCAGGGCCCTTCCATTGCAAGTATTACTAAAATTCTCATATCCTCAATGTGAATGAGTCCTTGCTTCAGGGGAAGGGAATACCACGGGAAAAAACAGGGCATAAGCAGCCAAAACCTTTCTAAATGGAATATTTGTTAGTTTTTGGTGAGGCACTAGTGGGTTTTTAAGCTCTTCCAGGCTTTGAACAAATTAAGACTGAGTATAAAGTGTAGATATATTTATATTTGTTCCACCTCTTTTGGGTAAGTTGAGGATCTAGAGGAAGACTCATCAATTCAATGCATGTTCCATTAGAAACTTCTTGGGATTAGATCAGGTTAATGAAAGGAATAAATAGGGCTTTGACATGTTGTTTGGTTTTACAGGACTGTATTGTTTTATGATGTTTTATGAGAAGCACTTATACTACTCTTCAGGCGAGAGATTATTGAGCCTTTTATAAAATGTAAAAGAAAACCCACTTCTCTTTCTTTTTCTCTCTGTTGCTAAGTAGATGCTATGTTTGTTTGCAGTCGTCATTTCCCAGTAGAAATGTTATGTTCTGGAGCACTGCCTAGAAAGAAATGGCTTCAGAGCACAAATTTCACAAGCCAAAGTGGTGGTGTGGTGGGAGGTACCCAAATCATGAATACCCAAAAAAAAATCTTGGAGTAAATAAGTTGTTATGGAGAGAAGATGAATGAGCACAGTCCCAGATGAATACACCCAAAATCCAAAAAAGCCCCATTGGAGTCCATTCTGAAATACTATTCTTGTTACATTTTCTATTTCTTTAGAACTCTAATATCTCAACAAACAATTGAAAACATTATTCTGACATCAAACCTCTGGCTGTGCAGAGAATATCTGAGGTGATGTCAGTGTTCAATTTGAATAGCTTAAGCTCAAACTCTGAAAGTTTCTAACACCTACTTTCAGAGCTGGTCTTTTAGTCTTTCAGCATCCTGGTTAAAATGGGACAGCTGATCTTTTGATTTGCTTTAAGGTTTTGGAGATTGTCATGCCAAATCAACAGGGAGTAACTGTTAAGCTGCTTTGTCTCTGACTTCACACTATTCTGTTAGGGTTTTAATCTTTTTTGTAGGATTTTAAACAAAAAACAGTAAAAGTGTAAAACTACATCCTAATCTCCATCATCTCTTGCTACTTTCCAGCTCAGCTTCTTCATGCCAGCTTTCATGTAGAATGACATCACTATTCTAGATAGTGTCATTTCCACTTTTAATATCCTCTCCCTTCCCCTATGATGACAGTCCCCAAGCAGTTGGTTTAACTTTCTAACCCTTCCAGCACTATGGAGATGCACACCAGTTACTATGTCCTTGCAGATGGGAGGCAGACTTGAAGAAACAAAGCAATGTTCTCAGATCCACAGAGAGCCTGGGGGATGCACAGACTTGAACAGGGTCATCTCGTAACCTTGGCTTTACAGGAGGCTCTGGGTTGTACTTGCAGGCTGTCACTGGTTTTCTGATATGGACAAATGTCTGTTAGACCAGTGTGACCCACTTATGCATGTAACCTAATGAAGCTTTGAATACAGACCTTTCCTCAGAGGCAAAAGGCCAATGCACTCGCCTATGAAGTCTCTTCTCATTCACCTTTAATATTTTGATGTTAATGGATCATGCTAAAAAGGATTAGCCATTTCAATTTACATTCTGCTGCTTTCTGCATTTAACATTCTCGCTGTAAGTGATGAATTATTGACTATTTAAATGTGACTACAAACAGTCTGAACGAGAAGGTCTGCTTTACTGTTTGCAATGCTGAACTCATACAGCACAGGTGAAGGTGTTCCTTTCTCTTTTTAGTTACCTATCAGTGGCCTGCCTTCCCAGCTTTCACCTACTGTCCCAGTACCCCAGACTGGTGTAGTGTCTTGTGTTTAACAGCCCAAGAAGAGGCCCCAGGGTTAAATATTGTTAAGCAAGTGAAATTTAACCTATATTATTGATATTGGGTTCAGACCAAAGTGTCTGCAAAGTGGCTTAAAAGGAAGAGTTCATTATAGAATAAAGCACTTTGGCAGAAGACCAAATCCATATGCCCTTAAAATCGCTCTTGATTCCCCCCTTCATATTTAAATGTACGTAATTACAGAAACGGCCACTGTTCAGAAATCAAGATCTGTACTTTGAACATAAGTCAGAAGATATCTAGGATCAAGATGGGGTACCATTACTTAGGACGTGAAGCACAGTCTCCTGAACAGGTGTAGCAATGCAGCGAGGCTGAGAGATCTGTGCTTTTCTGGGCTTTAAATAGATTTACAGCAGCATAGAGTATACCTATGAAAGCAATGGTGAGTGCAGAGGCTTTGGGAAACAGTTTCTACAGACTGAAGTGAGGTTTCAGATTTCCCCTGGAGAAACAAAAGATTCATCCTTACTTTTCTCCTTGCAAATCTCCTGCAAGTCAGCTGTCTTTGGCCACCTCAGAGCTTCGAAGTGAATAATGCAGCTCCAAGGTGGAAGCAAGGTTTCCTCCCTTGTATGATGGATTTTTTGGGGGTGGGAAGGGAGTGAAGAACCTGGTACTGGTTTCCAGGTTGTTCATTCTGGGGAAAAGTAGAACTTCCTGATAAATGTCCAGTTCCTACTTGTAGATGGTGACGGTGGAGGAACTGGAAGTCTTATGGTGCATAAGTATTGTGTCTAAAACGTGATAGACAGTTTTTGTAACTTTGACATGGGTATTAGTATTAGGTCTGTGGCATCTTTCTTCATCTGGAGATGAGCAGAGAAGAGGGACAACTTTTCAAGCAATCAGACTGAGAAAGCTCTAAACTATTCTCTATCAATAGGGGTTTTGTTTGTTTGTTTGTTTTGTTTGGTTTTGGTTTTGGTTTGTTTTTGTTGGTTTGTTTTTTTTTTTTTTCCTTTCTGATGTTCTACTTCCACAATTGCTCCGTAGGCTCTGCACCATGAGGGACTGTCCATATCTGGAAATCAGACACCAAGGGGAAACCAAAAAAACCCAAATCACATGTGAAAACTGAACTGCTTCTATAAAATAGGCTGTAGAAACCCCGACATAAAAGTGAGAGGCAGGCATGTGTTGGTGGTGTAGGCAAGCTTTTACCCTTCGATGTATCTGTTTGAAAACAAAACAGCTTTCCCAGAGCAGTTAGTCAGAAGAGTATGAAACTGGTAGGTATTTGGTGAACTCTAAACAAACTCAGCCTTGTCTGATCTCTTCTTCACACGTGTGCATGAGAAACACAAACTCCTGGTTAGAGGAGAAGGTGGCATCAACACAGCCATACCCCATCAGATGGTTGAGTATGACTTAGCAGTTGGCACCAAGCATGGAAATTCTGGCTCCTCTTTCTGTGATAATTATGATCTGACTCTTCCATCAGCTATGGGAAGTGTTTAATTTTATTTTATTTTATTTTATTTTTTTATTAAAAGGCTCTACTTTAGTGCTAAGTATTTGCTAGTTTGGGACGATATTGTGCATCCATTTCTTCATGAATTCCTATGTCTGGAGTGTCTTGCATATAAATTCACAGGCATTCAATATTACATGGTGCTGTTAATAGCAATTACGCAGATTTTTTTCAGGGGTTTTTGTAAAGGAGAACAATACACTTAGGGCTTCTCTCATGCACTTAAAAATCTGACACAGGATGTTAGAAAATTGTTGACAGAGTTGGAAACAACTCTATTCCATCTCTGGCAAAGTTTCTTTTAAGTTAAATAAATCATGTCCAGGGAAGGATAATAATGTTTCTTGAAAGTTGTTGCAATCAGATATTCTATATACAACAAAATACAGGTGAGTATTTGAGAAAATGGACTTATATATTCAGATTTCATT
Organism: Toxostoma redivivum; assembly: GCA_013397375.1. NCBI lineage: Eukaryota > Metazoa > Chordata > Aves > Passeriformes > Mimidae > Toxostoma > Toxostoma redivivum. Next base: position 103,566 of record VXBI01009103.1, read on the forward strand.
AATGTTTTAACTTAGCATTTTGAAGTAGTGGTGCACCACTTGAAATCAGTGGACTAATTCTAGTTACTAAAGAAAATGAATTCTGAAATATTGGTAAATGGAAGACACAGTGAAGAACTAATCAGAGACATTGCTCGAAGTGTAAAGTGATGTGAGAGTGCATATTGAAACAGATAAATAGCAAGAACTGCTCCTGTTGCTGCATGTTTGTGTTTAGTCCAAACTGTAACAAGCAATGGTTAAAAATGAAGATGAGAATTAGCTGCATGGATGCACTTTTTTCTAAGAAGAGGAAATGGATCTTCTGGAGGAGGGACATTGTCAATTTCAAGAGACACGCTGACAGAAATGACTCAGTTGTGCAAATTTCCATTTTTTTTTTTTTTTTTTAATGTATGTTCTTTTGGTAATCGAGGTCTTATTTTAAGAATTTTTACAGCTGTGAGAAAGAAAAAATGATAGACCTTCAAATTGTTTTGGACCTTTCAGACTATGAAGTGTGATTTCTTAGCATATGGCTAGAGGAAGAGGGTCTGGATGTGCTCTGGAAAATAATTTTCCACAAGCAATTGCCAACTCTGCAAAAGTATTTCCTGAACAGAGACTGAAAAGACGCTTCTGATTCCACTCAGGGTGTTCTCTTTAATGGAAATGTCTAACTTGCTGCAGTAAACCTTGAAGTCGCCATGAAAAATTCATGGAGGGTAGAAAAAGCAGCTGAAGGGTTGCGTAGTGCTGCAGGAAGAGGCTGGCACTGAGGCTCGGTGACATGAGAAGTCCCGCGGCTCTGCCAGGTGGTGCCCTGGAAATAGCGAGGAGTCCAGCTCCTGCCGTGCTCTGAGCACTGCTGAGCTGGGACAGAAGCACTGCAGAGGAGCCCAACCACACCTCACAATTTAACTGTCCTCCTCCTCTTTCAGCCTTGCTTGCTCTCTTGGGGAAGTCCAGGCAGGAGTAGAGCTCTGGCAGCGGATGTGAATATCTTCTCCTTTCGGAAGAAAGGTGTACAAAAGTAGTTCCTAGCCTCCAACCACACACAGTCCTTGTGCCTGGGAAGGAAAACTGTCTTCCTTCTCCTCTGAACAAAATCTCTGTTCTGGATTCAGTTCTGTTCATTCAGTGTGAACTTAGTGTTAATTGAATTCCATTCAGTCTGTGTGAATTCAGTTCAGATGATTTCATTCTTGGTGTGAGTGAATGGCAGAGAGACCTTTCTAGTGTAGAATGTGACAGAGAGTCATTGAATTTAGCTGTTCTTTTCCTTATGAAGAGTGACTATAACTTGTTTTTTTTCTGAGAGATGGAGTCTTGAAAGCAAACTAATGATGCTTCAAGGCCTGCTGGGAGATTGCAGGCAAATGGCAATAAGGCAATAAAATTGCTGGTGTAGCAATTTGAGCAGTATGACCCTTGTGATAAGGAATTTACCTATAAATTGCACCTAAATAAAATAAACATAATTGTAAGAGGAAGTGTGTCATGAGACTTGAAAAGAAGTGTAAAATAAGTAAAATATTTGCATTTCATCTTCATTTATGGGCAGCTGAGGGGGCTGTGTAGGGTTTGTTTGGCAACAACATGGTTGGTGTGGACAATGACATCCAGAAGCAGGAGAAAGATTTCCTATGTGGTGTTATGGCACACGAGAAGTTAAGAATATCCCAGAGGTCCAGTGATTGACATCATCAAATGCACTTACTGTTCCAAAGCTCTTGTCTGTCTCAGGCCTGTTTGGCAGCAGAGCGAAAGGTCAGAGAGAAATTAATCTGCTGTAAATGAAACTAAATGGATTTCAGGGTGCTGTTTGTGACAAGAGTAAGTGGTGGAAGACTTCAGCAAGCAAAGGGCTGCAGTTTAGACCTTGCTGGTGAACTGGGTCATTCATCTTTCCCATGCAAAATGAGGTGAACCTAATTTTCCGACAAAATAAGGATAACAAGTAAGACGGGTGTTTTTAGCAATTTAACCTCAGGGCAGCTACTATCTAAATAACTAACTATTAATGTGCCTCTCCTGCCCTCTATCAAAAGGAATAATGCTCATATAAAAATAAAAAAAATAGTTAATTGTTGTCATTCTAGATATCTCAGCTCTAACTGAACTCCTGGTAATATATTTTATGTTCTCTAAAGTTACTGATGCTTGAGTGGCAATTATAACTGAGGAGTACTCTGGACCAATTCTGGGTGACAAAAATATTCTGATTTTGCTCCCAGATAGGTAATTTTGGGTGAAGAAATGTGTCTCTCATAGCATTATGACACCTGGTGCAGGGATTCCTCAACTTCTTGGCCATTGACTAAGGTCATATCCTGCTTGATTCAATCCTCCTGGAGGATTGGACTGCTTCAAGGATCTGACTGCTTCTTATTCACTGTTTCCCTCTTCAGTATTTTATTAAGTCCTCTGAAAAGCAATTAAGACACACTGATTTAAGAAAAACTTTGTGTACAGCTCACGTGAATATGGTCCTAGGCATGCACGTTCCTCTTAACAAGAAGAAAACTGATTCTGGTTGAGATTTCTAGGTATTAAATGGTATAAATAATCTTCTCTTGAAATGAAGTGAAATAAATGGGTGTACTTGTAGAAGAGCTAGCTTTCTATGGAGAAACATATAATGATCCCAGCTTCTGAGCCAAAATGTGTGTGTATATAAATGAATGTATATCTCAGTGCTTAGATGCTCGAGTGATGGATGCTTTGGGAGAAGATAAAGTAGCCAGGAAGGTATGAATAAATGTCTCACCAGTGCCTATCAATAGGCAGTGACTGCTGCTGACATGCTGTGTCTCAGTGGGCAAACTGCAAGGGCTTTAAGTAAAAACAATTATTGAATGTATGATGTCTAAGCCTATTAGTTGTATACTGTTATTGACTGATGTTAGATTAAAAAGCATGTCCTTATTACTCCCTCCTGTCATTAACTTGCCAGAAAAGGTCAGTCAAGAAGTATATTATTACTAAATTGTAGACTCACACATTTGTAGATGAAACAGGAATAAAGCCATGGAGGACTAGAGCCAAACTTTGGTCAGGCCCAGAGCCTAGTTTTGTTCTCACTCCCCACACTCTATAACGAGGCCAACTGCTCCCCATCCAGATACACTGTGGCTTTGTCTGTATTCTGTGCTGAAAACAAGCGGATTTGTCTTACTGTAGCTTTTCCCCAAATGCCTCAGGGTACCTCTGCACTGTGTAAGGAACCTGGATCTAAGCCTGCATTCGAGTTCCAACCTGCTGTCCATCAATGCAGGGCATGTGCAAGTCCATGGTGTGCTTGATCTAAGTGACAGAGGAAAAAGAGAGGGAATAAAGGCTTTGGGCTCAAACTGTATATTTATCCATGCCATGGAGGGACCAGTGAGCTGTGTTCAGCCTGTCTTTTTCCGTTATTTAATGTTTCCTGCAGCCATGGTGGTTGATCCACACCAAATAGCAGAGAAGATGCTGCCAAACCCTTCCTGAAAGAGCCCGACATCTGCTGCTGCAAAGCAGATGGGATCTGTGAGCAACCTGTCCTAAATCAACTCTCTGTCAGCAGACATCAGGAATCAAAGACTCAAGCCAGAATATGGAGGGATGGAGAGTGGGCAGGATAAGAACTAGCCATCAACATTTTTGATGACCTAAGGATCATAAAGGCAAATACGTAGTTTCAGTGATAGACCATCCTTGTATCTTCTCTGATTTCAGCAGTAGTTAGTCTGAAATGCCTGAACTTTAGTCCATTAATTCCTTTCTCAGAAATAGTATTGAGCTAAATAGAATGCCACTTTGCAGTGACTTCAGTATTTTGGAAGTCTTTATTTGTTTTTTAGTGTCATTGACATAAAATTGCAAGATCGGTGCGGGATAAGACTCCACTTATTCCTTTTCCAGGGATTTCTTAAGATGGTCCTTCAGCTCCTCAAAACTTAACACTAAGATTTTAGAACAAATCAAGCTGAGAGGTGAAAATGGAAATTATTCTTTGTCCACAATGTGGACTTACAGATACAGCAGAAGGTTACTGACACAGAGAGAGAAACAACTTGGACAAAAATGAAGCTTTGTTTTGATATTTTTTGGTCCCTTTGCCTCCTTCCTTGGACAGAAAGATTCATTGCAGTCTTTTGATTCAGAACAAAGCACCTTACAAACATAAAATTTGTGACTTTTCTTTCAGGAATAATGTCATCGTTTTGGCCTTGCACCTTCTTCTTTCTCTTTCCCTATTCCCAAGTAACCTCCTTGAAATCAACTGGGTTAGTGTGTTTTTATTCTTGGACTCTTGCATGCCTAAGGGAATTGAGTCACAAATGGCTTGTGTTCACAAAATTGGTGGAATAAAGCCCAAGCTTTAAAGATGCAGCTTGGCAGCTTTTAAAAGGGCATAAGTAAAGGCATAAAACATTGGGTGAAGTTTCCAGAGTGATTTGAGAAAGTGATTCCTAAGTGAGTTTAGAGCATTTAAAGAGGATTCTGACATTCATTTTTTGTCTCATAAAGATACAGAATGATGAGCCATTACACATACATTTAAGCATCTTTAAGTGTGCTTCAGAATATATGTTATTCTGTTCTTGCAAGAATGGGGAGGGTGTGTGTGTGATTCCAGAACAGGCTCATCTTTAAAGTAAAACTCGGGAATGTCATGTGGCAGGAGTAAGAGGGAGTTAGGAAAAGAGTTTGACATTGTAGTGGGAGGGAAGGAAGGAGCTGTTTGCTCTTTGTGGAGGAGTTCAAAGGCTCAAGAGCTGTTTAGGCATTTGGAAATATCAGACCTGTTCTACAGACCAAAATCAGGAAGGTGTGGTTAGTCTGTTGACTGAGAGCTGGTCATGCATCCTGAAAGTGAGCTGGAGGACAGGTTATACAGAGGAACCCATTTCTGTCTCTTAACATGTAAAACCAAAGCAAGGGGGACAAGGTGTACAGACATTAATGTTTGCCACAGGATCATTCTGACTCCTTTACATCCATCCTACTCTCTGTGCTTCTCTCCAAGATATCAGTATCTCTTTAGGTCTCAAATCTCTTCCTGGCAACTTTGGAAAAAGTTAAGTTTTTGAAGCTAATCTTAAGGATTTTTTATCTCTTTTAAATATCCTATCTCTAGTCTGCTGCGTTTCAGAAGTGTCACACCAAATCCTGAAGCAAAGAGTGAGAACACCAAGCTCTGCATAATGCAGGTGCCCAGGAGAGCAGTAGGCAGGCTGGTTGCTATAACAGCTTGTAGCTGTAGAACATCTTCCATTTCAGAAAAGATCCCAAATCTCTTTATGGACTCAGTTGAGAGAAGGTAAAATGCTCTATGGACAAGCTGGGAAAAGCTGAAAGAGGCAAAGTACTGGGTTTAACTTGGTATCTAGGATAAACAGTCCTGACCTACTAAGTACTCTGTATGCATAGATGAGAAGGGTAGCCAGAGTTCTTCTGCTTATTTCTAGGCAGTCTTTCAACATCTGTGAAATAGGGATATCAGTCTCTCTCTTCTCAGTAGGGCTGGTGCAGAAGAAGAATCATGCAACATGGCTAGAAAACCCTACGACTTAGGAAGTTTAGTACACTGTACTCATCATCTATTGTGCTTCTGTATAGAGGACAGTTATGCGAGATGAAGGATGAGATGACAACTGACACCCTGGACTGTGTCTGTGCATCCTATTTTTCTTTTGGAAATGATAGAAATGGGAGGTTTGTCCCTATAGCTTTAATAGCCATGACTGAAGTGATCAAATTTGAGAAACATGGATGGGAAACGTTGGAGTGGTCAGGTGTAAAACCACTGTGAATTGTGTGGTCAGATTACGACACCCTCAAGATTTCTCAAGACACCAGAGGTACTTGCTCTATATTCTTATCAGAAAATATTTTCCCTTGCAATGTGAAATCACTTTGCATATCAAGACTCATCTTTCCTGGGAACTTTATCAGTTATCTTAAGGAAAAAATAATGGCTAATATGAAGATTGTTGTTGGGGTAATCCTGGGACAGCTTTAACTTTGCAGAAGTGTACCATAAGGCTTTTTTTATTGAAAAAGGACGAGTGGTTATATTCTAAATCTTCTTCACCTGCCACCCTAATACTTAATAGGATTCAGACTGAGGCAGTTTATATTGCACTGTGATTACCAAAATATAGATTCTTTTTATTTCTGGAGGTTTCTAGGAAAGGATTTGGACAAAAAGATGTTAAATGCTTTATGTATGCCATGCATTTTGGTAGCTGTTTGGATGAGCTGACCTCGCAGGCTCCATTTCATAGTAATTGGTGTGAATTGACAGTTCTGTGATTCACCTGAAACTGCTAGGTAGCCAAGAGTGCTGCCCTCAGTTTTCAGAGTTGAACAGAAAATATGGTTTGCATGACTAATATGTTTATCTAGATGTGTTACCTCATGCAAAAAAACTTACAAATGCATGCACTGATTTTTATTAAATATCAAAATGGCTTCCTCTGTATATGTTTATTTATCAAAATAATGGAGTGCTTTGCCCAAGTTTCCAATAGAAATAATCTTTCCTTTCTTTATCCACCTCTAGTTGAATGACAAATGTCTAAATTCCTCATTTTCCACCATCTATAAAGATTTTTAGGGGCTTCTTTCTTCTTATGGTTTTTTTTTTTTTTCCCTCTCCTGTTTTTTTCTTGCATTTTCAGTAGTAGAGGTTCCTTTTCAATGTAAGTTGAAATGTATGATCTTTGGAAAAAAGAAAGCCAATCCTATTTTAGAGTAGGGTGGTCTCTGAGATGCCTGGTAAATCACTGCACTGCAGAGGAGGATTTGGGTTGACAGAATGCAGCCTGGAACACAGGACTGGGGGGAAATTCTGGCTCATCAGGATCTGTTCCCTACCATTGCAGACAACCACATCACATAATCCCTTTCATAAGTTTATCGAGCCTCATCTTTAAACTAATTAGGTCGTTTGCTCTCACTATCCTTGTTGGAAAGCAGTTCCAGAGCATCGCTCCTCTGATGGTTAGAAACCTTTTTCTAATTCCCAAATCAAATTTATTCATGGTCAATTTATACTTATTTGTCCTTGTGCAACATTGTCCTTTATTTTAAATGCTTCTTTTCTCCTTGATATTTACTGTGGGGATGTAGCTAGCAATCCTATCTATGTGGAGCTTTTTTCCATTTTGCCAGCCAGACAGAGCAAGCTCTTATTTCTTGCATAATACAGGAATTTGGTAATATCTCTCTGGCTCCAGGTTTTGCATTCCCTCTTTTGGAATACAGGTGTGGGGAATGGTACCTGCTCCTCATGCTGAACCTTCCCAACAGCCTTGTTAATGTCGATGGTACTCTTTTCCCTGATTTTTGAACATCCTTCTTGACACATGCTTTGTTTTTTTACTACTGGAAACAACATTAGAGCAACACACTGACATTAAGCCTCTGTCCTTTCCTTTTTGCAAATGATCAAAGGGATGTAATCAATATTTAAGCAAAAATTTTGGAATAGGGACACCCTTGGATGTGCATTTCAAAGTGTCACAACACGTCCCGTCACACAAAGCCCACTAGATGACCAGCAGCTTTCCAAGCAGTCTCCAAATTTGTGAAGACCTACATGAATCTTGAATGCCAACCAAAACCAGAGCAAACAGCAGCTGAAAGCTGCTCTGCCTTTGCCCTTCCATTCACAGTGTGTGAATTCACAATTCACAGTACAGAACCATGTGTAAGGGAAAAGAGCGGTGTCATGTAGCTCTTCCTGGTGTGTGACGTGAGCTGCAAGCAAAGCCCTCACAAATGGAGTTCTTCTGGGGACACAAAGTTCCATGAGTCTGCAGGAATCATAGCCAAAGGGGCAGTGATATGGCTGCAGGGCATCCGCTCAAAAACTGCAAAAGTCTTAGACATGGAAATGCAGAGCAGATGAAAGACTTTGTGGATACCTGGCTGTACTCCATGGAGGGCAAAGACAAGAGGTAGAGTAACACAGCCATTAGCTAGTCCAGAGTGTCAGCAGGTTGTCACCAAGGAGAGTTTTTCAGCAGCTGGACAGACCTGACCATGAGTCATCAAATGTCGTGTTAGCACACCATGATATTGAACTGCGCAAGCTGTAGATAAATTTTATCAGTTTACCTTGGTAAGGCAACTTCAAGCTGCAGCAATGCATCTACCAAATATGTACTCATCATGTTTGGGCATGAAATTCTTACAGCATGCATCCTGGTGAGGAGAAATTCTGAAATCCTTTTGTAGAGACAGGAGAGGAGAAAAAACAAAGTATTGCATGATCAGAGTCTGAGTTGTGTGAAGAAATGTCATATACATGCCAGGGGTTGGCAGGAAGATTTGGACTTTTCAGAGACATCCAGCACCTTTGCTACTTAGTAATAGCTGGATAAGAAGTTTCTGGTTTTCCCTCTTTTGTCCCTTTCCCATGGTAAGAATTCCTGCTGCCTTAGCTATAACATGGCATCCTGCATATCCTGATAAACCTAATCTGTTGCAATTAAACCATATGGTGATCATATCACATGTTTCAATTCAGATGGAGAAGTGCTTCAGTTGTACTGGAGAAAGTGGCTGCATGGACTTATTTTGATGAGGATGCTGATCTGCTAGGATCTGTACAAGAGTGGAACAAGACAGTCCAGTGAGAGAAGCTGAAGTACAAGGAATGGAAAAACAGTGTGCAATCATATAACTGACATCTTCTATAAAGCATACATATATTAACATAGTTTTGCTGTGGAGGTAATTTAAATTCTGATGTTTCCTGGCCTCTAATTTCCATTTAAAAAAAAAAATTACCTCAAGATCTTGTATTTTCACTTCTGAAAATATAAGGATCCTGCAGAGATTTTATAGTCCTTGTCCAAGGGAGGGAGGGGAAGGGGTGAAAGGAGTGTATGTAAGGTTTCTTTTTTCTTTATTTTCATGGGGGTCGGAGAAATACCATTTAGTATTCCTGTGGGTATTATCCCATTATCATGCAGAACATATTATCATGAGAAATTTGGTTTATCAGCAGAGGTAGATTAGAGAAGAAATTCCGTGATAAATTAGTTCCCCATTGAGCAATGTTGTTTTACAAGAACCAAAATATTTGAGAAACGCTTCAACTCAAAGCTTCTGCCAGCTGTTGTACTTGGATCTCGAATATTTGTGTCTGTAAATACTGGGAGCCCTGTAGGACACTTCTAAATCTATAACCTCATGATTCACCTTTTGGACTACTCCATAAAATCAGATTACAGGTGGTTCTAGAAGTAGACTCTTATAATGAATGTTTTTAAGACTGAAGCTTACTAGCCAGGGGTCTACTACTTTTCCTGGAAAACTTATTCACTATATTCACTTATTCACTAAGAAAACCGACAAAAGAATAAGTCAAGCACCCTTAAATCTGTTTACAGGAAGAAAAAATCAAAACCAACACAAATAGAAATATTAAAACATAGCAAATGGTTGTGGAAAAATAGAGATTTGGTTTCATCAAGTGATTACTGAATATGCAGAGATCACATTTGGACTAGAAGTCTCTGAGCCACAAGGCTGGAATCTGAGAAGAATACCCAGAGGAGGCAATGATGCACATCATCTGCTTATAAAGTTTCCAGGGCCTCTGCTACTGGCCACCATTGGAATGAGGATATTAAAAAAGGTGAACTTGGTCTGATCTAGTACCATTGCCCTTACATAATGTTCTAGTCCACTACTTTTGAAGGCAACAGTAGTTGTTCTCTGGGATTTTTAAACTCATTAAACTCTACTTTCCTACTTTCTGACATCAGCAGGGATTCTCCAGTGAGTTTTAGCCTCCCAGAGATGCTCAGCAGCTGGCTCACTATTTTTAGCTTTCCTGATAGAAAAAAAAAATAGTAAAGTGTAACCATGTCTTTGATGTGTGTCTGCTTTCAGGCATTCACTATCCACTGATTCATTGACTGGTAACAGGGAAAATTTTGGTAGGTCACTGTATTCCTGAGGTAGCCTAGAAAGTTTCTTTCATCTGTCTTTTAATGTCTTGGTCAAAATGGCTTCCAACAGTCTCTTTTGAGGAGACCGCTCTGCAGTCTGAATACTTCCCCACTGGGAACTATTTGCTGGTACTGTGTTGGTACAGACATGTCTTTCTGTTCATTTCTGGCACAGAACTTCTCAATCTATACTAAAATACCAAGCAAGATGTCATATTAAACTTTTATTAAAAAAAAAAACAACAATAATAGGTTCTNAAATTTGGTGATTGCCTGGCTGCTCAGCTCCATCCAACCTCTTGAAAATTACTGGCAATTGTCCAACTGACCATGGATGGAATGGTGTTTTAATGCAAATTTTATCACAGTCAGTTGACGTACTGAATTCTTTTTACCATGAAAGGCTATTGAAACTGTTTTCTTAAAAAATGGGCTTTTTCTTGGGTTAGAAAATGTGTTAAATTTCTAGATAGAATCATTAAAGTTAGAAATAGGGAGAAGGAAAAGTGGACGCCTTCTGAATGCATTTGCTTTTGGATCAGTATTAGCTTTTGTTTATGGTTTCAAGTCACTTAAGTAATAAAAGTTCCATGAAGGACTGATTTGCTCTAATGGCTGAGAGAGACAGTTAGTAATGTTTACTTTTACCTTCTGTAGGGTCATAAACTTCCATCTTATAGCTTGCAATTGTCCTAAGTGGCTTAAGAATCTGTGGTTGTGATTCTCTTCCAGGGTTGCAAGAATTTCTCCCTCCTTGTGCCTTTCAACAGATTAAGAAGAAAAAAAAACTTACAGAATAATCAGATGGAATAGTGGCAAAGAAAGGTGTTGGAAAATTACTGAGTTAAAATTGTGCACTATGAAGCACCCTCTGCCCTTCCATGTTGATTTAACTCTTCTGCCTTTTGCCTCCCTGCGTTTTCTCCTGCCTCCAACACACACAGACACCCCTCAATCATGCTCTAAGAGATTATTTCACTATTGCCCTTGAACTTGCATGATCTGGAAAACCCAAGGTTATGTGGTCATGCACTACACTCATGCAAATAAATGACAATAAAAATTAAATTAATTATATTCCAGACTAAGAGGTTGTTTAGATGCAAAAGCCACTTTGAGGCTGTGCGGGATGAACAAACACCAATACTCTGAACAGTTAAGAAGCATTCCTAAAGCTCAGGCTAAGTGCTCTAATGTTGAAATTCCTATTGTTACCTCCAATTATTGTTACCTAGTATCAGCCTGAACAACTTTTCTCCAATCTTTGTGCTTATACTTTCAAGATTTGCGGCCCGTTATCATCTATCCCCCTGAGTCATCATTTACCCAAGTCATACACATTTAGTTAATCGTAAGTCAGTCCTCCCAGTCCATTACAAATTTCTATTACTCATCCTTGAAATTCATCTTTTCTATTTTTTTTCTTCCATGTGTTTCTGAACACTTTTAGGTGATTAGAGCTGACAGGATAATTTTAGATGTAGGTTTTCTATTGACACCAAAGGAAGAAGGTGTTTGATCTGGAAGAGACATACATACTATTGTATGTGATATTGTCCACTGTCATCTGAAAATGTCTTTTGACATTACTGCCTTTCAGCTTCATTTGTCCTGCTGAGCATTTGCCTCTGTGGTTGTTCTTTACCTGTATTTCCAGACCTGAACCATGCAAGGTTCTAGGCGTGGCTAATCCTCCCCAGCTGGAATTCAGGTGACTGACCACACTTTAAGGGGCTCAGCACCCTCTAGGATCTGTTGCAAATTATTCTCCATTCCTCTTGATGTGTGAAATCTTCTTTGTTGTGCTGTTTAAATTTAATATCAGAACTTCTGCTTTGCTAGATAGTTCTTCTACAGCTGACATTTATCATGCACATTCCTCCTGCCAGCCCTCAGTGTTTTGTGGTCTACACTGTTCATCATCTAACATGAGTTCAGTTCTCAAAGCAAAAAAATTTCTTCTATAAGCTGTTTCAAATGTTCAATTGAAATAATTTACTATATACTAATAGTTCACTAATTTTTAAGTTGATCAACAAAAGATGTGATCAAAATATGTCTCTGGTAATTATTACTACACAATTTTCTTTCTGTTCTCTATGTGTCAGGAAATTGTACCTCCTTTACTTCAGCCTGACAAGAGCCCTTTTTAAACTTAGTGCACTGAAGCTTGTAAATTGCACAGATCTTGTTTTAATTAAATTCACTGTTTCTTTTTCACTTCAAAGATTACATCCTTATACCTTTTGTAAAAATCTGAAGTCTTAGGCTTAAACTCACACAATTTGTTTTAAACTTGTTACCCAGGAACTTTGTCCCACAGTAGTGGATAGGAAAATGCACCTGGATACAAGGGACAATTATGTTTTCCCAAGTTGTCATTTTGAGATAATCTATTGGCAATGTAATGTACTTGTGAGTCTGCACAGAAATGTGCCATGTTTAAGAAAAACAGACTGATAAGTGTTCATAGCTCTAGGTAGGGTCTTGGGAGATTTTGGGTTCAAGTTAGACCTTTACTATGAACTCTTTGTGTGGACAGGTGGTGAAATCTTCCTTCAGTCTCTGCTTGCCCAGTCTTGGTTCCAAAGTTACATATATATGAGCCAGGCTCTTAAAGGAAGCTTGTGCAAGCTTAGCTCAACTAAGCTCAACTTAGAGATCTTAGCCAGAGGGGCAGTGGAAGCCCTTGCCCGTGAGACAAACCTTTCTTCCTTTGTGCTACAACTGATTGATAGGGCCTTTGAGAAGTCCTTTCCATCTTTCTCTGCCATGCTCCCAGAGCACCTCATTTCACCTCCCTTTCTCTCTCATGCACACACACAGACTGTGCCTCGTGGTTCTAAGTAGATAGAGGTTTGTTGATTAAGAAGATTACTTCATCCCTGGAATTTTGCAGAAGAGCTTGATCCTATTTCATACCATTCCACTACCTATACTTAAAGAGCAAGCCAAATTGAGAAAGAAGGATAAAGAGAAAGAAATAGGTGATAAGAGACAATACTTATTTGCTTCCAACATCTCTTAGAGGATAGAAGAAGCTATTCAAAGTCAAAACATATGGAAAACAGCATCTGGTTATGGGAGCTTGGATGTTAATTGTTCTGACAGTTGAAATTTGTCTCCAGAAATCTCATGAAGCCAGCTGGTATTGTAGAGTTTTCTCTGGCTCATATTGTGACTCTTACAAGTTTCTGGAGACTTCTAGTCTCAGGGTGATCATCTTGTAGGAGCAGCTGCTGCTTAAAGATTTTCATTTCTATATCAGCTGGAATCAGGAAATACATTCTTTGAGGGTTTGGATTTGCTTTTGTAACATAAAAATCCTTAGGTGGCTTCGGATGCGCTACCCTGAATGCAAACTTAACAAAACCTTGTGGAACTTAGCAGAGAGATTCTGACAGTGTCCAGTTTACAGTTCTTGCATATGTGGTGTGAAGAAAAACTCAGTAACTGTGAGTAGTAGGGTTGATTTTGAGAGGTATTTTAAGGTTCCATTTTGAATACTAATTTCCTGAATCAGAAAAATGTGGGCTGGCAAACTTGGTAATGGCAATAACTCTACAGAGATAATCACAATAGTTTGTTTCTGAATGAGCTAGGAGTTGTCTAATAATAGCTCTTTTCTGCAGTTTTTTTATTGCCTTTTTCTTCCAACCTTGAGCTGGAAATGTCAGAAATCTGTATTGACACTTGTGCCCTGTCTGAGAGAATAAAGAATATGAGGTTGTTTAAAGAGCATACAAGTCTGTATTTAGAACAAGCTACTTACATGTTTCTGAGACAAAAGCATAAATAACTAATCATTTGATGATGCTATCAACAAGATGTTTGCTGCATGGCCCTGACATTTTTTAAGGGTGAAAATACCAACTTTTCTTATGCAAAAGTACAAATACCTTTCTTGCACATGGACTTGATGTTATTTTCCAAGAAATGTCTGTTCCTCACCCTTGCGAAAGATAATGAGTCGTAAAAAAAAAAAATCAAACCCACTCTATATAGATGCAGAAAGGAAAGGCTTGGACAAAGCTGTAAGTAGCATAGCAGTCTAATTAGTTTAGAGATGGTTTTGCTTTAGCTTTATTTTGCTAAGATTCAAGGCATTCAAAGTGATTGTTGTTTAACAGTAAAATAACCTCTGGAGAATAGTTGAGCATACTCGAAGAAGTCTTTCCAAAGGAAGTGAATTCAAAAATCAAAACAAAATTAAAAAGAGGAAAAGTTTCTGAAGGAGCTAAATGTTTTAGAAAATCCACTGAGTTATTCATATGCTGCTAACAATAGAAAGAACTCAAAAGGCAGGACCCAGAACAGCAGGTACAGAGTCTAATTAATGCATGTACTCTAAGGAGGTTTAACCCATAACATTCTGAATTTAGGTGTTACTGTTTCAACATCAGGATTATATTCTCCTGACTTTCACTAGTGAATCACAAGACACAGTTCCCCCCCTAATTTCTATATCTTTATCATCTCACTGCAAACAATAACTGAGGCTACAATGTAAAACGGGTAACATAATTATTTTGGATTTTCTTTGAAGCAATAGATAGGTTGAAGTGAGTCAAGTACAAGCTGGAATCTTCTTATTCTCATTCTCACATGAGTGATCTCCAGAGTTTGTTCATTACTTTCTCATCAGATTTCTGAAACATTGGGAACACTGTTGCTTGGTCCAGAAAACCACTTGACTATTATTTTCACTTTATTATCCGTTTCTTTTTATTTTAAATCAAAACCTGCCTTAATTGTTAGATTAATAGGGCCTGAAGGCATACACCTCTCCTTACAACACGGAGTCCACAGGTATTAGGCAACAAATGAGAAATTGATGAGTGGCTGGTCTGTTTAAAAGTATGTTTTCTACTGTAACTCAAAGCATTAAATGTTTCCAGGCCTTAGGCACACCAGCACTCTCTGTGGTAGACAGCTACCTTAACCAGTGATCTACATTCTGATTTCTTTAATAGAGAGTCTATTCATTGGTCATTTCTTGTGTGTATGGAAATTAGACACCTGTACTGAGGAGAAAATGTTCTGGAGAGTCAGAATTGCAGATATTTGAGCAGTGAGTCTTCTGTTGAATTGACTGGGATGATCAAAATTATCTCAGAAGGTTCAGGATGAAATTTAAAGCTGAAACATTGGCAGTTATGAGAGAAAAGGACCTGGTACACGGTATGTCAAATCAATGGTTGATTGTCCACCTTGTTTTGAGTGTATCAGTCAGCAAAGGATCTTTCAAAGCAACTTTGCAAGGAACTTTCAAGACCCCAGGGGAAAAAAAAACCATCTATGTGTGAATCAGAGCCAGAAATTGTTCCCCCATCCTAGGGAAGAAAGTTTGACTGATCAAAAGCCTTCCAGTTTTGCAGTGTGTGGAGGCAAAGAAACTGTGGTGTTACTTAAAAAATTAACATGAAGCCTTGGGGGTCTGCCAGTGACAATGTGCTCTTATGTGTCAAAGCTCTGCACTTAGAGAGACCTTGTTTGCCTGGTCCAGATTAAAGCCCAAATTAGGCTGTCCCAGAATAAATTACTCTTGCTGTCGAATCTTGTCAGCAATGGTGTCATGGGGCTGAGATCTTGGTGAACTATTTCGTTAAAAAATTTCTATGAGAAATTCTGACTTTTAAAAACTGATGCTTTCGTTAGAAAAACTACTTGTTATCAAAAATCAGGACAAAATTGTTGCCTGTGTTGTTGAAACACACATACCAACAGATGCTCAAGTCTCTGCTGTCTGCCTGGACACTGTTAAATATAATTAAACACAGCTTACACTGAGGACTGACTCTGATTTGGACTGTGCATATCAATGTCTCATTTTGAACTATCACAAATGCTCTTTAAGTGAGCTAATATTCTGTAAATGTGGTTAACTTCTGCGTTTGCAGATTCAGCCACTAATTTGTTTTTTAGTATTGGTTCATGGACGTATATGAGTGGGTCTTTTGTATGCTTTTAACACAGAGAACCCTATCAAGTTATCTATAGCAGGAATATTACAGCATCATAATAGTTAATGGAAAATAGCATAAGAGGAAAAAGAAAATTAGCATTCCACACAGCAGGGCATTTCGGATGTTAATCTGCCTTGCAATATAATTGACAGGGAAGCTGATATCTGGGAAGATTTTTATTCCTATCTTTTTCTCTAAACAGTTAGTGTTCAGTTGTTGTGCAGCAGGGGAGATGGAGAAAAAGAAAGTTCTAGCCAAGTGAATGTTCTTTACCAGCAAAGATGTTAACTTTTGTCAGAAGGTAGTTAATCACTGAGAGAGAAACAGATGAAGAAATTGGATAAAACATTTCCAGTTCCAAAAGTCTTTATTGATTGTGTCTCCCTCAAGAAAATTCAGCTCAATCTCTGAAACCCTCAAGTGATTAAACCTTGGGCAGTCCACTGTAGACAGAGCAAATGAGAATTGTTTCAAAACCAGACATGTAGAGCTAGGATAGCTAAAGTGAAAAAAGACTTCTTTTTCACTTTGAAACCCTAGCTGGGAGACGTAACCTGAGATGTTGATTTTAAGGCAAGAGTTTTCTTAAGTATCCTGATCTTTTTCTATATAACAGATCTCTGAATTTTGAAGCAATGAACTTCTTTATTTTCAGAGAAGGAGCTCTCTTAAAACAGAAAGCTAGAGTCTAGAAAATGGGGCACAGATCTCTGGTCCACCACAGACAACTCATATACCTTAGTCTAATTTTTCAAAGGTAATTAGGGCACAGTGAAATTGAGGCATCACTAAATGAGATGCTCAGACCTATGACCAGTTGAGAGTTCCTATTTTTTTCCCCAGCGATGTGAAATTTTTGCTTTCAAACCAGCTCCTCTAGAAGACTGCAGCTCTTCTTAACTTGGAGCATGACCACTGGCCTGTGACCCAAGGTGTGCAGAATTATTAGCCTCCTCCATTTTCAGTGTACAGCATGAGGAGCTTGGAGAGATGTGCTCAGATTGCATTCTGAACATTTGCATTCTGAAAGTCCATAGTGTCTGCTGGAGTAAAGCCCTTGGTTTCTCTGCTTTGGGGTTTTAGGGTGTGAGGTACACTAAAGATGGTAGGGGGAAAGGTAGACACTGTGAGCTTATCTATGTTCTTTCCTCTTGTTCACTAGTTCATGTGCCGTGCAAAATTCTAACATAACATAAGACAGGAAGGCCAATTAAGGAAATCCTCACTGTAACTAATGCATTTGTAACTAAAAACAAGAAAGTATTTGACTCAAAGAAGAAAAAACAACAAAAAAACTGACAGCCTTGTGGAAGTTTTATCTTTTTTGGGAAATTAGTCTGATTTTAGTTACACACACAAGTATTGGAAGGGCTGTAATTTCAGAAGTTATCACCTGTCAGCTGAGCTGTGATAACTGGTTGAATGCATACGCTATAGTCACAAAAGTTTGTGAATTAAAATTTGGCTTAGATCACTCGAGCCAGCCTTCTCAATGCCTAGGGTTATCCTAACTCTTCTGTATTATCGTGGCTGAGGTGAGCATCTGAGCCAAGAATTCTTCCAAGAAAGGCAATGGATTAAGGTTCAAATCATCAATGTAATTTCACCATTTTGTTCCAGCTCCCCTGTCATGGACAGGTCCACCTTATGCTAGACCAAGGCACCAAGCCTCATCCAACCTGGCCTTGAACATTTCCAAGGATGAGGCATCCACAACTTCTTTGAGCGACCTGCTAAAATACCTCATCACCTTCACAGTAAAAAATTTCTTCCTGATTTCTACCCTCTTCAAGTTTTAAGCCATCTTTCCCCTTTTTCTAACGCTTGATGGCCTTGTAAAAGGTTCCTCTCCAAAAAAACTCCTTAAGTTAGATGTCCCCAGAGCTTTCTTTTCCCAAGCTGAGCAAACTCAACTCTTTCAACATGTCTTAACAAAAGAGGTGCCCCAGGCCCTCTGATCATCTTTATGGTCTCCCCTGGACTCTCTCCAACAGGTCCACATCCGTCATAAATTTGTGACTCCAGAAATAAAAACAGTACTCCAAGTGTGTTCTCACAAGTGTGGGCTAGAGAGGAAAATCACTTCTTTCAACCTGATGGACACAGTTCTTTTGCTGCAGCCCAGGACATGGTTGGCTTTCAGGGCTATCAGTGTGCATTGCCCCAAGTCCTTCTTGGCAGGGATTCCCTCAGTGCATTTTCTGCTCAGTCTATATTTGTGCTTGGGTTTGTCCCAAAAGGGATAAAAGACTTTGTAATTGGTCTTGCTGAACTTAACAAGGTCTGCATGGGACCACCTCTCAAGCCTCTCAAGATCCCTCTGGATGGCAGAGTGTCGACTTCTGGGGATCTTTCTCTCAACATTGTTGACTGCGCCACAAACCAAGTTTCTGTCTCAAGGTAAACCTGTTGAAGGTGCACTGAAACACAGTGTCCATGTCGCCAGCAAAGATGTGTAACAGCATCAGTTCAAATGCCAAATCTAGAGGAACAGGAACACCATTTGCTTTTGCTCTCCTCTTGGACATAGAGCCATTGCAGCAACCCCTTCAGTGTGACTATCCAGTCAATCCCACTGGCCTATCCCTATCCAATTTTTCTCCATCTTAGGGACCAGGATATTTTGTGAGGCAGTGCCAAATGCTTTCCACAAATCCAGGTAGATGGTGTCAGTTGCTTTCCCCTTTCCCACCAGTGCTGCAGTCCTGTTGTAGAAGGCCCACAGGTTTTCCAGGCACAATTTGCCATCTGTGAAGCCATGTTGACTATCACTAAGCACATCCTTATTTTCTAAGTAGCATGCTGTCCAGGAGGCTCTGCTCCATGGTCTTACTCAACATGGCCTGCAGATCCCTGGATCTTTCTAGTTTCTCTTTTAAAAATAAGGATTTTCTTCCTCTGTTCTAATCAGTGGGTATATTTCTGGTCTACCAAATACGATGGACAATCGTTTAACCATTTCACTTGCCAGTTCCCCTTGGACTCATGGATTAATCTCATCAGGTTCCATGAACCTGTGCATTTTGAAGTTCCTTAGATAGTCTCAAACCTGATCTTCTGCCAAATTGGGTTGTTGTCCATTCTCTCAGGTCTTGTCTTTGCCTTCTTCAGCTCAGGCTGTATGAATGGTTCTCCGTTTTCAGAATTATTCTGTTCAGTTCATAGTGAGTCTCCTGACAGCTTTGCCTCCTAGGCTTGTGCAAAATCTTCTGGGGGCTTACTGTGAGGTTGAAGTTGCCACTACCACAATCATTATCCACCTGTATCTCATACAATTATTATTTACACTACTGAATTCTCTGGAGATAAAATTAAAATAGAGCTTTTATAATTTCTTTTCCATCTCACACTGTTGTTTTTGTTTCCCACCATTCTTTTAACAATCCAGTTTCCCAGGAGACAACTTGCTATGTCCTCATGTTTCCAAGAGATTGTAGATCAATAAGTTCAGAGTTAATCGGCAGGTGGGAGTTTCCAGATGTTTATGTGCCTGCCCAAAAAGCTGTCCACTGGTAGCAAATGAGCAGCTGGAAAGACACAATCCAAACAAAGCATTTTTTAGTGATTGACATATGTCTGGAATGCATGGTGTATTTGAGAAAAATTAAATTGAAATTAGGAACAGTTTGGACTGAGCCCTTCATTATCAATAATTAGTCAATTAGAATTTTTGTTTAAATTCTGATATCATTCACACACATTGTACTGACTGAGTCATTACCACCCATAGAAGTGGAGCATAGAAATAATGCATTGCTTTCACTCTATCCTTATTCAAGATTGGTGTTGAGAAATGCTCATACTGCGTAACATGGGCAATTCAAAGGGCATGGTTGGTGCAAATGTTTTGTAGTGGAATATGGAGTTTCCCATCCAGAAGTCATGTTCACACCCAGACCAAACAGCTGACGGCAAGTGAGTAGTTAAGTTGAGCTACTTAGGAGTTTACTATGAAAAATCTTTTTTTTTTCCCCTCAATGAAATAAGTGGTTCTGTACACAATCATGAGGTTCAGCAGGGAAAATTGATTGTTCTGAAATCGTGTTCCATCTGGGAAATCAAAATGAAAAGAAGAAAAATATACAAAAACAAAACATTTTTTTTTTCTCTCATATTCTTTTCTCTGAAAAAAACCCAACATAGCAGTTCCATATGACATTATTTCAAGACAGTTTTTTAGGGTGCTGTTTTTCATAGTGTTAACCAGAGTGTCTAGTGTTGTGTTTTCTAAGCTATATTTTCCAGGAAGGAAGAGCCCTTTGGAGGGGTCACATGGAAGCACATTGAAAGAGGTATTCTGGGAAAAGTAACACCTGAAAGAGGTTTTTCAGTCGTCATTCCATTAAAGATCACAGTACAAAGTAGAGATCAATTTTGATGTTTCAGGGAGGCGGGCAGGGTGAAAGAGTATTGCCTTTCATGCTAATGCACAAGAAGATGAAATATAGAAATTATTGCAGAATGGAATAATAGATATGTATTGTTTTATAAGAGGGCTCGTGTTTTTGAAAAATGCTATTTTAGCTGATGGCTAATGTTGTATATGTGCCTTAGAGCAATCTTCTGGTAAGGAAAAGCAAGACAAAAATTCTCCATAAACTGTCCTTTTCAAGTTCAGGTTTGA
This sequence comes from Toxostoma redivivum, assembly GCA_013397375.1. Classification (NCBI taxonomy): domain Eukaryota; kingdom Metazoa; phylum Chordata; class Aves; order Passeriformes; family Mimidae; genus Toxostoma; species Toxostoma redivivum. The sequence goes on from VXBI01009103.1 coordinate 124,088, forward strand.
GGCCTACTATGAACATTAATCTCTACTTTATTTCATTTGGCCACTGCTGGGATGGAACTTCTTACTGTCTCTAAGTAACCAAATCTTACTTAAAATAAACAAGACATTATTTTTCATAAGGATATTACTTTTTACCCAACATGTGTGGGATAGATTGTAATTTGTGTGCATGATATATGAATGAAAAGGGGAAAAGAAACACTTCCACAGAGCATATATTTTACCTCTGGAAAATAGGAGGGTTTTTTGTCTGAAGATATGAGAAAGCTGATCTCTTCGATTTCAAAGTCTTTTAGTCCACAACACTGTGTTTTCTATACCAGTGATAATTGGATGCATTCTGAGTACTGTTTTGGGGAGTTTGGTACTTCTACCACTTTTGAGAACAGGTTTGAAGAGAATTTAATGGAGGTTTTTCCCTGGTGAGAACTTATCCTCCCCCTCCCCCCCCCCCNGGGAGGAAAATTTCCACCTTCAGAGAAGAGTTGTCTTCTGCTTACTTGGCCTGAATTACAGTCATGGTACTGGAGGAGCTGCAGGACACTGTTGCCCTGAACTGTCATCATGGCAATCAGAATGAGGAGGAAAATATAGCTATCATTATAGGAGCTTTACACTGCAGTGTTTATCTCTATAACAGTGTGCTATGATGTGGCTAATTAGACTGTATCAGCTGCTCCACGTCTGCTGCTAAAAGGAGACTTTCTTATTGTGTCTAGTAAACAGAGAGCTCTCAGCCTGTGATTTAGTACTGAAATTAAATTTAAGCATAGTTTTCCATTTGATTATCAGGCTATGGGTGACTTTTAAGAATCCTTTTCAATCCATTACTTCTTCTAGCTGTAAACTCTCTGCCACAATTTCTTCCTCTTCTTTGGTAGAGAAAGACTAACTGAAAACTCACCCATTTAAAGTTAGAGGGGAACAAATCAAAACAATTACAAGTAGGTAAACTTTTGATGATGTTCAGTCTCCTTTTTTGATTGTCACATTCTGCGTATGAATCTCAATTATTGAGACATAACAAATGTGATTGGCTTGAATAGGCAGAAAGTAACAAGACCCCCAGAAAGTAATACAGGACAAAAAATAGTGAAAAAATTGTTCTTTTTCTTCTTTTTCATGCCATATCATAGCTTCATTGTGGGAAGAGTAGGGTGACTTCCACAGGATAATCTTTGAGGAAAAATATGAAAATTTATAGGAAAAAGTCCTATTTTCTTGTATGCACTAATCTATTAAAAGCATATAAGAGTATGTATTTCATCAGTAATATTATCTAAGGAAACAATTTGGAAAACACAGTGAACATTGTATTGACAAAATGCTCGCAGTGGCAATCAAAGCTGTAAAGTAGTTTACAGTCTACTGTTTACTCACCTGTTACGTAATTTATATATTCTTGAGGAGAGGATAGGAGGGTCAAGATGAGGTTATGGGACTTGTTTGTTTCTTTGGTAGTTTCTCTGTACTTGTGCTGCTCTTGAAAGACATTCTCAGTTTGAGGGACATGCTGCCTGAACCTTGAAAGATATGATACCTCCATTTTAAGGAGCTGGAGATATTCTGTAGTAATTTCAGAGAAAATGTCTTCTGCATAACAAGCACTTTTTTTTTTTTTTGCTGCAGGAACTGGCAGGTTTTCAGTATACTGCAGTAAGAAGAAATAATTTGATCACATCAGACACACAACTGGACTAAAATATTGCAACATCAACCAGTTTTACCAGAAGGGAAGCATAGAGGTGGGGAATGAAGCCACAGCAGGGTTCTACTTTGACAGGGCTTTAGGCTTTGTAGTTGATAAGTTAATCTTTGGAAGAATCAAAGATGTAGCCCATTGGTTTATCTCTGAAGTTCAAGTAATCTGTGGGTCAGGGATGTTTTGGAGTGGCTTTTTGGACTTAGACATGATTGTGTTTATGACTGGAAGCCGGTGAGTCCTTGCAGCAGACAGTGCAGGGAGGTGGCTTTCTGGTGTGATGCAAAAAGAGCAATGAGTTTTTGGTGCAGGTCAGGCTAAACAATAGAAATTTTCCTCTGCAGTAGGAAGTTCCAAGTCCTTGTCTGCCCTTTTCTTAAAGCACTTGGTACTAAAGAAAGGCATGAAACTTTTCAGCATATGGCAGCAAAGGGCTTGTTCTCAGTGCTGCTGCTGGAGCAGGAATTGGATCTCATGCCCCACCTCGCCATCATGTGGAACCTTTGAGATCCCTAATCCTGTGCAGCCTTCTGTAGCTGACACTTAAGCATATTTTGAAGGAAAAATAAGCACTCAGGTACACTGTTGCTCACTTTCCACCGAGGTTCAGAGGAAGCTATGATAGCTTCATTTCTTTACTCTTACTACTGACACACTAAGGAGAGTATTTTATGATTGATTTACTGGGAATGGGATGGTGACAGGAAAGTGGTTTGTTCTATGTCTCAATTTCAGAAGGATCTTCTCTGAAATAGTTCTGTTACTGAGGATTTTCTTTTTCTTTGCAGGCTGTGCCTTCCTAACATACTGCGAAAGGGAGTCTGCTCTAAAGGCCCAGAGCGCTCTGCATGAACAGAAGACTCTGCCGGGGGTGAGTCCAGACTGATAACTTGGGGTTTTTTGGGGGTTTTGTTGTTGTTGTTGTTGTTGTTTTTTGGGGTTTTTTTGGGAGGTTTTTGTTTTTTTGTTGTTTTTTTTTTTCAGATGGCTTGACTGCACTTTCATTTTCCATTAGTTCCTTAACTGTGATTGGAATGTTGGCAGCTATCACTTACACNTTGCATATGGTGCTCTCATCTCAGATTTGGAAACATAAAATCTCCGTTTGTTTGGATGATTCATTATTTGCATTGTGCTAATAAAATCAAGATACTAGCAACCCACCCAAATGGTTTCCATGCACAAAACTAAAAGCTTTTTTGACCTCACTGGGAGTCAGTAAAACAGTAATCAGCTTATTTTGAACTGGGTTCTACCAGCCTTACTCAGGTGAGGTACTGCTTTAGGATTCTGACCACTACATTGAAATGTTAGAAGTCTTCACCAGGTGCTTCCTCTCACTACTTTTCTTCTCTGTAGCAAGGTTTGGCAGCAAGAAATCAAGAAACAGATCACATTATTGAGTTATCACAGAATGAAAACATATTCCTGATGACAAAGTGGTTTGACTCAGTTACTTTAGTATTCAAGCAGCTGTAGCAGATTGGAAAGGCGGTGAGACAAGGAGAAAAGAGAGAGAGAGGAAAGACGCACACGAGATAATGAGGAAAATTATTCACATGAGCAAGATCTAAGGTTCAGACAACACAAGCAGAACTAAAAATAGAATCAGCATTATGTGGGGAAGACCTGCCCTGCTGGGCTGGGTTTCTAGTTAAGTGGTTGCCCGGGGGAGGGAGAGAGACAATTTAGATTCAGCCAGAGTACGTGGATTGGGAACAGCCAAGTGCTCCTGGAATGGGGCTGGTTTCACAAGGACCAGGAGCCAGTGATCACGTAACTAGGAGTGGGCTTCTGAGGGCTCCAGGTTGCATCTAAACTGAGAGAAAATCTATCCAAAAGTCTGTCTTTATTAGCTGCTGTTGAATGATTGATTCCTGTGTAGCTATAACCTACCTTTCCACCAGATCTAAGACACATCCCTTGCCCTGTGTTCTGAGGAAAGTGTTGATTCTGCTCTGCTTGTTTCCACCATCCTGGGTCTATTTACCTTTCTCTAAGCCACCTTGCCAGTATGGAGATGCCCACGCACTTGCTCATCTACATCTATCTTTGCTTAAAAGGCCATACCTTATGCAAATATATACATACTTCATTGCCTAAAAATATTTCTGTCAGCTGACAACTCCCTCTGAATTATTTTTTTTTCTAGAAACTCCTCAGCAGTAGATTGAAAGTAACTTCAGTCTTGTAGGGGGGTTAATTTTTTTTTCCTCCTCCCCTTGCAATATTTTCATTTTGCTTCTCTCTTTCCTGAATGATAAAACTGGATTAAAAAAAAAAAAAAAAAGAGAATGTTGAATAAGGATGTCCCAGGTAATATTTTAATTGAAATTTTCTGAAATAAAACTGTTTTGAAAGAAAATATGTATTTATCAAAACCAGAGATGTGATGTATAGGCTGTTGTGTATTTAAAAAAGACTAACTGAAATTCCAGATTTTCCACTGAGACTGTTTGTTTTTCTCATTAGGAGCCAGATCATTCACTTGCACATGGAAGTATATCTTCTCTATGAGTTCAAAATCTCATCCTGAAATTGTATAATGGTAATATCTTCAAAAAGGCTGGGTCAGTGAAATTGAGGACTCAGATGTTGAAGATGGAGGGCAAGTGGTGATCTAAGATTTTTTTTTCCTAAATTCTTTATCTGTTCACTGTTCTGATTCTCAATCTCTGTGTTAGAGACTTCAAATCACAAAAGTCTTGAAGTCAAAACTGTTTTCTTGGACAGTGATAAAATTCAACCATCTTTTGCTTTAGGACTGAAACTTCATTCAAAAGCTTTGCTGACTTATTCTAGACTACAGGGAAACAATTTCTTCCTTTGTTTGTGCAATTTCTGTTACATATACTACATACTGGCCACACTGCCTCTAGAAGGCTTTTTCATTGTTGTTGTTGTATTTTTATACACTTTAAGGAGACACATCAGGATCTCATTGAACTGGGAACAGTGAATTCTCTATCTAGAAGAGCAACCAGGTTTCTTAGAGTTCTGAATGCTGATTTTTTCCCATCCTTTTCATTTCCAGTTCTATTTGTCTCAAGATAAAGGTTTACTTTCCACCAGAAAACCCTCTTCATGCAGCTTTCTGCCAAGTTTCTGAACTCATCCTCTGAATGATGTCACTGTAGTTTATTTAAAGAAACCAGTCTTGTCTCTTGATAAAGTATCATGCCTGGATACTGCTTTATGGTTCCTATCTGAGTAGCAGAGAATTATTTATGACTTACCTGACTGCTCTTGATAACATGCACCAAAAATATCAACCATAGTTCATCACCATAAAATAAGAGGCGCTTTTAAGGTCAGGGGTCTAAGTCCTTATTCACATAAGTTCACAAATGAGACATATATAATATATTCTCTTGACACTCCACTGTCTGTGACACAAACAGCATGACTGAGAAGGCATCAGAAACAATTAACAGGCATGGTATAGGAAAAAAAAAATAATACTAGATGAAGCCATTCTTTCTCATTCCCCAGTAAACTGCACAGTTTCTTGCTCTTACAATATTGCTCTTTGCATTCTTTGTATTATTAAACACAGAACTGAGTAATTTTTAATAATATGCACATAAATGGTAATGTATGGAAATGGTGAGGCATGAGGAGGTTTTGTCCAGATTCAGATGCCTTGCCTCTCAGCTATGTATCACTTTGTTTTTAGTGGAGTGGCTACATGCACATATTTTACAGTAATTACTTTCTGGATGTGCTTTGTAAGATGACAGAAATATGTTTCACATATTTCTATGTTATATGTAGGACATAAACTCATCTTGTGGAATAATCAAAAGACTTCCAAGCAGGTATGTGTTGATTAATAAAGTCTTTATGGCACTTTGTTTTTGGGTGGGAAGGAATCATGATAGATATTTTGAAGCAACTAGAATTGAATGCAAAACATAAAACTATCAGTTGGATCTTCTTCATCTGAATGAGTAAATTAGGTTATTTTGGAGAGTTGGAAATTGTTTTGCCTAAAATGGGAGGTTAATGTAGCACAGTGTGTATGTATGTGTAAAGAGCACTTTGTGATTGTTGGACAATTCAAATTCTAGTGTTTACTTGAGATTGTTTATTTTACATATAATAGAGTGGCTGGATGATGAAGTATATTAGTTCTTTAATAATTTATAGAAATGCTTTGATGTTGCAGTAATTACATTAAAGGTCACATATCAAAGGTAATTTGGTTGAGCAGCTGTGATGGTTTCTCAGAAGCAATCAATATTGCTGTCCATGGCGCTGATTTCACCAAGGGGACTGCCAGATTAAAGGAGGCTTATTACCAGACAGACAGACACGGGGGAAATCAAGAACAGATTGGAGAGATGCACTATTCTTTTTCCTCACCTATAATTAACACTGTTCACCATAATCTGTGCTAATCCTTCATAGTGGGAAACCACCTTTTTTTTCTTTTTAAACTCGTGTTATAAAAAGCGAATTAAGGCAAGGGAGAGTAATTTGGGGGAGCAGGAGAGGGAAATTAGAGAAAGTAAAAGTTGATTCACCTCTGGGATTTCTGAGGCTGATATATGCCACAATGATAAAATGCAATATCAAAACCATAGGCCATGGTCCTGAGGAAAGCAAGGCAAGGTGGGGGGAAGTGATCTAGACAACAACAGTGCAACGTATGGGAGAATTATCTGCCTGCAGATTTTGTATAATATTATCTATTTGCCCCACAAAGCTCCACAGGAAATGAAATCGGGGAAATAAAATTATGTTTTAAGTGTAGTCATTTTGATTACAAATTATAGTGAAGTGAACTTTTTCTCCCCTTTCTTTTTTCTTTCTCAAGTGAATGGCAGAGGATAATGCTGAGAAATGTAATTACGCTATCAAGATCTACTTTTATTTATAGCACAAATAAACTGAGCTCTTGTATGATAAGCACAGCAGCATTTTTCTTCCCCTAGTTCTTTGTAGCTCTCTCAGGCAACGGGAGAGAACAGTCCATGTATACTTGGTTGGAGGCACTGTCTCTTTGCATAATGTTAAAACCTTCCTGTAAGACTTGCAAAGAATAACTATGAAATTAAGTATGTACGAAACTGTTAACCTCAGCAATCTGCAGGGCTTGTTCAGTCTGGGAAATAGGCTGGGTTTTCTTACTGCATCTATTCCTCTTGAAAGAGACAGTGGTACTACTGGTATGCTAAATTTCTCAGTGCGTAACATAATTAGTTTTCTCCCTAACTGTTCTGATATTCTTTGTCTCTTCTTGCCATCTAGAAAAAATGCATTCTGTTTCATTCATTATATGCAAAAATATGCATCTTTAACATTAGAAGACAGGTGAGCTCATAAAACTCATATTAAACTCATTTTTTAAAGAAACAACCTCTCCTCCAACTAATTACAGTTGCCCACAGCTTGGGATTTTTTCCTTTTTTTTCTGTTTTTGTTTGTTTGTTTGTTTTGTTTTGTTTGGGTTTTTCTTATTTTGTTTTGGGTCTTGTTTGTTTGCTTGTTTATTTGTTTTAATAAAAAAGGTTTTTCCAATATTACTGGTCTTACCTAACTTAAATTTTTATGTATATGTGAGAAAAGACACCTGAGCATAGGGGAGGGGAGGGATGGTACCTTGCAAGGTCTGGCATCTCTTAAATCCATGTAATAAGGTTTAAATGAGACATGACTGCCATGTGGACTGCATGTATAGCATGGATTTCACTGTTTAAGCAGACCTTGAAATTTTACTTTTCTTATTGTCGTCTTTTTGTCTTTTTTTTTTCAAAGCTTTTTCCAAAAGCTTGTTAGAAAACCATTAAACCACATATCGCCCTGCATGCTGTGTTGTGCCAAAAATGGTATTATATTCCCACAACTTCCCATTTCAAAAGTTTTTCTCTACTGATGTAAATTGCAATTTGGTCAGCAGTGGTAGGCTGGATGGGTTCCATTGATTAAAGTAGCCTGCTGAACACACAGCCTGCTCACCATGCCCTTTAGATTTTGAAAGAAAACACATTTAATTGTTCCCTTGGGAGAAACATGTCTGTTTTCTGAAGTTAAAAATGAAGATGAAAAGGAATAAAACCAGATTTGAGGTAAGAGAGTTGGGGAAAAAAAAAAAAAAGAAAAAAAAAAATGAGAGAGAAAAAAAAAAAAAAA
>VXBI01009103.1:132332-152782 GCA_013397375.1 Toxostoma redivivum
TAGTTAAAGATTGGCTTCTGTATCCCTATAAGGCAGCCTCTAGAATACAAAGTAAACTCTCTCTCTGCTACCCAGCCCAAAGAGCTTTGAGAGAAAGAGCATAGTGCCAGCATCCTGACAGGACCAGTGTGTTGGCAGCACACTGTTATCTCAGCTGAGGCTAGTGTATTCATCACCTTTGTGGTGGCTTAACCACGCTCAGCCTGAGATGCAAAATGGGACAAGGGCTTCCCAGTCATGCCTGAGATCTGGTGGCAAATGAAAAATTATGGAGAAAAACAGAAAAAAAACCCCAGTCCTTCAGAAATTCTCCCGAAATTCTCTCTTTAAGATCTCTGGATGTCAATGTCATGCTCAAAGTGATATATATATATATTTTTTTTTTTTACCCCCTGTTTCCTCCTTCTGAGTGACCAGCCAGGAAAAGTACTTTTGGATGTTGCTTTGGATAAAGCAGGCCAGGGGATAGCAAGAGGAAGCTGAATGCACTTTCCATTTGCTAAAAACCCCTGTAGTTTGACAGTGCTGTTCTGTTCACCAGATGAGATGAAACACCTGGGTCCTATCTGCTTGGNATGTGCAAAAAAAAAAAAAAAAAAAAAAAGAATTATAAAGGTAGCATTGTCTTGTCTTTTTAATTTGACAACTTTTGGATCTCAGAGGATGATTTCCAAGTTATTCAACAAAAGCTTTTGCTGGACCTTCATTTGCTTTATGTGTTATTCAATGACAACTTTTCTCTCTGACGTGTCTGCCATAGGAGGATCAATCTAATTTTATGTACAACTGTAAAGATGAATGATAAGTAGAAAGGATTCAGGCAAGTACAAGCTGAATAAATTATAAAGGGCAAATGATGACAGGACTGGGGGTCCCAAGAGACAGTGATATGATAACAGAAACTAAAGACGAATTTATGATGGATGTAGTTAGCATGTACTGAGGCTGTTAATTCTTCAGGGTAGTTTTACAACTCCTTGTGATTGGAGCAATCAAAGTATTTCATTTTAAAGAGATGCTGTATATTTTCACTTGTCTGTTCTGCATATTTGTATGTATGTCCTCATTTACATGCATAGCAGTAAACTCCCATAGGCTAGTCAAGCTTCCTTCCCATCAAAGGACCCCTATTCTCCAAACCATAATGCCACTGTTTATGCATAAATAAATAGATAATATGTAACAATTTGAGGGCAAAGCTGGATATCAGGGAAAAAAACAAAAAGTTTCCATTTTCAGAGAACACAGCAATCAAATTTTTTTTAGAACCTGCAACTAGCTGAGCACCTCCAGCTACCTTCAAAGCCAAGCCTAGGGATTGAGTTAGCTCACAGATCCCTGATGAAAAATTATATATAACAAGTTTCAGGTAGGTCAAATTTTGGGCTTAAGCTGCTTTAAGAGCTGCTGATGCAGCATCATAAAGTTAGAAGCAAATCTGATCTCAGAGCAGTTCTTGATTGCATTTCATTCATACTCTTATTTCTAACTCTTGTTCCTTATTATTAAGGATATTTGCATGAAAATGATCTTTTTTCCTTCCTCTGAAGGGTTGTCTCTTGTCTGTGAGTAATGCTTACTCTGGCCTACATTTGTGAATACCATGGGCTGGATTCTGACTTCATTTACACAAGTGTAAATCAGCAATGATCTGATTGAGGTCAAGGGATTTATATGGCGTAGGAAAGAGCAGACTCAGCTATATTTGTCACTGCTGAAATGATGTCATCGTGAAAAGTACCGTAGCTCTAAATGGGGAAACATATTTTTACCAAGAATCTTTGCATGCGAGTACATGATCTCACAAAACACTGAGCATCCCTGACACCTGCTGGGCCCTTCAATAGCTCCCACAGCCCTTTTGCTAGAGAGAAGTCCCAGCCCCAAATGTAAGAATTAAAGATGGTTGGTGTCCTGGTGTTTCAACAGTGTTAACTATTAGACAGTAATGAACCCTAAGCATTTGGATTGCCAGTTGTATCACCCTACTGATTTGGCAATGATGGGATACACTCAGTATCCCAGGAGTAAGCAGTAAATCTTCACTCCTCATTCCACAGTCCCAGTCACAAAGAGACAGAGAAAGAGAACAGACATCCTCTACCTTTTAATTTTTTCAGTCATATGGGTGATAGTGAGTGACATTACCTAGCCCAGGAGTCATTGTTCATAGGCTAACCTTTCCATAAACAACCACTTCCCCCATGTGCACTACAAAGTCTGGTTGTGATCTGAAAGGCCACTGTAAGCTTCTAGTAAAGCACTTAGAAGAAGATCCTGAATAGTGATGTAATTTGGATTTCTCTCTGGGGTGATATGCCCACCTATCCTATAGTTTTACCAGCTGTACTACTCATAGCCTACCCTGGTGTGAGCTGTCTGCCTGATGTTTTTCATGCAGTGTATACATCTTTAAAAGCCTTCAGATACTCAGTGACAATAAAATAATTTCTTTTTTTAAATACAAAGGTTGAAGACCAGGCACGAGTCATGGATCAGATGTGTATGTTTGCCACCAAAACCATTATCTTTGAAATACACAGACCTGTGTCTTGATCTAATTTAATTTAAGTAGTCTATATAATAGCAATGAAAATATGAAAACATGGACTTGAATACTCTGGAATAACATTCTATGACTGTAATTCCTGGTGGGTAGTTCTACAGTAAGGACTTGAATCTTGCCTGAAACATTATTTCTGGTAGCACTACTTATGCTATATAGGTTAAGAACACCTATGCTCGTTGAAAACATTTCAGTTGCAGAGTAGAGAGCCTGCCAGCCTTACCATGTGAAATCCATCCACTGCCTGCAGATCCTTTAAAAAAAAGCTGTGTTTCCTGAATTAAATAATCTAAGAGCATGATTTGTGCATTAAACTTAAAACTGTTCTTTAAGCTAAGGATACCTTTTAAAGAACTATCTGAGCTGGAATGCTTTTGGGAGTGGCAGAAACTGTCCCATGTCTCTGCTTGTGGATAACTTCTGATAGGACCTGACGTGATGTAACCCATTTAGCTCCCGTGTTTCCCTCCTGCTGTGCTCTGTCTCTGGCAGGGAGAGAGTGGTGGGGAGTGACTGACCACGAGATTGCACTATCAGTTGAGGAGAGCAGGTATCTGAAGTGATTTTGCTCTGTTGAGTAGCTGCAGTGAGAGACTTACAGTGGCACCGCATGTATGAGCTGCTGCACTTGGCAGGTTCCCAGCAATGTCAAATCTCTCTGATTAGTTTCTGTAAGTACAAGGACAGAATTAAGCCTAACCTATTTTTCAAAGAAGAAATGTGCATTTCCCATTTTTCTCTTTAATGGGAACTTCTTATATCTTGTGTCCCATACTTTTTTTTCCCCCCTCCTCTTCCCACTGTGTCACTCCTTTAAAAAAAAATTTGTTAAAATACAATTTCTTGTAAAAACCTGTGCCTTCAAATTTCTTTGATTTCTTTAACATATTTTGACCTTGATATGCATTCATTTTCAGCACCAAATGAATCCTATGGTGCTAGAATGAAGTTGTTCTCTTACTTTCCCCTTAGGTATGGTAAACTACAATCCTAAAATCCTCTGCTACTTTCTGGTGCATATTTTCTTCGACATGTTACAAAAAAAAATGAGTGTTTTGATCACTGGCTTTGTAGGCAGGTTTTGGCAGAGCAAGCTTTGTCCGGCTATAACTAATCCATTCCAAGCTCAGGTTGTTCCTTCAAACAGATGGAGAAAATTTATTTTTCTCTTGTTCTTAGAATGGATCAGTAATTTCTATGCTACTATATTGACTTTGCACGGTAAATATGTAACTGATAAGACATGCTGGCATGAGTTTCTGATTTCATTTACAGCTTTGATCAGTGGAAGATCACTTTGTTTTCAAGGTGGTAAAACTGGAATCAGTTTTTCTTGGTCTTTTTATTTATGGCTAGCTTACTGTTAAGATCTTCCTTGGTAAACATTTGAGGTGTTGCTTCTGTTTTTTAGGATATTTTGTAGTGTCTTTCTCAGTGAAGTCACGCTAATGTCTGCTGTCTGGCCAAGCATAATTTTCTCCTTTTCTCCTGCATCCCATCTCATCCTGCACGTCTGTCCTTGCCATCTCTTATCTCCTTCGTAGATTTGCTGGAAACATTACCCTGTGTTCCCGTAATGCCTGCTTGGTGGAATGAGTTGAGATTACAGCTGCTGAGGTGGAACACCGTGCTTCCCAACTACTTCTGCCTGGGAGAGCATGTATTTTCTCCAGACAAAAGGAGAGACTCTGCTTACTGAACATTTCCACGTTTTGTGACACCACATGTGTAGAGATTGCAGAGTTGGCTTGTCCTAAACCTGATATCTCTTGAAATTATGAGTCTTAGTGTGTATGAGTTTTTCAGTGTTTATTCATGAGATACAAGGCAGCCAGGACAGGGTTGTGCATGCTATGTTCTCTTGTCTGCTCTTCCTCAGAGCAACTGGGGAGTGACTTGGGATTAATTTCTGTGTCTTTGTTTATTCTGCACAGGGGAAGGGAGTGGGATGTACAGGGGGTGAAACTTTCAAACCTTTCAGGGTACTTGCTTTGTTGGTAGCAGCCTGCTGCTCCCACCTTGCTGCTTTTTCTACCACTGCATCTTCACATTGCTTGGCATGACTCACGCTTTCACCTGGGAGAGGAGAGGCTGAGACACTCCTGGGGAAGTTGGGCATGTGTTGCTAGCATTCAACAAGCACAGAGCTTCTGAGGGCAGCCTGAGAAAATGCTGATATCTGAGGGCTCTATATAGGGCTTATTTTGGAAGCTATAGTGGATATATATATTTTGGAATCTATAAATGTGGATACACTACAAAGAGTACAGATGTGACACTCTCCAAAGACAGTGTCTCATGTCCCAGTGGAGGTCCCAAATTTATGAATATTGCTATGTGTTCCTCTTTCATTTTTAGTTTATTAAGCCTTAAACCTTTTCCACCAGCACTCTGAACCCAACCTGCCACAGCACAATGATAATGCTTCTAAAGTGAGCCTGTCCAAACTAATTTCATTGTCCTTGTTGAGTGAAGTGCAACAATTAAGCAGACAGCACAAATGGGTCCAGATAAATCGAGTATTTGCAATTATTTCAGTTTGGATTATCTAATGTGATATTCGTCGTGCAGCTAAGAATTATGTTTCTCAGTGAAGAGAGGCTGTCATTCAGTACTCTTGTTGGCTGGATGTAAATTCAGAGTAACTCCATGTGCTCTTGCAGAGTTTAAGCTTCTTTACATCAGTGCAGCTCAAATGAGAATCTCGTCCTCTTTCTTCAGATGCCCTATAAAGCTGAGTACCTTCAGCTGTGCTTGCACTTTAGAGATACAGCCAACAGATTTGGAAGGTCATTTTTTCCCTTTTTATTTTTTTTTTCTAACTATTTTTTTTTTTCCCCAGGCCAGGGTTGTGCTGTTGAACTCGCTCAGTTTAGGAAATCCAGCTTCCCCTCTCCAGCACTGAAGCACTGACTCACAACTTGAGTTCCCCTCCAGATCTGGCATTGCTGCTGACTTTCTGAACAGCACTGCAATCAGATCTCCTGATTATGGGCGCCTCTCTTTCTTGGTCTTAACACCTTGTGGCTGTGCCCTGCCTTTCCACCAATTCCAGCTGAAAACTCACAGCAATCCCAGTTGAAAGACATGGGATTTATACCAGCATATTGACTTTAAAAGGCAGATTGCTGCTACTTTCTGCTTCATTTCTTTGCAGGATACATTGCTTCTCCTTCCCTCCTCCTGGTCCCCCTCTCTGCTCAAGCAGAGCACACTGTGTTGCTGGGCAATTTTCACCAACTTAATCACATTTGGGCCCAGTATTTTTCCTGCAGACCCTGGAGTGTGCAATGCTTAGGCCTTGGTTATTAGTTTACACAATATATGAAGCCCATTAGAAGAGGATAATCAGGGCTCGGAGAAGGCCACCTCACTCGTTATCTGAGGAGGTTATGTTAAGCCTCTGTGGTTATTAATCATACTTTCCTATGCAGATAGCTGAAGATTAAGAGTCACATTTATCCTCTTTGCTCCTCATTCTTTCGCACTGATGTGCAGACGCTCTTTATAATCGTTGTTATTATGGTTATTCATAGCCCATCCAGTCAGCCAGGACTGCTCCTGAGATGTCTCTTGAAGTCTTGCACCTATCCTGATGATACAGATCAGAGCCACTGGAGGTCTCTCCGTTTGAAACTCGGGAAACATCCTTGAGAGTCCTAGAAAGTCTCTGCTAGCTGTTATTGAATTGCAGTATCTTGTCCAGAGGCCAAGAGAATTCTGAACAGAAGCCGACACCATTATAAGAGCCAAGTTTAACAATAACCCTCTTGATTTCACTTGCCTTGCTTCTTAATACCAGCTCTAACCTTGAACTTTGACTAAGGTGATGTGCTACCATGTGGCTTTTTGAAACCTAGCCTAATGCCCTTTTAATCAAAGTGAATGATCCTTTTTTCTTACTTCATTTTTAAAGCACTTAGTCAACTCGGATAAAATCAGAACTGTTCTAAGTGGACTCAACATTGTTTAAAAAAAATAAAAAATAAAGGTTTAAAAATGAAAGCATTTACTTCATCACAGATTTTTTTCCCCTAGAAAAATGTTTAGGTTTTATCACTTTCTGATATCCTGTGTACAAATACTCACACACTCACAAAGCACACACAGAACAACTCTCCAGAAAAAAAAAAAGTTTTAAATCCAGGTATTTGAAGCATTTTCTCCAATGACTCCAGTCATGGAGCCTCTGGTTCAATAAAATTTAAGTTAAAACAACAGTTAACAACTAACACCATTCAGCATTTAAAGTCTGCACAACCATCCAGTCACAGATCAGATCAGTGTACAGCTACTTCCAACACCTATTCCTTTCCTTTCTGTGCACTACCAGCTTTACAGAAGCTGTCCAATTTTTTTTCTCATTCCCCTTAAAGAAAACTGTTTTTCTGTGAGTGGACTTAGTTTCTGAAGCAGTAGCCATGTCAATGACACGGAGAAATCCAAAACCATGGAGATCATAGTATCTGTCATGCAAATTTAAAATCACTCACTCATCCAGCTGTTAAAACCTGATTTACTCTTTGAACCCAGAGGGTAAGTCACCATATATGTAAGCTTTTCCACCCTAAAATTGTTTCTCAGCCTGTGAGGAAAGGCAAATTTCCAGAATGAACACTTTATAACATTTCTCCTTTGACTGAAACAAATAAAGCTCCAAACTCTGATTTCTCCTTATGAAGTCTATCTCATCCCCAAATGCTATGCTTATACACCAGTTCTGCACATCTAGAGGAAATCAGTACTGCTGTATTGAGAGATTCACTTGTCTCTGTCATCTCATGATCTGGCTTCTCCTTTTTTCCCTTTTTTTTCTCCTTTTGTATTTTTGTCTTCACCTAGACAGCATGCTTGATAACACATAAGACCTTTGCTAGGGCATTAAGGGGTTTTTTTGGTTGGTTGGTTGGTTGGTTTAGAGTTGGGGGAGCGGCTTGTTTGTCTGTGGTGTGGATTTTTAAAAATGTTTGGGTGTTTGTTTTTTTTTTAATGTCAATTCAAGACCTTTTCCTTTGAGGTATCATAGTGGATTTGATCATGCATTTATGTGAAGACTGAGTTTTGGATCTGATAGACAATTCTTGCTCAAATGAAAAGACCAGAAAAGCAGCAATCAACCCAAATAGGCAGGCATGACATTTGCTTGACATACGTAGCTTCCCTGAAACAAATCCCTGCATTACCTAATTCAAACTAAAAAGTGAATAGACACTGGCTTTTCTCTGCCCTCCCCAGCTAAATTTCCTACTCACCTGATCCTTGGCTATTTGAAGATGTTTGGACATGTGCTTCTTTTATTTTCTCCTCCTATCCCTCCATTTTTATAGAAACTGCTACGTAATTTTCTAGAATGCTAAGGAACTTTTTTGAGTGGATGAATATTTTAGTGTGGTTCATTGAGGCACAATACCAGAGCTGGATGATTTTAAAATGAATATATAGGTTTTTGACATGCAATGATGAGAGGGCACCAGCACACAGATAGAGTTTGCTGCATATGACCTCAGGTTTCTTTAAGATGTCAGCAGCTCCTCAGTTGTCTATGTACAAACTGGTCTCCTTTGTCCTCCCTGAGGTGGAAAAGTGAGGCTGTGAGAAAGTGAAGAGAGAAAATACCTAAGATAAAGAGCAGTTTTGAGGGCTGGACTAGAACCAGGATTTCCAAACTCTTGATTCAATACTTGCTTATACAACAGAAGTCAACAAATCCACCTTTGCCTTGATATCCTAGCTACGAAATGGAGCTAATTAACCTTCCCCCAGCTTTATCACTTTGATTGGTAGATATTTAGAGTCCTCCAGAAAAGTATTTTTCCTTTCATATGCATCTGTGTTTGTGTACAATACTTAGCAGTGGCAACTCCTGCTTCTGACTACAGTGTCCTAGACACTCCTGTGATGCTGACAAAGGATGATAACTGTTGGGAGGGAAAAGCTTTCTTCCAATGTAAGTTGATGGCTCAGGATGATTCTTGCCTTTCAGAAGAGCTTTGCTTCTCTTCTCTTTCTCATGATTGNAGACTCATGCTGTACTTGTCCATACTGTATTTGACATCTGTAATAAAATTTAGGCCAGATACACTTGTCGATAAAAAGAGGCATCCTACAAACAGCCCTGTGCTTGCATTAGGGTCATGTCAAGAATAATAGAGACTATTGTCACTGCAGTGAACCTCTGCATCATATTAAGTATTCCTCACTTCTCTCCTCTCTGCTTCTTTCCAAGACATAATACAAGATGCCTATCATGTTCCACCACATCTCACCAAAGGGCACAGAAAGGGGAGATGGCTGGAAGGGAGAAAAACTCCTCCAAGTTGCTTCAGCATCAGTAAGCACAGGGAAAAATGGAGTATCCATTGTCCTCCTTGATCATATGTCTCCTCTCCACTTTTTTTGGTGAGAATTGCAGGAAAATAAGTGCTTTTGTCCAGGGGAATTTTGGGTTCTTCTTGTTATTTTTAAGTATAAGTTGTATGTTGGGGTTGTTTTTTTGTGAATGAACAGTGTCCTGGGGACAGATAAGGGAATCACACTGGTGCATACGAAAGAGATGGTCCTAGGCAACTTCCTTTCAGTGTCTTTTGCTTAAGGTCTCCCATGCTGCTCACAGGTGCACAAACATCAGACACCTGTATGTAAAAAATGTTGTACCTGCCTTGTCTTAGCAATGAGATTTTCTGCTACATCTCTACACTGTCCAGCAACACCAGAAAAATTAATGTGCCATCAGGGACCTGCACCCACCTCTGACCTGTTCACATCCAGAGATGGCCCTTGGCCTTAATTGCATCATACATCTTGCCCTGATAGTTCTGGATCAGCACCCACAACAGTGCAGTGGCTCACAAGTACCTTTATATAACCATCCTTTTTTTTTACCAGCATGTTTGTAGTGGTCAAGAGTACTTTCAACACTGAGCCTCAGTCAAATCTGTTCCAATTCTGGTGAGACAGTGGGAAACAAGGAGGAGTGGAGACTGATTTCATTTCACTCATATCTCACAAAAGGCTTAGAAGACAGGTCATGTAGGTAAAGGAATTATTTGCTCTGAATTTAATGTCCAAAGTTGCTCTGATGTGCTTTGCTGGACCTTTTCTGTCCCTGAATAGTATTTTCTGGGGTAGACAGCGAAATCTAGCTCCCCTCAGAAGTGTAATACCCAGCTCTCCTCTGTACGAAACCACTTTCACTTGACCAATATATCAATAATTCAGTGTTACCTGCTTTGGCACCACACACCTGCACTTTCCCTCACTTCTTGTCTCTCCTTTCTCTTCTTTTTCCAAAGCCTAGTGACATCCTTTGCTATATTTCAGGTGCTAGCATAGATCAAAGTCCTCCCAGGATCAAACGTGCTGCATACAATCCTTACGGTAACAAACAAGGTCTTTCACTGACAGAAACACGTTCATGTGCTGAATTTCAGACTTGATTCAAGGGTAGCTTTTGATTTCACAAGGAAATCTCACCTGCCCTTCCCCCCAGTTCTTAAAACAGAGGGGGAGGGGGAAAAAAAACAACCCACTTAGTTTGCCTGGAAGAAAAGGGAGAAGGGCTTTCTTGAAACTTTGGGGAGAGATTTAATATTCCCATGCTGTATGCATTATTTGCTATATCAAGTAGCAAACAGAGACCTTTAACAAAGGATGAATGCATCTAATGTAAAAAGTAAGAAAGAGAGAGGACTGAGCCACTTGCCTGAGTGTTTCTTACATCATTCTTGATGGTATTTTTTAATATCTGTGGTCCTCACTTCCCAATAAGGTTTTTCGTGTTCAAATATCCCTTCAACACAACCTTTGATATTTGTAGTGACAGGTGGGTCCAGAGTATGTTTTGAAAGCTGGATAAATGGGTTTCAATACAGGATACTAGTTACTATGGGCAGCTATTTCCTATGAGTCCTGTCTTCGTGCAACTTCAAGCAAACCTTCAAAGGAGATAAAGTGAAAATATAGGTATTAATGTACAGTTTTCTGACTAGCTTGTATCTTTTGTATTCTCCCTTTTGGGGCTTCTGAAGAGCTCTCTGAAAATTTAAGTGACATAGATGCTGAAAATTGAATGCAAATACTAATTTTGCAAATCCCATTTGCAGAGAGGTTCACTTTAGTTTCCAGGACTCTGAGAGCACTCTTTGCTGCACAACTTAGGGTTTTGTTGTGTTTAATTTTTCAGACCATTTGATAAAAATCCCTTTTAAATTATTTTCAAAAGACAATGCTATTTGAACCTGGGAAAAAAATCCCAACAACGTATTTTCTTTGCCACTTTCTGTACAATCAGAAAAATGGAAAAGTAAGGAATGCAAACAATACGTAATACCCCTCTCCACATTAATGGAAGAAAAATCTATATTTTTGCTAGAGAAAATAATTGCTGATTAATATTTTTTAACAAATAATCTCATGCTTCATAATTTGCATTCTATTATTAAAAAATCAATCTGTAGAAAGCTCCTCTTAATAATTAAGTTCAGGAATGTTACTATTTACTCATAATGTTACTGGGTTTGGAACTGTTCTGGTTCATCCCGAATCACAGAGATGGAAAAAAGCACTTACTTATAAGTGGCACAGAGATGAAACATATTGCTTTCAAGAAGAAAATTAGAAATCCTCCCTTGATGCCCACTTCATCAGGGTCTGTTTATTTGCCAGGAGAGTCTTAGTTTCACTCCTAGTTGATATTTCTTCTCTAATTTTGAACATCCACTCTTCCTAGGGTACAAGTAGCTGGCTCACAGGTCCTCAGAAGAAGTGAAAAATATAGATGATATGCTCTGAAAAACTGTTTGTCAGGAAGCAAGAACACGTACCCACATCAGTCTGTGATTACCTATTATGGGATCACACACTTGCTGGCTTGCCTCAATGGCCTCTCTTCTGGAGTGCATGCAGGGCAAATAGCTGTTAATTTCCTTGCTGCATAGAGAGCATTTTCTATCTTGTCTGAAGAGAGGAGGTGCTCGTTTCCCCCTGAAGAGTTTCTTTGTGTATTGGTTTGGATGAGACAATCAGGAGAGAAAGTCCTCTAATCACCACATACTCAAGTGAGATGCACTGTGCCTTTCTCTCCCACAGTTAATCCCTTCAGATTCTTTCCTCACAAAGTAAAGTAAAGTTTAAGTTTCCTTCCCAAGAAATATCCCTGCTGGTCATTACAGATAGCTGATGTGGGAACTCAGATACATGAGAAGCATCACAGAATTTTTAAAAACCGGTAAAATAATTATGAAAGCAGAAACTGGACTGAATTTTCAAACCTCCACAAGGCAGGAAATGGTTACACAAAACCAATCATGTACACACGTATGCACTCTAATATGAGGAAATATGAGTAATACATGGGAGGCATAGAGAGATTCAATGTGGATTCCAACAGGTTCATCGAAAATCTAACAAATTTTCAAATCCATTCCAAGTGCGACTCTCCACCTCTGGATCATAATTTCATCTCCTTGCCTACCCTCAAAGAAATAAATTCAAAAAGAAACATAGGAAAACTGTTTTATGGGAAATATGAAATGGCTAAATGGAGTTAAAATTTTACTTTTTTCTGAAAAGAATGCATTCATAGTTTTTCAGATTCTCTTTGAAAATGAGCATTACACAAACCTCCTTCAAAAGTACACTGGAGCAATTTCATGTAATGAAAACAGCTTCATTTAAATGAAAATACTGGTGTAATTCTCATTAAGATTTAAATTTATGAAAAATAACCCAAAGAATGATGTTAAAATGATTTAAAAGCAAAGGAGGACCCTTGCTAAACTAGAAAACATCAAGAGGAGCTGAAACAACTCTCAGTGAGGAAGGGGAAGACACTAACAGGAAGAGATTGGTAAAACCAATTACCACAGGCAAATCTTTCCAGGCCTAAACCTGCTTTGCATAACTGAGGCTGATGAAGCATCTTTCTTACCAGTTGCCAATTTCCCTGGTGGAGCTGCCCTGTGATGTTTGGCTCTCTGAGCATCCAAGTGATCCAGGGCTACCATCTCTGTGCCCACCTTGGCCACAGACACAGTGACCTGGGGGACCACTTCTCTCTGGGGTGGGTGGTGAGCAGCAGGAACATGCTGGAGCCCGTGGGATCTGCTCCAGGAGGATGAGACACCCAGCAGCAGATGGCTGTGTGTGCTCCTGGTGCCTGCTGACTCACCAGTGCCTCCGCAGACCGCGCGCACGTGTCCGCCAGAGGTGAACCCCACTGCCGCCATCCTGAGAGTCCACAGCTTCCAGTGGCTGTGTGGGAAAACTAGAGGCCATCTGAAGCTGAAATTAAAGCACAGATTTACTATTCCAAAGGGAAGACAAAGAGGAGGGTCTTCAGGCTTTGTGTGTTGCTGGTTTTGATCTCTCTCTCTCTGTGAATTAGTCAATTACAAATGACTCATTTCAGTGCGGAGAACTCAAGTTAGTACTGGGGGAAGGGATGGAGTTGATTGGATTTTCTGTCAGTATGTGGGTAGATTTTTCTTATATATGTGTTCAGTATCTGTTTTGTTCTGGTCTCAGTTGGAACCAGTAAAAAATCTTCATCTGGATTCCCAGAAAGTAGAGCTAAGTCAAGGACAGGATAAACCTCTCTTTTCATGTGAGCTATCCATTATGTCCATTCCCAGTATGTGTGGGAGGAGGTGGAACAGGGCTTAGTAAGCTGATGGTAGAGCTCTTTTATTTCCAAGGATGTTGTTTTTCTTATACTGGGAAGCTGGTGGGAGTTGTGCAGTGAGTAGGTGAATACAATTCTCAGAGGCTGGCTTGGTAGTGGCAGACGTGCAAGTTAAACTGGAAAATGCAGTCATGTGATTTGACTTTTAGATGAAGCTAAAGTGGGAGCAATATTCTGGTATTGCAGTGTTTTTGTGTGAGCTCGCTGATCTCAGCCCCTTTATCCAGATATTAACCCTTCCCTTTCTCAAAATCTCTCTCCCTGGGATTTGGTATTTTAGGTTAGCTGTAGGCATCCTTATAGACATCCAAGGCCATACTACCATTTCCTGAGTGCATCCTTACTGTCTTTTTCCCATGGTCTTTTGATGTTTTATAATGTAGAGAGACCTGATCCATGATCCTACATGGTATGGTCAAGTTGTCCTTTAGAAAGCAGAGTGGACAGGGTAAATGAGATTATTGCCCATTTTCAGTCTCACCTGAATGTTCCCAAACTGTCTTTGTGAACAATCAGGTGGATGGTTGAAGTTATTTGAATTGCTGATTTGTACAAACCTGATTAATCTGAGTCTGAAAGCAAGATTACTGTCTCTGTGGTGCAGAGAGATGCCCAGGTGACTGTGGCACTGTGTCATGAGCTGGGTAGGCTTTACAGCTCAGCTGCTCACCTGCAGCCAGTCTGGCCAGAAGCTGCTTGCCTTCGGCACCACACATTCCTGGATCACTATTCTTTACATCTCCAGAGCAGTTATGAACACTTTGAATTCCAGCTCCCACACCTAATAGCTCACCTTGACAGATGATTTGTTTCTTTTGTCAACATTTGGCTGTATTTTCCAGGTGGTCTTCTGTGGGGAGGAAAAGGCAGGGGGCAATGTGGGCGTAGTATTTATTGTAGTATTTATTTCAAGCACCTATACATAGGATGCCATATATACATAGGATCTGGAAAGGAAATATTCAAGCCAGACTTTCAGAAAAGCCCTCCACGGGAGATGGAAACAAAGCATTGGGACTTCAGCATTTCTTCTTGTGCTTGGCAAAATAAAGCTGACTATTCTTGTTCTGAAGTAAATAGAAACAGAAAGCCCATCCACTAATTTGGTTCCCAGTGATCCCTGGGAGGAAATGCCAGCCACAGCCTGGGACTCAAGATTTCAAATTTGTTACCAGGTTAACTATTAGAAATATAGATTATATTGGGCAAATTATTTTGCCTCTCTGAGTCTTGGGCTTTCACCATAAAAGGAAGACAAAGCTCCTGAATTCTTTTGCAGAGTGGCATAGAAAGATCACGTATTTATTGTCCAGTCACCTGCTCCCCCTGCACAGGAGAAATTTCATTTTCTTCCTTAACCATTTCACTATTGTCAGATGCTGGCAAGAACTGCTAAAACACCAACTGTTTTCCCACCTCTTGGCTTTTAAAAACTGTAAGCCCTTAAAATAAATTTGAAAAACACCAACCAAGCAAAAAC
Source organism: Toxostoma redivivum (assembly GCA_013397375.1). Classification (NCBI taxonomy): domain Eukaryota; kingdom Metazoa; phylum Chordata; class Aves; order Passeriformes; family Mimidae; genus Toxostoma; species Toxostoma redivivum. The sequence continues at coordinate 147,060 of VXBI01009103.1, forward strand.
CTGAATTTATCATCACCTGGTAGGTCTGGATAGGGCTATTCATGAGAACAATCCAAAGGCCTTCACCTTGACTTCCCAACATAGTTTGATGTGATTTTAATCTGATTATTAGACTCTTGATACATCTTGCAAGCTTGTAAAAGATTCATTGCTGGCAGAAACATTTTCGTTACTGGGGAAACTTTTTGTTGTTGTTGATGTATGTGTTGCCTGCCATAAATACTCATCCAAGAGCCAAAGGTCATTTGGTAGCTGCTTAGCAGCTTCACTTTCTGAAATGAAACTCGAGTATGTTGGATTTGCAGCAGAAAGACGGGGGTGTAAAATAGATGAGGGAAGAGCTGTTCTGTTGCACTGAAGCAGCCAGATTATTTTCCATCTTTTTTGTTTGGCTTGGTTTGATTTTTTAGGTTTTTTGGTGTATTTTTTTTCTTTTTGGTTTGTTTAGGTTTGTGGGGGTTTTTATTGGTTGGGTTTTTTATTATTATTTTGATGTTGAGTTTTTTTATTTTTCACTTTGTTGTCTATTTTTCTTCTTATTGTTCAAGTTAAGAAGTGCAAAGTGCAAAAGGGACAGCCTTGCTACTCAAACCTTGTGTTTACTTACAGGGTTTATTTACAGGGCTGCATAGTACAGCCTGTGGCATTAAGGGATGCACTCCCAATGCCATGACCTTCTCCTGTGCTAGCCCAGGGGATTTGTCTGCAGAGCAGCAGATGCAAATTTGGGCTTGTTTTCCGGGCTAACCAGAATTATGTGTTAACCAAGGGCAGTGGGTAATCAAGCCCTGACTTAGAAATTTCATTATGTGTACAGAAACGAGGCTAAAGAAAAAACTGAGATTCTGGCTTATGCTTGGTGTGCAACCTAAATGCATCTTAAAAAAAAAAAAAAAAAACAAAAAACCACCACCAAAAACAGTTTAGCCCTATGTCTATTCAGTTCTCAGTTTACTTCCATAAAGTCTACTTGTGTAGGTACCAATTTCTGCTAGGGCTTGCAATATCTTCAAAAAACCTCTGTGACCCACATGACACAGCACATCAGATTAGGTGGTACAGCAGCAAGTGCTCGCTCTAAACTTTTTAATTTATTTTGTTTGGGGCACCACCTTATACCTCCCTAGATCTCTGAATTATCCTCACACAGGGTCTTGTTTCTGAATCCTCAACAATTCTGATTTGGTGTCAACCCTAAGGCAAAAAATATTGTCATTGTTGTAGCCAACAGACCTGTTTGTTCCTGGTGCGTCAATGGCATTCACTGCAACTCTTTATATATATATATAGATAGATATAGATGATATAGATATAGATAGATATATAGATAGATATAGATAGATATAGATATGTATGTGTGTGTATATACATATATACATATGTATATATAAAGCAAAACCGGAAAACTCTTAAAATTTTCATTGAGAGCAGATTTGCACCATTTTTGAGAAGATAGGAGCTTTGGTTATGAAAAGAGGTGCCATCCACAGAAGTGACTGCATTGGCCAAATAGCAGCAGCTCCTGACTGCAAAACCAACACTTAATTATCTTATAGCAGTGAGGAGCAACTGGCTTGTGATGAGGAGCTGCGTGCAGGATCTGTAGCGAAGTCAAGTTCACTGCTAAAATTGTGACTGCCTCCTTTCTTGTTTAAAACACAAGACAATGACAAATTTAATGAGCAGAGATGCTGGAACAATTAGAAGACAAAAGTTATTCTCCTGGAAAGCACTGAAATGTTTTCCAGAACAATATGCTTTCAATATATTTCTTACTGGGATGGTGTCTCAGATTCAGAACAGTAATTTGACCAACAAGTTCCCTTCATCCTGTTTTGATGACATCTGGGTTTACAAATCAGTAAGTAAACCTGCTATAAAACTGGTAGAGATTTCTCCTCTAAATCTAATCACTTGATAATATGCAGTGATATTTCTCCCCTTAAAATATCAGTTCTCTCTTCAAAGGAGAGAAATAAGCTTCATAGCCTTGAAGTGTGTATTAAATGGAGTAACATTTTTTTGGCCACCCCTGGTGGTACTTTGTGATCATGGTTATATTTCATCTTCCTTAACTTCAGCCTAATGAAGGTAAAATATTTGGTTTTCTTCTTACAGGCATTGCAGAGTAGTAGTTGAGTGTGGCCAGTCATCCCATCTTTTCTTTTTCCTTAGTGGAGAATGACCCAAAGGCTAAGGCTGCCAGAGTGATGTTAGGTGAAACTTCTCTGACAGCAGTGGTTGGTGAATTAATCCACTTGTCCCAGGCAAATCAGTAGCCAGGTCTCCCAAATGAAAGTAGGTTTTCATCCTATTAACCCACATGCTTAGAAGATTTAACATTATGCAGCTTGCTATAAGCTCTTCACTGTCTTTATTAAACTATTTATCTGAAGTAACTTCATATTTTCTTTTAGGATAAACTGGAGATAATGCAATGTGCTTGTTTTAATTTGCAAGGTTAACTGATCTAATTATCTGTGTGTGTTTATTTAAATCCTTTTGAGCACTAGGCCCTTGCAGGTGGCTGCTTTGTTTTCCACCAACAGGAAATCTTTTAAAATGAGATGATATAGCTCAGTGGGTCTTCTTGTATAAAGGATTTTCTAATAATGTATGAATTTATTAAAAATAAATAGAGGGCTTATTTACATTAAAAAAATTCACACTGAACTATTTTTTCCTTAACTGGGAAGAACAACTGACACCTACTTCTTTTACTATGTTAAAGGATTATACATTTTCAACAAAAAAAAATTAGACATCAACTTTTTGGGTGAGGCCTTTTGACAGACATTTCCATTCTTATATCAGGCAAATTTTTCAGTGTTTGTGAGTTAAGATTTTCACAAAGTCTTTGAATCCTGAAGATTTGGTGACTTCATTGGCATAGGAAGCAGCACAACAGTTTTAAACTTCTGCTTCAGGTTGAATGTGCAACCTCTGTGCTGCTCTCTGTGTATATGCTCAGTAACTTAAAGAGAAGAAACACTCCTACAGATGTCTAGATAACATTTCAGCAAAATTGAAAGGAGGAGAATATTTCTTTTTCCTCTTTCATTCCTTACGTTTATAGCCATATTCTCTTTTAGCTTTTACATGGCTACATGAACCCTAGATGTTCTACTTGCAAATGCTGATTTACTCTTTGCTGTATCCAGAGTTAAGCTACAAACAGTGCCATCTGGGGAACCTTGTCAGCAAAGGTGCTGCATGAATGTGGCCAGACAGCCTCCAGAGCAGAGAGGCCTCTGTCCTGGCATCCCCTAATCTTCCAGCCCAGGGATTACCTTGAATAGAGCCAGATTGTGCCAGGCTGCTCCTAATGTTGTACAGTCACCAGGGTCCCCAGGTTTTGCAGGACCAGTAGATTTCTTTTGTTTGTGCTGCAGAAGGCTTTCTCCTAGTAACTGTTCATCGACTCTGAATACTCCCCATATTAATGAATTACCATGTTCCTCCTATCAGCTCACAAAGCCACCTTTGATAAACAGACTCATTTGCTCTGTTTCCTGACCAAGCATTAGCTTAGTGGCCCAGCACATCCATCTTATCTTTTGGGAGCTTTGTTCACTATAGCACAGCCAATATCTTGCTTCAGTTAAGCACCTGCCATAGATAAACAGAAGAGAGACAGGTGCTAATCTCCCTGGGCCTGCCATTCCCCAGGGAAAGAGCCCATTTGGTCACAGATATGAATTGCTGATGGATCACTCTATTGATGCCACATCTCACCATAAAGGGAACTGGCTGAAGCCCTCTCTCGATTTTGGATGTTTTTAAATCTTGGCTGGCTGGGGCACTGCAGAATGTGCTGCAGAGACCAGTCATGTTTGGGCTAGCATGTAAAACAGCACTGGTTTCAGACAGAGTTGGGTATGAGGAAGGTCTTACTTTTGCTCACCCTGCTTATGCTCCAGCCGGTCTTTTACAGGCTGTCAAAACACAGAACCAAACTGAAGTCTTTCCTCAGATTATATGTGGTCTTTACTTGAGCAGAGCCTGCACTAAGTGAGCAAAATCTAAATAAGGCTGTCAAGGCTTTGACCTAGAGTATTTACTCACACAAGTCCCAGTGAGAATTGCAGACTTTATACATCGGTGCAAATGTAAGTGTTTCAGCGCATTCTCCTGTGCTCTGACAAAGTTAATTGTCTAATCTTGACACCAAGTGCCCTGTACTTTTTTAAGTGGTTTATGCATGAGACTAATTATGTGCTGTTAATTTGGCTGCTAGCAGCTTTCTGCTTTTAACATCCATTTGATTTGGGAACCGTACAGGGTGGCATTTGCATGTAACTAGTGCAAGGGCTGTGAACTGGATGCTAAAAGACAAAGGCAGCATATACCCGTGGACCACTCAGAGAGAAGAGAAAGTGCTGATTCCTTTGTCTTGGTGTCCAGAAATTATATTATGGATGATCCACAAGCATAGAGAAATTTTTCCTGCACAGAGAAATTTTTCCAGTGTATATATACTCTTCATGTAGATAGAGTATACAAGGAAGATTAGCAATTTTTGTAACTACATTCAGGTGCAAAGAGAAAGAATTTCGGTTACAAGGGCAGGGCAGGGAGCCTTAGGTTGGGACAGACTATTTCCATCAGCATATTTGAACTTCCAGTTGTCTCAACTGCTTGGAGGCATCTTTAAACTTAGTAATATCTTGGCATGCAAGAAATGGCATGCTTTGAAATGAAACAAACTTGTGAGTTATCTAAATTCTTGAGGACATGCAAGTCTGTCAAGTTTTCATCAGGACTTCCAGTAACTGCAGCTGAAAGAGAGAAAAGCGGACTGTATTTTTTGTTCTGCCTCTAGAAATTGCTGTGGAAAGCTAATGAACTTTGTACCACAAGACCTTTACTGTACTACTGTACTGTGTTCCCAAAGTAGTTTCTCAATGACATATTGAAGCACTTATAAAATTTCATAAATTAATTAAAAAAAAAAAGGGGGGGAGGCAAGCCATTGTGGGAAACAGATTAATATGACAGCAATTTGTAGGTGTTTGGGGAGGGGGTTGGTCTGAGCTCCTACTGTGTTACAATCATGTTATTCATGTCATTTCTATCTGAAATGAAACATTATGCCAAAAATCTTAAGACAATATTGAACTAATACAATGCTTCAGGAGTGGAGAAAGTTGGCTGTTCAGATGCTTCTATTTCAAAAGTTTACATAGATTAGAGAATCTGTAACTGGTTTTGATTATGAGCCACATAAATATACATTAAGTTTCTGCCAGGGCAGTCTCTAATTTGTACTTTGGGAGCTGGCAGACTGCAGGCTGTCCACTCACAGTCACACTGATGGGATGTTTAATTTTGGAGTTGATATGATGAACCTTGATCTTGGGTTTCCAGCTGAAGTTCCCTGGGACTCTAAGCTCAGCTCCAAAGCCAGTGCTGATCTCAGCATGATGTAGCTCTGAGGTAGCTGGTCTTTGTTATCAACCTCAGACGTTCAGCCTGCAGGCCAAGACCTTTCTGAAACCCAAAGCAACAAAAGAAAAACTCCCCTGCAAAGAAAATGCTATAACAAATTTCTTAGGAACTCCTCTGACACTGTAGGCCTGATTGTTAAGAGTATCTGTGACTGTGGAGTCCCTGAAATGACTGCTCTCTATATGGCAATTTGCCATTTGATATAGAAATCAGGCTGTCCACAGATCTGTTTTGATTAGAAGGAAAAAAACAAACAAAAAAAAAAACCCCAAAAA
>VXBI01009103.1:152796-176871 GCA_013397375.1 Toxostoma redivivum
AAAAAAAACAAAAAAAAAAAAAAACCCAAAAAAACCAACCAACCAACCAACCAACCAACAAAAAAAAAAAAAACAAGCAAAAAAACCCAAAACCAACCAAACAAAAAAGAAACAAAAACAAAACAAAAAGAAAAAAAAGGAAGAAAATAAAGAAATATAGGTGTCATTATTAAGGTATTAGGATCCCGAATTTTATTTAAATCTAGGAGCTGAGAGATGAAGAATGTTTTTTTTTCCCTCTGAGACAATGTAGTGTCTTAAGGCTGAGGAGTTATCACCACATGCCTGTGAACCCTTTTGAGCACGTAGGTACATCTTTATACATCTTTACCTGAGCAGAGGGCTAAAATAAACTCCTAAGTTGATGGATGCATATCATTTAAAGGAGCAGGTGTTGCAAGAAGGCGGAAAGCAACAAAATAAGGGGACTTGGCTCCTGAAGGCAGCTGGGCTGGGCAGGAGAAAGGCATAAACACAGGGCAGCTGGTAACCTGTGCTGAGAGGAAGAATAGAGGAGGCTGTTGAGGACAGGGGAGAGTGAGCTGCTCAAGCTGAGTGGGAGGCAGCAGGAGGAGGAAAGTTCACTGCCTGCTTAATTGCAGGGGGTGCCACAGTCCCACTGTGTACACAAAACCCTGTCAATAGCACTGAGGTGCCAGCCTGTTAATTAATGATTTACTTACACTGACCCTTAACCCTGAGGCAAATAAGGGGGATTTGTTTTGCTTCTATTAACTCCTCAGCTTGCTGAGCAGAGGCCCTGTAGTGCCCAGAATCACATGGCCACACAGGAGCTACATGTCCTTTATTGTGTGAGGATGCAGCTTGCCACAGAGGGGAGGGACTCCTCGTGGGGCTCAGCAAAAGAGCAGGGGGCTCTGGGCCTCCTTTTCCCTGTGCCTAGCCTAAAAGTGTGTGTTGATGTGGCACTGTGGGTGGTGGCAAGGGAAATACGTACAACAGTCTCTGTGGAGCCAGATGTGATTTCCTATAAATGGAGATAGAAGTCCCAATACATCCTCAGGGACACCTGCTGTAATTATCACAGTCAGTCTGGCCAAATGGCTCCCAGCAGAGCCTGAGGTCTGACCTCTGAGCAGAGCCAAAGCCAGATTTCTGACACAGCCCTGACCTCCTACATGACCATGACCATGCCTCAAGCCCACACCAAGATTCAGGTCTCCAGCTCCCATGCCATAGGAAATGAAGATCTGAGAAAGCACTGGGAAAGCAAAAGGAGCAGCAGTGATCTCTCCTTCCCCTGAGTAGTAAGAAGATAAATACATTTCAGAATGTAAAGAGATTGATACTATGGAAATAGGAACTCTATAAGTTACTTAGTTCACACATGTGCAACTCCCCGAGGGTGTAACTAGGGTTGTTCAGGTTTTTTAGTATTATTGCTTCAGGCATTACACCGGAAAATGCCAGATGTATTTAAATCAAGTGTGATGGTGTCACTGCATAGTAATAGTGTTTTATCAGGGGGATGAACTGGTCTGCTTTCTCTCTCAAGAGCATTTGGAAGAGTATGATGCAGAGTGGTTTGGAAGGCAGATGGGTTCCTCTCTACTGGAGAATTACATTTTTATTAAAGTAGCTAGTTGTTGCTTCAGTGGAGGGCCAGTGGCGGCTGCTGTGATCAATAGAACTGTGCTTTTTATGTAAGATTTACTCTTGCTTGTCCCAGTTTTGCCGAGAATGTTCAGCTTGCAATCGATAACAATCCACGATGACAAAGTAGCTCGTTTCAATTGAATTTGATGTCATTAAAAATGTTAAAAAAACTATTGTCTCTTCCACCTTTTTTTTAAGAGAAAAGCTTTTCAATGAGAAACTTTGGTGCTGCCCTAGCAACCCAGCAGAGTGAGAATAACCAACCATGTGTCTCAGCCTTGCCAATGCTGGTCTGGGATTATCATGGCTGAATCCAGCATCTTGTAGCCCTGTACTTAGACTGGCTGTGGCTGCAATATCCCAGGAAAAGAAATGCCCATTGGTGACAGGAGAAGATTCCTGATGGTGGGCTGTGATGTGATACCAGGCAGCTTCCAAAGTAATTTTAGCTCATACTACTCTTACCTTTGGAATCAGGGTCCTTTTGGGCCTTTGGTACTAAGAATCTGATTTGTAATTAGAAGAATGAAATTATGATAACTTTAAGCTCTGGAAGGTAACTGTTGCCATGTACCTCATAATTTTCCGTTTCCAAAGTCAGAACACATTAAGCAAATATCCCTCTCGTGCCCAGAATGGGTGATTATCTTTTGTTCTGACTTGAAGAAATCCTGATTCAGGGACTAACTTGCTCCAAATTTTGGAGAGCAGCCACTTCTTCTGACTCTGACTGGAGCACAATTACATTTACCAGGCTTGTCTTGCACTTTTCAGCTTGTTTAATTTCCTAATAAGTTCCTCTTCTTGGGCAGGGGAGTAATATGACTTCTCACTCTTCCAGGAAGTCAAATAATTCCTGGCTCAGGTGGTTCAGGTCACAGTGACACAGCATGGGGGGGATCCCAGCAGTAACTTTGCAGCAAAATAAATGGTTGCAGAATTTAATTCATCTGGGAACTGTTCTGAGTTGTAGATTTGACTTTTCCTCTCCAGTCTGCAGAACTGTGTTTGCACTTAGAGAATCTGATATTTGCTAGGGAAAACAGCCCTTAGAAATAAGCTTCCACCTGTTGTGGGGTTTTGGTTGGGTTTGGTTTTCTTTTTCTTTTTTTCTTTTTTTTTTTTTTTGTTTGTTTGGTCTTTTTGTTTTTTGTTTCTTTTTCCCACATCCTTCTTTAAAAGCATCCTCACAACCAGAATGCTCCTGTCAGCACAAACAGGTATTTTAACATCACAGCCAGGCAGAGAGAAAGATGTGTGGCTACAGGACTGCCTAATCCTTCCTCCTAAGTGAGTCTGTTGGGTTAAGTATCTCTCAGAGCAGGTACTCCCTCCTCTGAGAGCTTCCCAATGAGGGGCTGAAACAGCAGAATGAGATGAAGGGGAGTGGGATGAAATACACAACGGCCCAAACCATCTTGCTACGTGCAGCTGGTACAGGAGAACACTCTCTTTAGATGGGCTTAGAGGTGGATGGAGCTGAAGTCTGACAAACGAGCTTGGAGCCCCTGCTGTGTGCTTGGAGCAGGGGGAAGGCAGGATGAAGGACTGTGGACCAGGCTGACAGACGGACTTTGTGCTGGTTGCTAGGCAAAGGCAACTCATGCCTGAGCCAGCAATCCCCAAACTCTCCCGAGGAGAACCAGAGCTGGAGATGAGGGTTGCTGCTATTCCAGTGACAAGGAGCAACACTTTCTTTTGTTAAGAACATGGTCCTGCTTTATTTCTTGCCCCTGCAGCTGCTGGACATCAGTGGCAAGGTTAACTCTGCTATGCTGTGGCCTGCTTCACATATTTTGTTTTGTTCTAATTTCATAACCTCAGCAACCAACTTCTCCCCCTCCTCCTTCCTTATTCTCCCTCTCCCCTCCTCCCCTTACTCCAATGGTTTATGAGTTTTGTGCTCTGTGGCCTATTAAGGTTCAGTTCCCAGCCAGTAAAAATGAGGAATTGGTTCCTGCCATTCCACGCAAGGAGTTTTAATGCACTTGGTCTCCTGGAAGCCTAAATGTTTTGTGTCGGTGATAGTTGTGTAACATAAAGCCTTAATAAAGGTTTATAAGGGAAGGGATATCAAATGGAGCGTATGGAGCTCTGTCTGTGGCTCTGTTTGAGAGTTGAACCAGGGAGAATGTGTTTCTATGAGAGCTGGGGCTCTGTGATGTGTGCAAACACTCACTGCTGGGACACCCCATCCCAGCTGTGTTCCCTCTTCCCTGAGACAACAAACTCCCCATCCTCTGAACCTGCATGGGAACTGTGAAGCACTGGCTTGAAGAGGTGTGGCTCAGTTCAAGGTGTGGGTTTCCAGGACTCTTATGTCACCCTAAGGTGTCCTCTGCTGCCCATCTTTCCGGAATCCTTGGAGAAGCACTTCCCTCCACAAGTTCTCTCCAAACTTGTGTGTGCGGGGATGGTGCCTATAAGGCAGAGATAGCAGCTGGAGGGGTACCATCTCCCTCTACACCTTACTCAACTTTGGGCTGAAAGGTTGGGTTTTGCTTCCACTTTCATCTTTTGCTTGATCTTTTTGCAGTGATCCTTGAAAAACAGCTTGCTGTCACCTCCTTTTGCTGTCACCTCCATTTGCTGTCTCATCTTTTTGGGTTGTAATCTCTTCAAGATGCTGTCTGCTCCTGTGCAGTGCCTACCACAATCTTTCTTCAGTGGTCAGTGAGGCATCTAACAAACATATTTAATATTTAATAATTCTGTGGAACTCAGATGGGAAATACAGAGACAGTCTCATAACTACCCCAGTTTTGGGGATGGTGTCACATGCAGTTACAACTAGCCTGCCCTGTCAATTGATAAAACACAAGTTTTTTATTAGCTTTCCCATCAAAATTCTTGAAAGTAGGTGCATGGGAATGCATTTAGTAGGTTTTGAGGGGTGCCCTTTAGCTGCCTTATGGTATGTAAACATGAAGGTACTTTTTGTGACTTTGTTCTTTAGCAAAGCAGCAAATAATTTTCTCTTCTTTTTGTTGAAGCTTTTAAAGGGAGAGGGATGGCAGGTTTTTGACATATAGGGAATTTGGTTTTTCCCTCTAGGTCTTTGAAAAAATGGAAGCAAAAACATGATAATATCTTTCCTTCTCAATTAGTCTTGTGTTCTCAATATTTTAAATTTTAACTTTCCAAAAGTCTTCATGGGGGTGGGGAAAGTGCTGACTTTTACTTTGCAGTTGCTGTTGTTTTCTGTATTCTGATCTCTAGACCAGTCCCATTCCCAGTCACCCCAAATTCAGATTTCTCTATGGTTTCTATTTTTATGAAAAGGACTTGAAAGACAAGCATAAATGTTTTGATGACCTTGGAGAAAGTTTGTCTTCTGATCCTAAGGGTTGTTTCCTATTTCTTTAATATTGTTCTTGCAGTCATTTCACAATTTCAAAAATTTAAATTCAGATCTAATTACAACAGATTTAATTGTCAATTTTTAATATAAACATTTTCAGGTTTAGATTTCAAAACCAATAATGTTCAAATATATGCATGGTGTTTTGATTTTATTTGTTTGTTTGTTTTTTTAACAGGTCAGGTGAAATAAATATGTGAAAATGGTACATTAGGGATCAGTGGTCTAGTCCTTAATATTGCAAGAAAAATGCAGGAAGAGTTTACGAAAGACAGTGAACTGTCCGAAGTGATTAGAAATGGTGCTTCTGTAAGGCGTAAATTCCCCATAAATGTATTAAAGGATATTAACAATAAAGCCTAAAAATGATGGATGAATATTGCAATGAACTTTTTCAATGCTGATCAGGTTAATAGATGGGGTGAAGAAGAAGGCTAGTATGAGGCCTTCTAAAGGTCCTCAGGAGTTATTGCAGAGGACAAAAAGCAGAGAGATGAAATAGAGAAAATAGATATGGGTAATAATCGTGCTTCTGAACAGGTGCAGTTTTCTCCTGTACAACAGAGGTGACAGAGTAATAGCAAGTGATAACTAAAATGGTGTTTCAGTAATTGTAAAGTCTTGGTCCATGCCTTAGCATCCTGCTGCTGTCCTTGGGTTATTCTGATGAGAGGACAAAGTAGTTTTAAATGAATATACTTGTCTAATAATCCAACCCAAAAAAGATCATGGAGTTTTTTGAATGCTGATAGGCTGCCTCACATGCTCTTCACCTGCAAGCAGCACAGGACAGCTGTAGCTCACCTAGTTTCATGTCTGGATCTGTCTTAAATGACATAATTTGCAATCCTGTGTTTCTCAGTATGAAGGTTGATGTCAAAAAAAGCTTCAACATTGGTTGACTAACTTTCTCAGATGGATGTGTTTCTTTAGCTTGACATAAACACTTTCAGGGCATTATACCATGGATTGGTGTGGGGTACCAATAGAAAGGATGGTGGCCTTAATGTCATGCCCAAGTCCCTTCAGAAAATTTCCTGTTCAGCCTAGACTAAACCATTCTGTGTCACACTCAGAAGAATACTTGAGATGGGTGACTCATATTGAAATCAATATGGACCCATTGCAGATAGAAGCTCTGGCTCCCTCTTGGCTTCATTTCCATGTGTGTAAAATGGTGAGAGTGGCAGCCTCTGCCTCACAGAGCAGGAGGACAAAATACATTAAATACTGAGAGCAGCTCAAATGCTGTGGTGATGGGAAGGCACACAAGTACCAAGTTGCAAATGCTTCAGACTAAAATGCCAGCAGGAAGAACAACTTCAGCATTGGAAGTAAGTCATCAGGGTATCTGCAAAGGGAAAAAAAAATTGCTTGAAAGAATCCCCTGAACAAATTAAATCTTGAGGCCTAAAGACAAAGGGAGAGAGAATTAATTTTTCTACAGATATGAAATGTTCTGAATCAGATAAGTCTTGTCATTAGAAAAGGCACTAAGCAGCAAATGTCTGGATAATACCGCCAGCTCCAAGCTTCTCTTGGAACCTCTAAATACATTAAATCCATAAAACTAAATGAAAGCAGCTGCAGTTTTATAGAAATAAAAGGCTCTCATATTAAAAAGCTAAGAGCTTATGAAATGAAAGAAAAAAATAATAATAAAATTAAAGTGGGGGAGGAGGAGAGANTTTAGAGCGTTGTGCCCTCTGAAATTTTGGGGCAGGCCCAGAGGGTTTATCCTTTTTCTCATTTCTGCTTCAGTTTTCTGAACTGAAGCATTTTGACTTTCCACTTGAAATGCTATTCTTCCACCTTTTTAAGTTACAAAAAAAAGATAAGTTTTTGTCCCCCTCTCCTTTTTCCTTAAACACATCAGTGCATAGAAATAGCCAGGCACGTTTTGTGAGAAATTCTGCTGTTTCTTCTCTTTGTGGGAAATGGAAACAAGATTTCTGTCCAGCAGTAATTCCTCGTGTCTTATGCATCCTTGAGGTTCTGAGAAAAGAATGAAACTGGAGGTGGGGGAATAGTGCGTGCAAAAATAACTTTCATTTGTATGCAAATTTGCTTTCATTAGGATTTTCAGTTCTTCTTTCTTAGATGTATTACAGCAGTGTTTGGAGGCCTGCTGTACAAACACATGAATTCTGCATTGCTAACATCCCTTTGTGCAAGAGCTGTTGAGCCACATCTGCGTGATTTAAGCAGAGCTGCCACTTGTTGTGTCCTGGCTTTTGCAGAGCTGTTAGAGGAGATTCGTCTTGCCCCATCTACAGTGTTTGAAAGTCAACTGTCCATGCATGATTGGGCTGTCTTAGACCCATTTTATAGCCAGGAAAGGGACAGGAACCTTCAGAGACACATTGGCCTTTGCCTGTTGGTCTGCAATGCCTATAAAAACAAGTCTAGGTTGAATAACTCGAACTTGGAGTTCAGATCACTGACTCCCACTCTGTGATTCCTTAACTTGCTGGAACCACTCTCACCAGATGGATGCTTTCTGTTGAAGTTGTGCATCACAGGATTGCTATTTTGCCAGCTATTCAGGAAAACGTGCATGTGGGCCAGATGGCTAAAAGTAGCCTTGATGTGTGGTGATTTAAGTAGGCCTTCTCCTGTTTGCTTTGGGTTTTTTTTAGTTTTTATGACATGGAAAGGATGAAGAGGGAGAAGCTGGTTGAATATCCTATTCATAGGAATAATTGCTTTTGTAAGGCATTCGAAGGGAAAACAAAGAATTATTTGATTCCCACAAAGAGAAAGGCAGGAGCTGAGACAATGAGACATCAATGAATACATATCAAACCAGCTGCCTTTAAGAAGAGTATGGACTTGTAGTTAGAACTGACCTAAGCTCCCTTCCTGGCTGTGTCACTGGTTTGATACAAGATGATGGGTGAAATGGGTAACATCCTTCTCCATTAGTAATCTTACTTGAATAAAATGAATAAAAGATCTGATGTTACCGCCAATGATTTCATGTACGAGACTTATTGACATTAATGAAGCCTTGCAAATGTTAAAAATAATGATGATAATGCTTTGAAATCTTTAGCTGGATGGTAGTTCTCAGCAAAACAAAGTATTTTAAGTGCCATTATCCTTTAAATTCCTGCACTGTTTTGCTTTTTGCCTTGTTCTAATGTGTCAAGCCTGTGGAGCAATACTCTTTCTAGTCCTCTTGACTTGGCAGGAAGACACAAAGGCCAGGGAAAGTTGTGTGCTTTATTCTAATTTTCCTTAGAACCTCTCTCTTGGTACACTGAAACTCCAAGTGGGCAAACGCTCCCAATCCAGGAAGGCAAAGCTTGTCAGATGTTACCATGACAACCTGAGTGTAATTAAGGCCCGTTTCAGCTGCTAACAGCTGTGTGCATTTTATCTGTCTTGAAGATTATATATATACACACACACACACATAGATAGATAAATATATATCTACATGGAATTGTACTGTGAGGATATCTGCATCTATCTAGCTATACATAAACCCACACCTAAATTGCTGCCCCTATGCACTCCCATATTAACTGAGCTGAATAAAAAAAAAATAAAAAATGCTGTTCTTAAGGATGCTGAAGCACCAGAGCTTCTCCATTGCCTTTTCTTTTACAAGCACACATTGCTAATGAAGTGTGGGAAAATAAATATTCATAGCCAAGAAAAAGGAAACCTTGCTTCAGGGTTAGAGTTTCCAGCATCTTTTCAGGTTGGTCATAGAGACTATAATTTTTGTTCCTATTAAGGAGGAAATAGGAGCTGTTTCCTAGTGTTAAATGTCTCCTGCAAATGCATCAAGTTCTGAAATAAGTCACTTAACGTTTAGGTAGCTCTTCCTGTCCTCCTGCAGGAAGCCATTGTCACCTGCACTGCTCCTGCACTCAGAATGGTGAGTGCTGGGTTGTGTCTCCAGGCTGGGTTGGACCCTCTGCATCCCAGGGCACAGGCAGTGCTGCTCTGCCTGGATCCTGTGCACTGGACTTCTGTGGTCAGGATTTGCTCCAGGTAGTCCTCTCACAGGGGAGGGAATGGATCTGCAGGAATGGATACTCAGACCACTCCAAAACAGGTGCCAGTCTGATAACCCCGGTAGCCACCCAGGACAAGAAGATTTTGAGAGCTACCTACAGCAGGTGTGCCCACTGTTAGCCCTGGGACCACCCTCCTGAGCTCACTGGATTTCCCTGCCTGTGCAAGAGGCTGCACTGGGCTTGAAGGACACGAAGACCTTTCATTGTGCCACAGTGGGTAACAGAATTGTCACCTAATAAACAGTGGCTCAGTGGTTGTGCTGAAGGTAAACACGTTTGCTGTGAGTGTGGCTCTTAAAGGATGTGGGGGTTTTGTGAGATGTCACACGTAACTCGTCTGAGGCTGTGAATATATTAGACTCCCACTCAAGTTTAGATACACATCCTTCCAGCAGAGGAGTTTAACTCTTCATGGAGCCCATAGGGATACAATAAGGCT
The DNA here is from genome assembly GCA_013397375.1 of Toxostoma redivivum. NCBI lineage: Eukaryota > Metazoa > Chordata > Aves > Passeriformes > Mimidae > Toxostoma > Toxostoma redivivum. The sequence goes on from VXBI01009103.1 coordinate 162,245, forward strand.
TGGGGAAATTTATAAGTAATAAATTTCTTTTCTAATATCTGTATAAACTGTCAGAGATGACACCAGTTTCAGTAGGAACTGATGGTCAAGTGCTTAAGTCAACCATTTATGGGGAAAAAAAAGGAAGAGGATGAGGTAAAACAATGAACTGCATTTGGAAAAGATGGTCCACAAAATAAATGCAGTGTAATGAAGGCAACAATACTATTCAAAAGACAATAAACTCTGGACGTATCTTCTAAGACTTAGATTTGTTGTTGATGTTGTTGATTTTTCTTTTATTTTTTAATATCCTCTAGATTTGCACCTGCTATAAACCATACAAATGTGGATGTCCACGGTATGTCTGGCTGGCTTTTGGGTTTTGTTTTTTCTTTTTTAAAATTATGATAATCTGAGCTGGTGAATACAGCTGCGTTCTCTTTGTGTGTGTGAAATTGTAGATGCCAAGGGATCCTGTGAACTTTCTGTTTTGGGAAGGAATCTCATTGTGATCTGCATTTTGGGAATGCAGAATTTCCCCTGAGTAAGTGAACGGGGTTATGTCCCTGAATGCTTTTTGCCTGGGGGACAAAATAGGGGGAGGCTGCAGGCAGAGAAGCCAGCAGTGCGTGATTATGTCCATAAGGTCCTGTGTCTAAGGCACAGTTCTCAGAGGTCACATAATTCTTTGCAGCTCTGTTTTTGAGTACCTGGCTGCAGAAAGTCAAGTCATCTGATATCATTTTCTTTGAAAGTCTTTGTCTCAATCCTATACACTCTTCTGGTCTCCCTGGTCATAGTGTTCCTCTTTCCACTGCAAGCGATGATGTCAGGACACTTCTTTTTTTTTTTTTTTTTTTTTCTATAGGAGATGGTTGCATGGTTGCAAGTTAGGTATTTTGATTAAAAGATGCCTGAAAATCCACTGAGAATATGTTTCATTTGGGTGCATATGCCTACAGATGTGTGTAACTTGGAATATGGTCAGGCTTGGATACAAAAATGACCACATCCCAGGTACAGGTATCCTGCACTGGGCACTGGTAAGGGTTTAGATACAGGTGCAAGACAAAGTGGGAGTGGTGTACTATCCAGAGAAATTAGAACAACTTGAATGCCATGCTGCACCTTTAGCATGGTCTAAATGATTCCTCAGAGAAAAAAAAGCATTCAGCATTTTGTGGTATTTATGTGAGGGAAGTGCTGTTCAGGGGAAAGGGTGAAATTAAGTTTTTAAACAAAATAAATGGAATTTCATGGAGACATTTAAAAGGGGAAAAAAATTGGAATGGTGGGAAGATTGGGGTGAAAGGGAGTAGGAGACCTTTGCAGAGTACAGAGCTTTTTGTTAGAGGAATTTGTATGGGTTTTGATTTGAAGAATTCTGTGAATGATCAAAATATATTCTCCCTCCACCCACACCCAGTCCTTTTTCCCCAAAAACCCAACAAACCAAAGAAAAACTCATTATGAAAACTGTTCATTTTTGCTGAAATAATTCCAAACTTGAGATGTCAAAGAATGATTTTCAGGTCCAACTCTTACATGTGAAAAGCTCCAGTTCTTAATTTCAAGTTGGCATATGCTTTATCAGACTGGAAAATCCATCTCTGAATGGAAGCAAAAGAAATAATAAACTGGTAATTGAGATAATATGATACCGAGATTAGCTTCCTACATAGCTATAATGCCTCAAGTAATTTTCTTGGGACTGTGATATACCCAGTTATAACCAAGACTATTTTGTCTTGATTGTATATATATATGTGTGTATATATATGTATATGACATACTTAAATGCCCCACTGATGTTTCATAGCTGAGTAGCCATTTTTTGAAGTGCAAAATGAACACACTCAGAGGGAAACATCAACACCACTACTTTTTGTGTACCATTTTTGGGTTTGTACTGCCCTTTCCCTACCCCATGAGAGGTGACACCATGAGGAAAGTGTTTCACTGGCAGTTTGTATGGAGAAGTGGAGGAAGGTGAGGATGGTATGTGCAAGGGATAGAGAGGTCAAATATTTACAGAACTAGGTCACATTTTCCAAGCTCAACCTCTGGATAGCAATCACAAAAAAATCTCATTCCTTCAGAAACCAGGATGTGCCCTGAATAAGGAGGAGTCTGTAAGAAAATGAAAAACACGCTTATCACATAGTCAAAGGATCAACGTGGAACTGGGAGATTCAGCAGTTTAAATGTGCCTTTGGACTGTAAATAGACCCAAACCCCTATCTACCAGTCAAACAGACTCCAGTCCTTTTAAACATAAGATTTGCTTTAATTACAAAAGCATATTACCATTTATCACCACACTCTAATCCCTAACCATACACCTCCTTAGCCTCTCTTATCCAGTAACTTTACTCAGCCTACCCTAACTGATATAAATCTACATCTACATATCAAACATATTCATGAACCTCTGTCAAAAAAAGGGGGAAAAAAACCAAACCCAAACATCCCCTTCCCCACCAAGAGCAGGATTAAGCCAGCAGAGGTGTGTGCCTGTGCTAAGCCTTGCTTTGCTGCTGCTGGAGCTGTGGCTCACCAGAGGTGCCTGCATCCCACACTAAGGGACAGGGACAGTCTCCCTGCCAGCCTTGCATGCCTAGTCCATAAATCCCTTTTCTTTCAGCGTGTAGGTGTTTGGTGTCACGGTGCTTTACACATCTCCTCAGCTGCTGCTGAAGCTGCCTGAGTCTGCAGCAATGGATCAGGGTTTTGATGTTGGTTTGCCTGTCTGTACACTTTGCTAATTAGAATAACAAAACTGGTAGCAAATCTTCAGGCATCAGCCATGCATTGCATCAATTAAAAACATCAAAAACAAAGTCTCTGCTGGTTCCTCTCCTTTCCACTTGATCTCTTACTCCATGGGATGATGTAACTGTTTCCCTAAGTCCTTCTCCTAATTACTGTGTTCCTTCCTTTCTCTCTGAGCTTTCTTGCAACCCCAATTCTCTTCTGACATTTTATTTGCTTGCCCTTTCTTTTGCTGCTAGGGGACACCACTACTCTAATAGGGGGAAACAAGCATTTGCTGAGCTTACCTACTCTGGCAGAAGTGTAAGCATATGATTTTTAACTAAATTTTTCTTCTCATTTAATTTGAATCTGACTTTTAACTTTTTCTTTAAAGTACCAATTTTTTACAGCATTTCTTCCAAAGGATAGATAAGTATTGTTATCTTGGTTGCATGTGGGGTATTCAAGACACACAAGTTTGAGTTAGATGAGCTCATATGTTCTACTGGATAAATTCTAAGCCACAGAGCAAGTAGGTTGATATCTTAGGACATTGACAAAACATGATTGTATGGAGTTTAGATAAAACACCCTGAACATTAATTTTGACAGAGCTTGGATTCAGTTTTGAACTGTTAGCATTTAAACTCACTTTTCATGTTTAACTGATGCAGAAATATAAAATACTTGGAGGAAGACAGAGACACTGCCTTAAATTTTTTCTTAGGCAGTTTAGTATGTGCAAAACAAAGCAGAGGGAGATGCCTCACTGTAAAGATAATTTTTTGTGCAGAGTCTGAAAAATGAGATCATGGTATAAAGAGGCTACTTCTGAGCTGATGTAATTTCCTTATGGACTTCTAATATAATTGTTTATTTTTCTTAGATTAATGTAAAAATAGAAAGAGTCCATTGAATATTCCAGGTGATCCATAAATCATATTGTGGTGATTTTGGTCTTGTCATCTCACTTTGTCCAGCTTGAATTATATTGTGACACGTGGTGGAAAACAAAAACACTGCTCAGTGGAATTCAACACCAAGTGTGCAGGCATGAATATACCCTCTGGCCAACATTACATGTCCCAAAATTCAGACTGTATTTTCTTCCTCCTATTTAATTTCTATTTAATCTCTCTTATGCTTTTGATTTTTGTGCATGAGTTTTTGCTGTTGCCAATGAAAACTGGGAAAATCTCATGACAGAGGCCAGTGTCTCCCCATTATCTTCTCCCTTTTGCTGACTCAGGCAGATCAGAGAAGCATCTCAAACACAGGGATGTTTCTGAGCCTGAACTCTCAGCCTTTCTTGCCTCACTTTTCAGTCTCCTTGCTCTGCTTTCATAGTGTTTGTTTGCTTGGCATCACATTAAAACCTACCTTTGCTGGGACTTTTGAAATCTCCCTATCCAACCACAGCAATGCCCATTATTTCCCTTTCCTCCTTCCTCTCTCTCTCTCTGTTCATCTGTGAATACTCAGAGCTGCTGTTGGGGGAGTGACTGGTACCAGGGCAAACTGCATTTAATTCAAGTCACTCCTTACACCTACAGAGCTGCCTTCCTGCTGTTCAGCATATGTTATGCATCCCCTCTCCGTGCCTGGTCCGTCCGCCTTGGCAATTTAATTCGAGTTGCAGAGCATCATGCTTAGAGTCTCCAGTTTGCTCTCAAGTGTCAGCCAAGATGGCTGCTGTCATATTCACTTAAACATCCCATGTAGATGAGCCCTTTGTATGACAGGAGAAGGGATTTGGTGGGTCAAAACCAGCACAAACCAGGAGACACAGCATTTCCTATTTCTAGCAGAGCTATCCTGACATTTCTGACCAGACTTCACATGCCACAAAGGACTGATGGCAACACACACTTTCCTGATGAGCTTCTTCTTAATTAATTATTTCTCTTTAAAGAAGTTGTGGAGGAGGATTGATATATTGATACATGGTGCTTACAGTCAGTCCAAAGATCTGTCTTGAAAATTTGGGGGAATGTTTTATTTAAAAAAAAAAATTAAAAAAAAAATTAAAAAAAAAAGTGTGAAGCAAAGCAAAAGTCCCCAGTGTTTGCAGGACTTACAAAGAAAACACCAAGGACCAGAAAAGACAAAAAGTGAGCAGAGTTAGTGCATCTGACAATGTGTATCAGGATGCCTGTTCTTGCATCCTTTGGTTAAATCAACTCAAAGTTACTGTCTAGGAGCAGGATAAAAGAAGGGGGGAGTGGAGGAGATAGAGGATGAAGGTGGATGGGGAACAGGGGGGAAGAAAGAAAAGGAAAAATCAATCGAAGCTGAGTGAGATTTTGTTTGCCAAGTTTCCAGCTGCTGTTCAGAGTGAATTTTTATGGCCAAGTTATAAACCTTTGAAAATAGGAGTTTCTAATGGAAATGCTGACAGACCCTTTATATGGTGACATTAACACTGGCCGCTCTGCAATTGTCCTTGCCTTCTTTTATTTATTTTCCTCTCTTTGTCCTTAAGGTCCTATCACACTTACTGTGATCCTGATGAAGAAACAAAGAGGGAGAGGTCAAAATCCCTTAGAAACACGAACTCTTTGTGAGCTGATGAAGCAGGTTGGGGAAGGGCAATTTCACTGTGTGGGGACAGAAATGCTCCAAGTTATTTTACCCTCCCACCACAAAGCCTCTTGTGATACAAAATAGTGTTCAATCTCTCAATATATATTGTATTATTTTTCTTCTTTTTTTTCCCTACTCCCAGTAGCTAAATGTCTTGTGAATGGTGTTCCTCCTCACAGCCAATTAATGAGGTAAATTTTTAAGCTAATAACAAAAGTGAGCTTGAGAGTGAAAGAAAAAAAAAAAAAAACAAAACAAAAAAAGGAATTGTACCCTGTGTTTTCCTTTTGGTATTTTGTGTGTGTTTCAAATATTCAAGTCTCTTTCTTAGCTGAAATTAAAGTGGTCTTTTAGGGGATAATCAGTCTTTCCTACCTGTTTATTGAAAAACTTGATTATATTCTTACAGGCTTTTGATTTACTTGAGAAAGTTTAACTTTCCTTGTGTCTGAATGGACTTAAAATGAGTCTCAAGCTGTATTTCTGAAGGATGCAGTTTCACCTCTGGGTTGCTGAAAAAAAAATGGTCAGGAATATGACCTTGTCCATATTTGCTGCCACAAGCTTTTCCTTCACATATGCAGGTTGGGATAGGGAGCCTCCAATGACCTGCAGAAAACAGGCTCTGTGTGGAGTCAGCAAAGGGGTTAACAACTCTGAGGGCACTTAGGAACTCTGCAAAAGATGTGAAACTTTCCTGAAGGAAAGGGAGGAGGGGATGTGCAAGGAGGGAAATGAGGACATCAGTCTTGGCCCTCTCATTTCCTTCTGCAACCCCTTTAGCCTGCCAGACAAAAGAGGAGAGTTTCATCACCTGAGATTTAGTCTGGTCTTATTCTTGGAGACATTAAGCATAAAGAAGGTCTTTAATTAGAGAGAAGAAAAAAAAAGCATCTCCGATCTCTTAAACCCTGTTAGTTTCCTTTTCCATCATCAATCTGCTGTGTGCAGCAGTGCCCCGGGAGTGTGAGGGGGTGGGATGTCACACTGGTGAGGAGAGGCATCTCATGAGCTGCCCTGCTTGCAAAGGCTCCTCCCTGCCACGGCGGGGGGGTCCCAGGCTGGCCCCAGGGGGAGGGAGCCAAGTGCTGGGTCAAAGATGAGCATTTGTAGCATCTCTGAGCATCCTCAGCAAGAGAGAAGAGGTGATGACACCTTCGCCCAAGAGATGATGAGGGATCCTCCTCTCCAGCAAGGCAGCGTGTTTGCCTGGTGGCACCACTCTCCAAAATCTGTGTCTGCTCTTCAGGGCTTGTGCCCCGAGTGCACCTGAGGAGCATTTGGCCATCATTGGATTTAATAGATCTCAGTCATGCCTCCCTGCACTCCCCAGAAGGTGGAAGTCAAATACATGCCGCATGCTTCAGTGCTCTTCAAACACATGTTTAGCATCTTAACTTTATTTCTTGGTTTCCATTTTGATGGTACACAAAGGGTTTAATGTTTTCACTGTTATACATAGTAGCTTAATTTTTTTCCTTGTAGCCTCTGGGCTGTTGCACCACTGTTATGAGATCCCTCCTAGGAACAGCAGGGCAGAAATGTTCTTTATTATGTGCTTGAATTTAACTTTTTTTTTTTTCCCTCTCCTCTCTTCACTCCCCCCACAGTTTCGTTTGCCTCTCTGGTTTTAATTAGCCTTGCTTTTCCAATTAACATCCTGGTCTGCTGCAGTGAGGCCAAAGGAGGGAACCAGAAAGGCATGGCAAGAACCCCCTTTTCTGAGAAAGACTCGTGGCTGAGGCTTGGAGACTGAATTTTCCCAAGGTGGAGCTGCATTGACTGATTCTTAATAAAAGGAGAATTTGGGGCCCAGCGGCACTGTGGGTTTGTAACAGGCATTGTTCCTTGAAAATATTAAGCTCAGTAGGAAGCACGTTCCCCCTTGGCCTCTCCTAGTCTCAGGTAGTGATATGGAAACTATCATCACATTTGAACCCCTTGCAACCTGTCCCTAGGTGGTAATGCTTTATGAATACCACTGAGCAAGCAAAAAGAAGAAAGGAAACAGGAAAATAAAAGATTAAAAGCAAAACCTTTTGGCTTGTCTCCCAGCACAATCAGCTTGGTATTTTCAATAAACAAAAACAAAACAAAACAAAACAAAAATTTTGGGGGTTGAACAAATCCCTTAATTGGGACTTAAAGATTTTCTCAGACATTTACCAGAAGTCTCAAACTGCTGTTGGTGCATCACCTGATGTGATACATTTCTCATCTCTAGCCTGGCATTTATTTTTGATGAAGTGAGTCTGGATTTTCCTTCTCCTTCTCCGTATCCAGCAAATGATGGGGCACAGGCATTGTTGAATGTGGTCCCCTTGTCCAGCAGACCTCCCAAACGGTCTCTACTGGTCCCAGACCTTCCATAATGGTCCATCCTTTCATAAGGGGTCACAGCAGATCACAGACAAGGAAAAAGGGATCTAGATCAGCCTTGTTCCCTGGGTGTGGGGAAAGGTGGTGATGGTGACTTCTTGCCAATGATGCTCTGTCCAGCTTTCCTTTCTCTGTCCAAACTCTGTTCTCTGGCTGGGGGCTGATTTGCTGTTACAGAGCCCTTGATCCTAGTGAGGCATAAAAGCCTTCCAGGAAAGAATTGTAGGCACAAATTATATGCACGTATATTTGTATTCAGACTGGGTGTTTTTGCATGATATTTCTAGATAAATAGCTTCTTGGAAGAATATCCCTTTCTAGAGAATATTTTTGGTCTGATACAGCCACTATCTATTTATTGGCACAACCAAAGTTCGAAAAATGGCTTTGATAAAGACACAGAATTTACCTAAATAAGGACAAATTAATATTCTAGAGAACACTTTTCCGCCAGTTTTCTTGAACCGACTACACTATCAGAGCTTTAATTTTTTTCTTTCTGTTCCTCTTCCCGTCTCTGCTCATTTTTCTAGCTGTGATCATGCATCCTTAATTCTATTCAGATTTCTTTCCATTGAGAAGATGGTATTAAATTAATAGCTTTGCTGGAAATACCAAAAAAAAAAAGAATGTAGCCAATATGTAAAGTACCTGGAGATTTAGCACTTTGCTGAAGAAATTAATAATTACAACAATATGAATCTCATTGCTTTGCCCAACCCACCAAAAAATTAACAAGTCTCTTCCCCTCTAGAGATAAAGGTCTTATTTAGATCTGTCAGGAATACACTTTTGTTGCCTTTGCAATATCATTGTCAGTGTGAGGACAGGGGGAGGGGAAGAAGATTCTATGTAATGTAAGGGATTTGAATCTAAATATTTGATCACATCATTCTCTGCTGAGATTTTATTTTCCTTATCTTACTTCCAACAGTTTATTTTACACTCTTCCCACTAGGTTGATGTAGCTTTAGTCACACTTGCAAAAGAGCTCTGTGTTAGACCCTGGATTCAGCCCTGGAAGGGTTATTATTAATAGTGATGTTTCTCAGTAAACTTGCCTCCCAAGGTTGTTCTAGCCAAGATTGTTTAGAAAACTCCACTGGGATACTTGTAAGGGACACCTTGGGTCTAATGTACTAGCATTTAATGGACAAATCTATTTAGGTCCCTGTGTTAATATAAAACTGTTTTGTTAGTTGTGAAGGAGGCACAAAGCACTACTAATAACAGCTGTGAAGCAGAGCTAATTCGAGCATCAGTGGCCACCTGAATACTGGAAATTTAGGGCACTCTTAAAGCCTCTGTTCTTGATGAGTAAAATTGGATTGATGTAATTTTCATTATTAAAACAGAAATTCTTACTTCCCATGGAATTTCTTTTTCACTTCTTTGAAAGCAAAAATTTATTTTTTCTTGAGAGAAGAGTGCAATTTGATAGCTAGGGGAAGTATATACCCTGATTTTCCATGGCTTGTTTTGGAAGGCTGATACCAGGTTGGTCTTGTAATTCAAAAGGATTTGGAGCCTGTGCTAACGTGATAATGGCAATATTGGTGCTATTAATTTTGTGTTTCACTCTGCCTTGTCCTGCCAAGTTGCAGTTTTAGGACTGGACAGACTTGTCTCCTGCTCTGTGGGGATGTCAGCCAGATGATCTCCCCAGCTCAGGGTGATGCTTATTTTCGCTGGTAAAGTGTTACAGTAACCAGAGCTGCCACAGAAGTGAGTAGTCAATGGAGATTTCTGAGTAAAGAGAGGGGGTTTGTAGCTTCAGCATTGCAGCTCCCAGTATGGGATGAAATTGCCTCAGATTCCAGCCAGTTTTTCTTGGTGTGACACAGAGAAAGGAGGGTACAGAGAGCAGGGAGGAGGAGGCAAAGAGAGACACCAAACCAAGACACAGACACTGTCCTTCATCCCCAACTGCCTGTGTTTCCCTTTGCCTGGCTCTTTTTTAAAATCACGTTTTCCACAGCTCACAAAAGTGGTCTTTGTGTCTGTCCTTTTCTTTCCCCATTGAATATTTCAGTGATCTAGGTTTTCTTCTTGGAAGACTAAATCCTCATGAGCTTGGTTCATGTTCAGAATCTGGCCTAACAATCAATTTGTGTTCACTATGGCAGGGGAAGTAATGACCCTATTTGGAGAAAGTGTGGGGAAAAAAATTAGAGGGCATTTTTTTCTGGAATATTTCTGAAGGAAACCTTGTAGAAGGGCAGTAAGTTACAGATGATTTAGCATTTTTTCTCTGGGACAACTGTGCAGAGGAAAGTTTTTGGACAGCAGGGAACTAGTGACTGGTAGTGTGATGCTATGTAGGTGTTGGATAGCAACACAGCAAGAAACAACACAAGGAGCAAAAGGTCATTTGACCAGCACATCTCCTGAGCCTACACTGCTTTTAAAAGATGCATTGCTTTGTTGTTTTTTCCTTCCTGGGGCCTGTGGTGGATAACACCCACAGTTTTTGTGCTGCCCTGGAACCCTGTGTGCCCCAGTGCAGCCGTGACCCTGTGAATATCACTTCCAGTGGCACGGATCCGTCCTGTTGCTCTTGACTCTGCAGGCTCTCCTGTAACTGACAGGTGCATTTCTCGGGGGACTTATTTGTCAGCCTGGAATTCCCCTTCCCCTGCTTTGGCAAAAACCTGTCGACACGATTAGCATGGGGACTGCTGATTCACCAAGTGGGAAACAAGAGGAGATTGTTTATTTGCTAATGTCAGATGTCAGTTCAAGGTAATCTCTGACCCTTGGTCAGATCTCAGGAAATGAAGCTAAGTGATACCTTGGCCAGTTCACTCTGACAGAAGAAGCAGAATATTATTATAAAGTATATAGAGATTAAAAAGAAAAAAAAATGGAAAAAACCTGTCATGGGGGAAAAATTGGTAGGCAAGGAATCCCCAGTGTATTATCTCTTTGAAGGTATCTTCATCCATCTTTGTGACTTTTTACTTAAAAAAATAACCTAATCTTAACCTAATCCTCTTCAATTTTCAAGGAGAATTGGAAGAGGATATAGAAAAAAAAACAAACAAAAACCCCCACCAAAACAATGGAAAGCCTTAGTGCAAACAGATGGATAAAAAGTATGTATAAATTACATTGCCAAAAAACCTTACTGATGGCAAGTTGGTATCTCCCTAATAAAATAATGTCAAAGGTGTTTAATTTGTGGGATAAATTAATGGCTGGCAGCATGAAAAATCCATACAGTACACAATATCCACCAACCCACTCCTCTTTTGGATTTCATATCCAATATTGATAATGAACAAATTATTCTGGGCTTCTAACAGTGGCTAATACTAAGATTTCACAGAGCTGATTGCATTTTTCATGATGTGTGCTCTTTACATGAACTGGATGAGATGGGATATATTTTTAAGTCTGAGCCAGAAGACGGCTGAATTCTCTCCTAAACCCCCTCTGATCATAAATTGCTGCCTAAAGTAGGGTCTTAATCAGTCATTGGTGCAAATGACTGGTGAGCAGCTGCCAGCCTGATCCAAACCTCACTGATGTTAGTAGGAATCCTTAATTCCATTGAGAAGGGTCCATGAAAGGAAACAGCCTGAGATTTTCCTTCCCAGTTAAAACCCACACAAAGGGACAAAGAAAAAAACATCTCAGTGTCACTTTCCAATGGGGGACAATGATAATCTTTTTAAAATTGTTACTCACAATTTGTTTTTCGTGCCTCTGGCCATAAACTCCTGACTCATTGCCTTCCTGTGCTACCCATGAATGTGCAGTCCCTAAACTGGAGCTTAGTCTTGGAAACTCTCAGAACAGAATCTCCCACCACAGAAGGTGGGAATAGAAGAACTCTTGGGCAGATACTCAGTGGCAGAATTTGAGATAAATGAATCCTCATCTGCTACAGTTCCCTCCTAAATACCCTTACTAGCATCCTGGTGAGATGAGTCTCCATTTCTGGTCTGATGATAGAAACAGATGATCTTTTAATAGTTCCAGTGGTGGGAATGCTGTTCCCTTGTCTTCCAGTGAGGAGTTTAGAACCGACAGGTAATTAGCAGGAGCAGCTGTTCATATGAATAGGCCTATGTCCAGCTTTCCCCTCTTCAACTGTTATACTCTGTGGAAACAGAGGAAAATGATATATCAGTGCAAGGGCAACTTCATTTCATGTTATTTTTCCTCTTCTCCATCCTTTACAGTAGTTCCAACCGTATTGATATTGTGGCAGGTACCACTTAAAGCTGAGAACTGCAAGAGAATGAGACCCTTGACATCTACATTAATGGATTCAGATTTTACCCTTTTTGCTATTCTATATGACACCTAAGGTTTTTTTTTTTTATCTATTTATTGAAATTCAGAATTCTAAAATTTCTGTTTGCAATGGTGGTTTTGTTCAGAAAATACAACTAAGCGGGTTAAAACAATCTGTTGCATAGACAACTTCAAATAGAAGAAGATAAAAGTAAATTTTTTAGAGTTCTTTGGGGGCTTTTCTGCTTTGGTGTCTTCTATGTCAACATTTTGTGAGGCGGGTGGAAAGGAAAGAAATATGCTAGAGGTTTCAGTATAAATTAAGACATGCTTTCCAAATCGTTAAAGGGAATTGTTAATATTCACAGACACTTGCAGGGGTCAGTTCAGCCTACCTAGGATCTGAATTGCCATCTGGCTATGCCAATCTCTGCTCATTCAATACATAGTGAACTTAGGGACTAGACTCCTAATACTAAGATGCTGTTTCCAATTTTGTATTAATATTCTACTCAGATGTTGAAGATTGTACTTCCATTAGAATCATCTAATTCAGAGGGTGCTTTTTTTTTTTTTTTCTTTCTTTTAATGTGTGCTGTTGCCTTGTCAAAAGGAGTTGTGCTGGTGATGTAGTAATTCAGATTGTAAAGTTATGCATCAATAATTGCATGTTGGGCTCAATGAGAGGCAGGACCCTGCAGGGTTAAGCATCTCATGAATGTGCAGAAATGTCTTTGGGAGTTTTCTAGTGTGGGAAGGAGTAGAGAGGGATGGCAGAGAATTGGGGCAGAGGGAGGCTGTGAAGAGAACTGGTGATTCAGCCTTGTGTCTGACTGCAGCCCCTGATTCACTCCAGCTGAGGTGTCAAGTTAGGAGCTAATCTCCTTCAGCTCACTCTGCAGTCAATGAAATCTCTTGAAGCGTTTCTGAAGGACAGGTTACTTAAGAGCTTGAAGTTAATGAGATAAATTGAACAGTTGGTGCCCCTTTAAGTTGCTGTCACTTCTGCCCATTGAAATCTCCAACGTGCATTTGGTATGGCAACATGACAAATCCTAAGCAACAGTAATGATGACTTCAGTCTCTCCAACACCAGTTAGACAATATAATACGAAAGTGTTAGTAGTGTATGTTGTATTTTTGGTTAGATATGCTATTTCTCTAGCTGGGAGAGGTGCTCCATGCAGAGCCCCATCAATAGCTCTGGAAACCATACTCAGTGTTGCTAATTGGATCCTCTGCATTTTCTAAATTGAGGGAGAAATGCTGGAACTGAGAAAGAGGCTGGAGCACCTCTTTTCCCTATTCACTCTGCAGCACTTCTGCAGCTGCAACCATTGTTTTTCTTAGTAATTTCCAGGAACCTAGACAAAGGAGATTATGTGATCACTACAGTGGCCTCTCTGAAGAGAGAGTGATTAAATGTGTTGATTAGAAATTTGCTGCACACCTCTGATAGCAGTGGCATGGATCAAAAAGTCAGCCGCAGGTGAAAAGAAAAAAAAAGCCTTTTGAAAAGAACTGTGAATACATTCCTATCAAATATTTACAAGAGTATAGCGTAACTAACAAGTGAGCAATGAGTTGAAAAGTTTTCTAGGCAAGTAATTTACCATATAAAAAAACAGATGTATGAACTTAGATGCTCTGTGTCTACCCTGTGCATAGACATTGTGGTAGCCACTGCCCACTCTGCTGCTACAGATACTCAAGTACATCAGCTGTCCTAGCCCTGAGCAAGTTTTTTGACCTTCTTCTCTTCTGCCCAACCTAGCAATATGGTCACTCTGGCAAATTGTAAAATGCCTTAGCTTTCCCTTAAGAGGAAAGTTTTTCTTTCACTGAAGTGTATATTTAGGGCTTCCTGCTGTCTATTGCAGGTACATGGCTTATGTGGGACAGAGAACTGAGATGAAAAACTCAAAGTCCCTGTAGAACCTGCAGAACACAAGAATTAGATGCCCAGCACAGGAGGGTTTCTCCCTTTTTCAGCATATAGTGGATTGTGGAGTTTAGAACACTGGCTGGTACAGTCCAAAGCAAAATGCTTTGTGTGTTTTCTCAAATTTGTAAAATTTAGAAACAGGTACATATTTTCAAAGTACTCATTGGCAAGAGTTGAACTATTTGTGCTGCTTAGGTATTGTGATTTGTTTTTCTTGTGGTTCTGTAAGTATTCAGTAATAGACAATGTCTATTGGGGTGTTTTTTAAAATATGGAGATAAAATCTATAGCTCTATGGGAGAAGGAATGTTTTATACATAATGTACTCTTCTTATAATTTTTCCTTCTTGTTTGTCTTCTGATTTTGCTCCTTGGACTCAAAATGCAAGGTGTTGAGGCATTGCAAGTGTTCCAGAATGATCCAGAATGATCCAGAGAGATGTGCAACCAATGATGCAACATATGATGCACACTTAATTTCCTAGTATAATTTACAGGTTTTACAGAACCTGTAAATTATACGATTCTGTAATAGAACAGGTGATGAAACCAAGATTTAAAACCTGCTTTTCCTGTGTCCCAGTGATTTAAGAGCAGAGTTGGACATTTTAGTTAATTTTTTAGTTTATCAAGAGCATGTGGACTAAGCTAATTTGGGGTTAGATTTTTATGGACATTTTGGATTGTAGTAAAATGTCACATTAGGATGTTTATCTCACCAGAATATAGCTTTTTTTTTTTT
>VXBI01009103.1:176887-192469 GCA_013397375.1 Toxostoma redivivum
TTTTTTTTTTTTTGGTCCTAAGAGGCCTCTGTCTCAAATAAAATTTGCCATTGTGCTACCTGTGAATAAAAGATTCTTCTCTAGGTCAGCAGACTAAGTTTGGTCCCCTTGGCCCCTGAATAATTGAGCAGACAGGAGATGTCACAAAAAGTGACAAAACAAAACTTTTGAGGCTGCTGTCATTTTTGTTACACTGCACAGGGAAACAGTGTTTTACTTGAAGAGTTTCATAAAGAAAAGAGAGGTACAGAATTTTTTATTTCTCCAAAGGCTCCTTAGCAGCAGTACTTTTTGCTTCCAATCTGGTGCCACACTCATAGGCTCAATCCCTCACCAATGTGACCCCGCTGAAACTGGGGATGAAGCTGCCCTCCACAAGATAAACTCCATTTGTCATGGCAGGTCTGAGTGTGGCATTTTGAACTCTCTGTGTATGGCCTCAGGCTCTTCTGTCTTGAAAGGAGCTGTATTTCCATCTCAGGCATACAGAGACTTTTTCATCCTAGACAGGACTCAGCCCTCCTTGCTTTAGTGATGCCTTGACTTTTCCTGTTGCTCTGTGTCTGCACTCCTGACACTGCTTCCTGGTGCTTCACAGGCAAGGGCAGGAAGAGCCACAGGTATGTATAATGCTGCCACTGGTTGAAAATGAGGCTCAAGAGTTTCAAAAGTGTTTAGAAAGTGTGTAAAACCTGGAAGACCAGTGTGTGCAATGACAAGTTGATAAATACACAGGAATGTGTATAGGAGTCAGAATACAGTGTCAGGATACAGGAGCTGCCAATTATGCAGCTTAACCAACTGACCAGTGTAACCAGTTATGTTGTTTTAAATTGTCATCCTCAGATTTTTAATCTATTTACATGCTACATTTTTCATTGTTTTTAAACAAGTGAGTAAAATGAGAGTAAATATTATTGTAGTGTAGGTAGAGGTCAAGAAGCTACATGTTTCAAATCACAACTCTTTTTGGATTCTCTCTTAAGCTTGGGTTTCTGAGAATATGAGTCTTAAACATTTTTACTGTAGCTCTACTTTCCATTTTTGCCTTTTTTCAGTCTGTTGAACTGACCAGCCAAGTCCTTCTCCCTCCCTCTCTCTCCCTACCTTCCTCTCTTTCCCTTCTCTTCTGGAATAAGCCCTCTCAAATGTATTCATTTCCTACAAATCTAATGAAAATAAGGCTGTGGATAGAGGAGGGAAAGCCTGATTCTCACTGAGGGAAAAGCCTTAGTTGAGATTAAGCATATTACTTTAACAGCAGAGGATCCAAACTGGGAGGAAGACTAGAAAAATTAATGCTCAGTAGTTCCACCATTTGTGTACCTACACGCAGACTTCCTGGCTATCTGCTCCTTCAGAAGGTAATATTATTTAAGTGAACAATTAAAAGAATTTTAAAATAAATAAATAAACAAACAAATAAATACTATAAGTGTAAGAACTATATGCTAATTTTGGACAAAAAGCCCCACACTTTTCACCTGGATGACAGTTTGGCCTAGCCTTTGTCACAAACCAGTTCTAAACCAGGACTTTTTGTAAGTATTTATACTAGGGAAAATCACTGCACTTTCCTCAAAACTCCCTGAGGCCCATGGGATGGAGAGAGGGACAAGCAATTCACTGGCACAGAAAAATACTATTGGAGCTGCATATTAAATTCTTTCATTCTTTTCAAACAAATGGGGATTGGTGTCACTGACCTGAAGTGTCTCCCACAGGAGCTGACCCTGCAGTGGGGTGTGGCAGCTGTGAGAGCAGCACCCAGCAGTTCTGCACAGAGCTGTAGGACAGGAGCCCACCCAAAACTGCTGGTGAAGGATTTTTGGAGACCCTTAAGAGGGACAAACCTGTACATGTAACTTGAGCACAGCCCAGTGTGGTCCCATCCACCCAATAAGTCCTTCTCACCCTATCCCCATCCAAATAAATTAGCTTTCCCCTAGGAGCTGCAGGGTCCTTTTGCATCCTAAACCTTCACTGAGAGCAGATCTCCTGATCTGACCTGAGTACAAGATACCTTTCACTGCTGCTGCAGCAGGGCTGCCAGGATATTCCTGCCATCAACAGAGCTATCCATCCAATCCTTACTGGTAAATTGGAGCACAGATCACATGCTTTTTCAGGCTAATGATGATATAAGGGAGTACAATCCATGGGTTGCCACTGCAGCAGCTCCAGGCAAGCACAGCCTCTGCTATTCAAACAAGAGGGAGGAAGAAATCTTCCAAAATACACCTAGTCTCTGCCCATTATGAATGATCTTTCTCCTCCTGGCTTCAGGCTTCATTGTTAATATCAGAGCCAGGTACTGCTGCCACTGAGACTTGGTAAACCTGGTGTAGCACAGCTCACTTTTCACTTGCTTAGCTTTGACTCTCACAGGTATAGACAAAGATGGGAAAATATCTCATGATATTCTGCTATCCTCTGTCCCTCAGCTGTCTGCCCAAACAATGCAGCACCAGCCTGCCTGGCAGGGAAGATGGTGCAGGATTTTGTGACTGGTTGAGAGAGAAGATATATCATTAATTTGAGTCTGCCTTGTGCTTCTGTTGGAGCAAATAGGAGTTGTGTCTCTAATTTAGTGGAGACCAGAATCGGGACCCTGGTCAACAGAAAATAAAACTTTTAAACAAAAAGGAGTAAAATGTGAAGATGGGCTTTCTCTCTATCAAAGTTTAAAAGTACTTACTACTTGGAGGAAAAATATTTGTCTGAATTATGACACTGAAAGTCACCTTTTCAAAGAGCTCTCTAAATAGATTTGTGTTTTCCTTCCAAAAGTTCACTGCTGAAAGTTAAGAAATCCCCAATAAACATTAAAATTTATTTACAAAGCTATAGGTGTGAATATGAAGCATAAAATGAATATTTAATATACAAGAGCTCTTGCTTAATATATATGCAATTGATTCATTTTTTTTATTATCCCTGACATAATGATCATTGCTTATTTCACACTGAAATCTGTTTCTGATGGTTAGTTCTAAGCAGACACTTTCTGTGATTAACATCATTGGACATCTCATTACAGACAATCAAAGATTTTGATCTTAAATACTTTTTGATAATTAATTTGATGTTTTATTGAGTGGTTTTGGCTATGTGATAGATGCAGGAGACAAATTCTGCATTGTATGACACTGCAAAAACCTTGGGCTAAATAGCTTATCAAAAAGAATATTTTCATTTGGAAAAAACAACTATATTTAGAGTCAAGTCTCTCTAACTAGTTCTTCTGTAATGTGCAATTTAAGATTGACATTCCATCTAATCTATAACAGTGGATTACACCACTTTCCTTACTGCTGCATTCAAATATTGAGCCTAGTTTGAAGTATTGATTCAGCTGTCTTCAGCCACTAGAAATATGACAGTTTATACCAGCTATCTGGTTAGTAATGTCTCCATAAAGTGATACATTTAAAAAATACACTCTTAAAAATAATACTTTAATTTTTGCTTGCTTCTTAAAAAGACCATCATAGTTGTCATTAAATGAAAATAAAATGCTCTAGTTCTGAAGACCAAGCTTTATAATTTTTTTTTACTGCAGTTAATCAGGTCAGATGTACAGTCCTTGTGCAGCTGATATTCCTTTTACAATCAATGTTGTGGACATCCTCATTTTATTTTGATTTTTAAACAATTTTACTCAAGGAAGTTTTGCGTAATTGAACCTTTATTCCATTACTGTGCTGGTTCAGATCTGAGCTCTCACATGTGAGGGGCTGGTCTGTTTTAAAGCTCCTGTGTGTCAAAGCAGGGGAGAGAAATAGAACCTCAGTTAGGAATTACTCATATAGCAACAAGATTTCAAGACAAAAAAAATAAGATCTTGCCTTAATTTTTGCTCGGTGGATGGAGGCCAAGCTGCCTTTCTGACCCAAAGACACTCTGCCTGCCCAGGGCTTGTTTCTTCTGTGGTTCTTCTGGCATCGTGTCTTGCTTCAAGCTTCCCTCTGTCCCACCTCACAGAGACAACCCAAAGACGGAAAGTGTCCTGGGGGTGACATTATGCTAATACCAAATAAATAACAAAATTAAACCAAATTTGTTAGGGGGTAGGTCACACAGCCAGGCCTTTTAAAAGGACTTCTTAATGCTGGAGGGAAAAGAATATGAATCAACAGGCAGGACAGAGACCCTGCTTCTGCTGAATGACTCATTCTGGGAGTGAATTGTCTCCATTAGCATAGTGTCACCCATTTATTTTCCTCTGAGCAAGGAAAGGGCTTCAGTTTCCTCTCTTCCTCACATGACCTTCTTGAAAGAAAACCACTTGGAGATCCAGCACCATCTCTGATGCTTTCCTGCTTCTCTCTCTGTCTTTTTTTTTGTTTTGTTTTGTTTTGCTTTGTTTTGTTGTTGTTTTGTTTTATCTAAGTGACAATAAACGTTATTTGAAAACAAAATCTTTGTAGGCTACTTACTGTCTATGCTATTTCATTTCATATATCAAGACTACATTATGACATTCTAATCAGGTTCCCACATCACACCCATCGTTACTGAAGTGACTTTTATTTATTGTTTCTTCCCTTCTCTCTTGTGCCCTCCTTCATAAGAAGGACATTGGGGCTATCTGGGAAATGAAATGACTCATTCAGTGAGAAATCCATTTGTATCATACAGGAAGGGCAAAACAGATTTGCTCAGTTGCTTGCAGAATGTGAGGGCAGACCTTCTTGGTGGTTTTCCAGTATTTTTCGCTGCATTTTGAGCCTGGGAAACAAATAATTTTGAAATTGCTTTTTCTAACTTGGTTTGGGTGTTTCCTCTCACATCTGTCTCGAGGTTACAGACTAGAGAAGGAATAGAGGGAGAGAGAAGAAGGCAAGGGGTTGGTGAAAGAAGCCTTGGACAGAATCTGGCGAGGTTATCCAGCATATCTTCCTTATTCCAAAGAGGGATCAACTGTTCTTTTCTGTGGAATTTCAACAGGAGGTTTTTTTGAATTCTGTGGAGCTGAATTTCTGGCCTGATTATTATCTAATCCCAACATGTAAGATTAAAATTGATAGCTCTAAAGCTGAGAAATACATATATGAGGAATGAAGCTTTTAGCTGTATTGATCAAACTACCAGTTTTATATGAGAATTAGTTGGTATTTAATCTATCTAGCAGCATATATCAAAATTACAACCTAAGGTTTTTAATACTTAGAAAAAAAATTGGGAGGGGAGGCTTGGGGAGATATAAATCAATGGGATAAACTGTAATTAGCTTTTTTTCTGATAGATTATATTTCCTTCCCCAAACGAGAACTCAGTACAGTCACTATATATATTTAAATTGCATTAACTATCCTAAGAGCTGTAAAATACCTGAAGCATGGGAGATGTCTAATATAATAAAGAAAATAGTAAGTAACAATATATAACTAGGAGCTAGTGTTGAATTTTTATGGGTCATGTTGTTTATAGGCTTATAACTGTGCTCTTTGTTGGAGCACGCACTAAGGAATACGTAACTAAGAATCAAGGAGAATACTCTGCCAGGAGATTTGCATGAGTCCTTTTCTTTTATAAACTCTATGCATTAACCATGTTCAAATATGGTAGCCTGCTCATGGGATGCGAGATTAAAAAAAAAATTAGAAAACTTTCATCAAAATATAATTTGTGTTTGTCTAAATATTTTTCAGTACCAAGCATAAAAGATTAGAGAGAATTACTAAAATAAAAAGAAATAAATATCCCCCCAAAACAAGCAAACAAAACAAACAAACAAAAAAAAATAGAAACAAAAAAACATGAACATTCCAAAACATTGAATTTTAAAATTTCATTGCTATTCTGAACATTTTGAAAGTTCTCAGAGCTGAGATTTTGTTGTGACAAAACCTGCACTTTACTAGCAACTGAGGTTTTGGCCAGAGATCTCAAACACAAAACTGGAGGATCAAATTTTGAAGAAACCTTTTGGCATTAATCAAGCTGACATCTTTAGGATGTTTTTTTCATACACTTTCTCCACCACTAACATTTTCAAGGCTGTGCTCAATCACCTCCAGCACACATGCTCAGTAGTTTTATAACTGGATGTTGACTTATCGAGTTGTCCCTCCTCTTCACTGCCACTTTTATTTGGCTTCAGATCCCGAAATCCTCGTTCTCTAGTTCAAAGTGACTTTGTCAGAGTACCTATATGTGACTTGGTCTTACACCTGGGCCTATCTGAGGTGCATTTAGCAGCAACTCTTTAAAGCTTGGCACAGTCATAAAATCTTCCAAGAAGATTGCAGTTAGCTCATCACCTTCTAATGGATGCCTTGTACAGCCCCTGAAGCAGAGAAAACTCACGTACTGTTCTGAAATACACCTGGGGTTTGCTGTGCTTCTGGTCATCAAACATTAACACCAAATGTTTGCAATTAGACTGCCTGTTGTAGAGACTCAGGAGTTCTTTGAATATAGAGCAGCAAATGGTTCTGAGATAATGGTAGACGTTATCCCCCATAGCAGAGATCCTATTTTCAGTGACAGGCTATCTTAATTCTGCTTTACAGCTGTTGTTCAGAAAAAAAACCAAAACAACAACAACAACAACCAAAAAAAAAAAATCCACACAAAACCAAAAAACAAACAAACAAAACAAACAAAAACAAAACCCACCGCTGTTTCAGTCCAGCTCTGAGCATTTGGTTCTTGGTTTGCATCATGGTAAAGTTTTCTTTAGTCCCACTGCTGCTTTCTTTTCTTATGACAATGCATCTATCATGATTTTCAGGTTAATTTGGGGATCTGCCTGCTTAGATGTTTATTATGAGTCTCAATCAAGCCATCAAGTCTTCTTCAAAAGTACAGAAAGCCTGGAAGTGCTTAGGATGTAATGAAAATAAGCAGCTTTATGACCATAAAGGAGGAGGGAAAGAGTGGGTGGCAGACAAGAATAAGCAAGGGGAAGCTTACATCTCTGTTCTTTCCGTATGGTCCAATAGAGAGAATTTCAATTCCACAAAGACCTGAGTCAACTCTGTCGAATTCCCTGGCTACAGTAGACATCCTACATGACTTTAGAAGTTACTTAGCTTGTCTATGGCTCAGTTCCCCTTCCTGCTTACTTGCTTTTAGGCAGCACATTGCTGATAGCAAGATACTCATAATTAGTGTCAGAGTAACAGATAGGAGCTGCACAAATGATCTGGGAGTGGTGATTTACCTCACGACATATGCCAAGCCCTGGATAGTGCAGGAATAAAACCAAGTCCTGTGCAGGTTGGTAGCTTCCTAGTGAGACTTTCTGCTCTCTGTGCTGTGCTGATTGACAGGGGAAAGGGGCTGCACTGGTTGGTGTGCTTCAAGATTGGATAGATTATAGACATATACCACCACAAACAAGCATTTTAAAATATTTCTTGCTGTTGCTATCACTTGGATCTTGGTGCAGCAGTGGGTGAAGGCACTGAGCATAAACACTGGATGAAGCATAATGGGCAAGAATAACTGATCTGAAAACTGACCTTGGTCTTGGAGGCTAATCCAGTTTGGTCATCTCCCCACAGTGTGTTCATCTCCCCACAGCTTCACCAGAGCATGAGCAAGCTGTGCACCTTGAAGGATCAGCCTCCTTTAGTACGTATTTTAGCCTTTGGCAATGCATTAATTAAATGAGGATAATGCTTACTTTCCCCTTGAGGATATTGTGGGACTTGGTGTAGAGAGATATTTTGAGCCCTTCTCATGAAAGACACTGCACAGAGTAAATGCCAAGTGTTATGCACCTCTTGGGAATCAAAAGGTCACCCACTGAAGACCAGGCTAAATTCCCATTGATTTTTATGAGAACTCTGGGTGGAGCCCAGAAAAACAATCCCCAGGGCATGGACTGATCCTTCTGGCCTACTCAGTGCTGGGATCATGTAAGCTTTGATACTTTCTGGGTTTAAATAATTCACTTCCTTCTTAATTTTACCATCATTAATTTAGCCTATCTTGACGAGAAGCAATAGGTCAGTTGGATGGGGGGTAAGGAAGCCACATGGAACAAGCGAGGAGGAATTAATTAGGTATGCTGCTGGCAATGTGCTGCTACCTTCTGTGGAAGCCACAAAGCTTAGAGCTATGGAACTATCAGGGAATGAAAAATAAAATAAAAGGCTTTAGATTTACGATTCCTGCTCTTATGTGTTCTTGCCGTCGTTCATATGGATTAGGACTTAAGTTCAAACATTCCCTGTAGAAACGAGGGTTTGCTGACTTAGAACAAACAGCATTAGGAATACAGGTTAGGCAAACCCAGAGATATTCACGTTCATTTTAAGTTTCAGCTGGAGTTGGTCTGAAGTGCGATGTTTAATTTTTTTTTTTTTTACTCTGGTGCAGCAATATTCATAGGATAAACAGAAACTGTGGAATCTATATTGGTCAGACCAAACACTCAAATGTTTTTATAATTCCTCTCCCTTGTCTGTTTCTGTTTCTAGCTTCTTCCAGTATCTGTCCTTTCTACTGTTTCCAGGTTATTTCAGAGTCACCCTGGGCAGTGTTAATGTTGAGAAGTCCTAGTGTACCAGAGTGACAAATTCCTTCTATCTGAATAAGAAGAGGAAACTGATATTTTTGGTATCCAACACTGTGGCAATGTGCAGAGGTCAAGAATGAAGGCATCTCCATACAGATTAGACTTTGTATGAACATAGCTTGCGGCATAGAAGTTACAAAAGTTATATTCATCAGATGAGGGACAATAAAATAGAATAATTAAATATAAGATTAGAGGTAGGAGCAGGAAGAAAATGAAGAATGACAGACAAACACAATTTTGGCCTCTGTCTCATAGAAGTCAGGCAGATGTACTTCTATGGAGGCTGATAACTCCTCTGTTCAGAGAGTTTACAACTACCACAGGGAACAGTAAGTTTTTATATATAGGAAAAGAGGACTACTTTAGGACTGTCATGCTGTCTCAGTCTATAGAAACTGTGAAGATGATGTTAAACAAGCACACACAAACTACTTGATATTAATATTTCCGTCTGGATCAGCTGTCCTTTCAGGATTCCTCACAGCTCTGATCACTAGCTTAAGAAACAACAACATTGATTTTAGACCTGAACTTTGGAGAAGATGGAGAAGGAAATATTATGTACCTTGCAATAACTTTTTCAGCTGGTCTAGAACACATGTCCAGAAAACATGTAACAGCTGAAAATGTGACTTTTAGCCTTCTTGCACAGTTTAATTCTCTTTCTCACCTGGGGCCAAGGTTGTCCCCAGGGCTGTTTGATTTTGTTCTGCTTGATCCTGAGCATCAGTTCCCTATTTTTCATAAATCCAAAAGACAGAGGAACAGATCATAATGAAGGCAAATCCCATGATCCAGGAAGCTAAAGGGCTAGAAGTGATTATGAAATGTAAAGCCATTCTATAGCTATCCCAGTAGTGAAGTGATTTCTCCTTTCCACCTCTGACCCTCCTTTTTGCCCATTCTGACTATTAATTTTGGGTCTGTACCAGCCTATGTTGGTACCAAATCAGAAGGCAAATTTCTTTGTCTCCACGTTAGGCAAAACATTCACCGGTGTCATTAAACAAGGAGCCTCTTTCTACAGCATCCCTCCTCTGGAAAGAGCCTTCTGATTTCTGCTTTGGGGAATGCATTAATGATGCCGACAGGGAACTCTCTCGCAGGTTGTTTCTTGCAGCGTACGAGGATTTTACTCTATCAAAGGGTTTCTGGCTGTCTCTTAGGGCCCAGGCAGCATTGCTGCTCTAATTCCTGGGCCTGGTTTTCATTTAGTTTTTTACTACTTCTACCCTGGTGTGACTCCACTGACCTGCAGAGGCTTTTCTCTGATTCATACTAAAGTAGCAGCCTCTAGTTCTCTCACAAACCCAGAATTCACTCTTTCTAATCCTTCCTCTCCATTTCAGTCACAATGTCCACATGCTGATCTTAGTTTCATCAACACTGCCTGGAAAATAACTCTGTTTGTGTGCACCTGTTGAATGTGTTTAAGGACAAGCCACCTTGGAGCCTGTCTGTATGAAAGGGGCCAAGCAGCTCTGGTTGTGAAGGGTGATGCATAAACTTCCATGTGTGTTCTGTTTCCATCTTCACTCCCTCAGTCGCAAAATCTTTCCTTGGGGCTCTGTGTTTAAGAACTTGTCCTACAAAAGAAGGGTGAAAGAGTGATATTTGCATATCTGCAAAAGCACCAGGTTTTGGGTGAGAATCTTGATAGAGCAAGGATGTCACTTTTAATAAATTCCTCTTTTGTACAAGACTGCTGAAACTTCTCTTATCTGACACAACAAAACCGAAATTTTCTAGCAATGCTGTTTGATGTGAGGAGTTCCATTCCAAGCACTTATTTGCTCAGAAGATGATTTAGAAGTTGTGAGACCTGATGCCTAGTCCCAAAATCAAAGTGCTGTCACAGATATCAGGTTATTGGAACCATGTGCCTCAGTTTCCCCAGTTATAAAAGAGAGAACAGCTACAATTTCCCTATGCAAAATACATTGAGGATTAGATAAATTACATAAAAGAAAACACCTGAATCCAAACGCTGTTAATAAGAGTTGATTTTCCATGTTGCTTCAAACTCTCAGAAGTAATTCAAAGTAGTAGCGGGGTGTGTGTGTTAAGAAGGGAAGCAGTAAGAGTATTTATGAAAAGATGAGCAGGCTTAAAGTAACTTTACCTGAAAAGCTGTTGTCAGCATGAGGGGTGGCTTGAATTGAATGACAGAACTATGTATGTGTTTATTTGTAGAAGTAAATGTAAAACATCTGTTGGGCCCGTGTATTTAAACCTCCTGGGAGCAGCTTTGAAGCTCTATACCTCTGTGTCTATGCATTTTCTTTCTCCGGGTTGGTGACTAAAGATAAAAAGAAATCAAAATATGCCTAAAACAATCTCATGTGCTGATCTGAATGTGGTGTTTCAGTCTTGTTCAGACTGTAAGACTTATTTATGGTTTATTTTGTCACCAGTGATCTCCAGTAAAAATCCTGGTCTCTTAGTATACATTTGGTTTTTGTTATGTCCTAGGTAATTAGACAGCAGATCCAGGTATTGAGCACACATTCCTTCACTAGCTATCTAAAATTAAAGGTAATCATAAAGACATTACGGAACACATCAAGATTTCTTTTATTACGACATTAATAAGACATTATGCATCGCACCCCATTTGATTAGCATATGGTGCCTCAGAGCAAATCAGTTAACACTGATGCATCCATTAAAGTGTCCAAGCAATATCCCGCATCTCCTAAGTGATGCACAATAAATACACTGCTGTGTGGCTGTCCTCACCCAGCCTCTGCCAGCCTGGCACTGCCCTGAATTTCCTGTGGTGAGCTGGGTGTGCTGCAGATGCAGCACTGGGATGCCAGCACAGCCTTGGAGGGCCCTTGCGAGAAAGAGAGAAGGAATTTGCAGGCACATTTTAAGCCTCTGTAAGCCAGCTAAGCTTGTTTTAAGAGCAAGCTTGTTTTAAAGTGTGAGCTTAGTGAGGTAGGAGTGAGTAAGGCTTTTGTCCCTCCGAGACTCTGCTGTTAAATTACCTGGTTCCACTGCATCCCAAAAGCCCTGTGAGCACAGTTCCCCCATTGAGTTAGTGCTGTAGCTCAGTGCCTTCCTCTGCAAGTGTGCAAGTGAACCAGTTTCAAAACATTTCTCCTGTCCTTTGTCATGGAATTGCGGCAGAATCAGTAGTGCATGTATTGTCCTGATCCCTGCTGCAGTCAGTAAAGCCTGGAATAAATACATTAATTTTAAGGTTTGATAAATTTGAGTTTTGCCTTGTGACTCAATGGTCAGGTTTCCATCTCAGATTTGTACCCACTTCTCCTGCTTTCAGAGCATAATTCTTATTTTCTAATTCTTTCCTTTTACATTTTAAATTATGCCTTTATCTAGAATTTATTTCTCTCTTCTGCAATTCAGAATTTCTATTATTAATTCTATGCAATATTAGAAACATGCAGGAAGTACTATTAAAAATTCAATTTGCTTTAAAAAAATATATTATTGTATTAAAAAAAGAAATAAGAATATTATTCATCTAAGAGGTCAACATATTTAATTATATTTAACACATTTAATGACATTTAAGAAATCAATTAAAGACGTGTTTGGATTTGTTTGGGGTTTTTTGTTTGTTTTGCTTTTTTCAGAAATTCAACCACAACTCACAGCAAATTCTGTTGGATTGTGTCACTTAACTGTGAGATTAAAGCAAAGAGTAAATATATTTTCCCTTTTTTTCCTGGATAGGAAAACTGCATCACAGGATAAGTTACATGACACAACAGAGTAACAGTAATAGCCTGGATATTAAATGCATAGTCTTGTTTGCCCCAGATAAAGTCCCTGTGCATTTCTTTCTAGAGATTGTCTCTTACTGAGCAGCCTCTATTGTTCAGATATTCTGCCTGAAAGCCTTTGTCACTAACTCAGTATAGTAAAGTAGGAGCTAAACACTTGAAACATTTTCTCTCTTACCATAACTTTCAGGCACTTCAGGAACATAAAGGACCATTTTTAAGTGTGGCACATCAAATTTCTTTAAAAGAGCAAGTCAAAATCTCTGATGTGCTTTTGAACTTCCACAAAATTCACACTGCACTCTCTTCGCTTGATGACTCTTACACTGTGACAAGTTGGGGGAAGGTTGCCTGAGGTCAGCTGAATCAGACAGTAGTAAGCAAAACTATTTCTTGTCTAGTCTGTAGAGAGAGGATCACCCCTAAAAGAGAATTAGCCATGTGCAACCATTGGGCTTTTCTGCTATGAGATGACAACTGCCTGTCTTCCTCAAAATCAGACTCTATAATTTTTTTTATTAGTTTTTTAAGAGCAGTAATAGCCTTTCCTGCAGTACTAACATGAATTATTTTTTTTCTTCTATTTTTAGTTTTTAAAATAAAATCCCTATTGGCAAACAAGAAATATTATCCAGGAAAAGTTCAGTAAACTGTGAATACTGCAAAGGCTGCAGATACCCAAGAGCTTAGAGGCCACAGTCAAATGGAGAAGAAAGAGGAATGTGAGAGTGGAGAACAGAGGAAGGAAGAGTAGGTACTTCAGTTTGATGAGAATCATCTGAGTTTCCCTTGATGTCCCTGCAGTTCTGCCTTCCACTGGTGTCTTTCATCTGTGAAGCTCCAAGCCATGCCACTCACACACTCCTGAAATTGTGGGCATATAGCAAAGCTTTTGAGCAGGGGCAGCCTTGGTGTGTGGCACATGCTGTACATGCATTTTTCTTGAACCCACACCCAAAACGTATATATTCAGACACACACAGAAGAAGCCCATTCTGGGGTTTAGCAAACACCTTGGTTTTTTACAACATAAAGCTCTTATATAGCTTAAAGAAAGGTGGAAAAGAGAAAATATCCCTTTTATTATTACTTTTTTTTTTAATAAAAAGCTGTAAACTGCAAGGTATTTATTCAAGAGACAAGCACTGTTCCCAAGAGCTATTCCATTTGCTTTTAGAGTTCTCTCTGTGTTTCTCTTAGTGTGGAAGAATTTTAATATTTGTCCCCTTCTTTTTACTTTTAAATATAATGTAAGAGGATCTGTGACAGTTTGAACTCTCTGCTTACATTTTCCCTGATTGAAAGGGCTGCAGGAAGATGGGATAAAATTTAGAGGCATGGGTCATAGTTTTGATAAAACACATTTCAAGAATTGCTGCTAGAGGAATGCTAGAGCTGAGATTTTCTCAGCTACTAAAATGTAATCTCAAATGTTTTTCCTTGCTTTGCCCAATAAGAAATTCACCAAAATGGAGTTAGATCCTAATTTAAAAAGCTAAAAAAGATGATTGTCAGAAGTGACTACAAGATGGTGTGAGTTATTTCCCCACACCACTCAGGCTTCCACATCTTTAACATAAGATCAAGTGAGGTATCTCAGTTACCCAGTCCTTTCCACTGCTGCCACTGCACCACCCTTGGAAAAGCTGTGGATTCACACAGGCTCTTCAAAAATCTCATTCCTCTGCAGGTCACAAACCTTTAGGCATACAGATGTTTGCAATCTATTAGTTTTTCCATGATGGTGCTGTGCACGACCAGCCCCATGAGCAGCAGCACCCACATTCTTTGCTGTGTCCATTTAAACATCCAGGGGCTCTTCTGATGAGGCTGGTTATATCTGTGTAACTTCTCCAGCTACAGAGGTTTTACTGCTGCCAGGGTTGCCTAAAAAATGCACACTGATGGTAGGCAACAGTATCCGAGGCTTTAGATGCAGAGTGGTTTAATGTACAGGATGTGAGCTTGAATCTCTAATTCTTTGCTCTGGCACTGATTTCTCTGAAACTGTGAGCAATTTGTTTTACCTTTGAATCCTCCTTTCTCTGAATCACAGTGCTTACCTGCTTTGAGGTTTAATCAAGGAAACTGTGCAAGTGCCAGATACTGTATAAAAGCAAGAGGCAATTATTAAAAGTGTGCTTTGACTTTTTAAAGGTAGGATAACAGATGCTGGGTAATAAATCTCATTAACGATGATAGGGAAATTGTCTTACTTTTGAACTCTCTTGGTGTTTGTTTCCTAACTTTTGTTACTGCTTAATACTTATTCTGGTTTCATTGTTTGTTTTCCAAAAGTGCTGAAAACAATTAGATGACACAATGAGCTATTATTTCCCTAGGGTGTCTTAGCACTTTCAGATCTGTGTTTATGTTTAGGAATTATTGAAGCATACTGTTTTGATATGGCTTTAAGCAAAATGATTGGCTTTCAGATCTAACCAACGCTGAGATTTGAAATCTGTTGAGCAAAGTTGCAGCATTTTTAAACAGTGTTGTAGTTAGAAATTTATATGAGATACTTCACCGACCTAATATTTCTGTATGTATGTGCACGCTTGTCTACTGACAAAAATTATTGACTTAATAGGCTTTGATTTTTCTCTCTCAATTTGGAATAGGAAAAACATGTCTCTTGTTTGCTCATGATGGGAAATCTGCTTCCTGTCCACTTATATCAACAGCCCTGAATGTGGAGCTGCAAATCCAGCCTGGACTTGATTGCTCTCAGAAGTGTTCCTGCAGTTAAGAAGCTGCAGTGTAGCACTTGGTTCCACATGAGGAGAATCAGATGGGCTTTAGGATTTACTTTGCTCTGCTAGTGAATGTGCCTCAGTTCTGCTAGTTCGAAATGGTGATGCATTTAAAGTTAGCTGCTGCACTTGACTCACCCACTGTTCTTCTTGGATGATTTCTGTCTTGCAACAAGCAAAGGCACAGGAAATAAAGGTCTAAGTCTGGGGGATTATTTGTCTTGAAATGATGGGTAAGGCATTCGCATTGAGATTAAAAAAAACAACCCGGAGTATAAAACTCTTGCTTGAGTAGGAGACAAAAGTGTCAGTGATAAATTAAGCCTCGACCTCAGTTTCCCTTTCCTACACAATTAGGAATTTCACAGAAATGCCTCATGGCATGCTTGAAAGGGGGAAGACAGATCTGTACAAGAGGGAAATATCCTTACTCAGGGTCATGAGAAATACTAATCATCAGAAATACTAAAAGCCAAATGAAACAGAGGTTTGAGAGAATTAGTTTTGAGGGTTTTTTTGTTTCTAAAAAAAAAAAAAAAAA
>VXBI01009103.1:192492-220988 GCA_013397375.1 Toxostoma redivivum
AAAAGAGATGTTGCTCTTGCAGACAGAAAACTGTGATAAATAGACATGCAGGTGGTGTACTTGTGTAGTCCTGGGCTTGTTGGAGATGCTGACCCACCCAGACATGGGCACATCTATCTATCAGGCAGCTCCTCTCCGAGAAGTGTCCTGTACTGATTCCCTGACTCATATTGTAAAGAGAGAGGGAGACCAGCCTCGTGCTTAGGATTTTATGATGGAGCGTAAATCAGGTCTGCCTGTACTTGACCAAGGTTGAAACCCACAGTGCTGCATGGTAATTAGATTTTTAAAAGATTTTTTTTCCCTCTGGTTTATTTATATAGCAGTAATTACCTCCAGCACACAGTCGGAGTGACTGCTTGTCTTTCATGACCATACTTTTACCCTTTCATTTGACTGTCCTGTGCTTTTGTGGCTAATATAGAGCTTCATTCATTATCCCCGAGCCCCTTCCCCTGCCAGCCCTTGCACAGCAGCACAGCGGGGAGCACAAGGTTATTCTGTGGCAGCTTAAGTGGGAGTGGACGTGAAGAGCGGAGCAGGGATGTGTCCCTCAGCTCTGAGAGGGCCAGACTGCTCCCACACCTTCCTCAGAGCCACAGAATTCCTAGGGGGAGCAGGGCTTGCCTGGGGGCTGTGAGCCCATGCACCCTCTTCTTGCTGTTTGTGGTGATTTTCCCATCCCTGGCTCTTTCTGGTGAAACTCACCAGTTGTGCAGAAATGCTTCTTAATGAACATCTCATTTTCTAGCTCTACTTATCATAGAATCATTAAGGTTGGAAAAGACCTTTAGGATCATCCAATCCAACCAGTACTGCCAAGCCCACCACTAATCCATGTCCCCAGGTGCCACACCTGCCTGTCTTTTAAAAGGTGTTTTTTAAATCTCTACAGGAGTGATGACCCCACCACTGCCATGGGCAGCATGCTCCAGTGCTTGGCAACATTTTCAATGAAGGATCTTTCCTAATATCCAATCTAAATTTCCCCTGGTGCCCATATGTCTCTCTTTGCCTCTTTTCTCCTTCTGCCTCTTCCCACTTCCTTTCCCATGAAGTATCTTTTGAACTTGCTCCTGGGTTTGAGATGGATTTGACAGCACTTGCTTTACTGCAATTAAAAATTATTTGGTTCTTACACTTCTCATCTTAATATGAGAGAAGGACCATCAGTTAGCTTCCTGCAGAAAAAAAAAAAATCCTCATTGTTTCAGCCTGGCTCCTGACAGGACTTGTGGCCCCTGGAGAGAGGAACCCAGGCTGGAGCAGGTTTGCTGTAGGGTAATGATCCCATGGGGGACCAAGCTGAAGCAGTCTGTTCCTGAAGGCACAGCCACTCTGGGGGTGTTTGTGAGGAATTGTAACCCATGGGAAGGACCAGAGTGGAGCAGTTTGTTCAGGACTGCTCCCACACTGGAGCAGGGGAAAGTGTGAGAAGTCCCATCCCTGTGGAGGAAGAGGCAGCAAAGACAGTGTGTGATGAGCTGACCACAGCCCCCATTTCCTGTCCCCCTTTACCACTGAGGTCGAGCAAATCAGGACTGAAGTTGAGCCTGGGAAGGAGGGAGGGGTGGGTGAAAGGTGTTTTAACATTTGGTTTAATTTCTCCTTATTATGCTGATTTGATTGATAATAAATTAAACTAATTTCCCTAAGCCAAATCTATTTTGCCTGAGATAGTAACTGGTGAGTGATTTCTCACTCTAATTCTTTGCTGTCCCTATATGACTAATGATCTTTTTGTTATATTTTCTCCCCCCTGTTCAGCTGAGGAGCAGAGTAAAAGAATTTTGGTGGGTGCCTGATGTCCAGCCAGGGTCAACCCACTGTGGCCCAACTTCTATCTGACTGCAGTTAGGGAGAGTGATTCTCATGTGAATCAATTTTCCTGAAGTCATACAAAGATCTTAAAACCATATTCGTTCTGCTAGACCAGTGTTTGAGGCAGGAAGGACTGAGGTGGATGCCTGCTGCAGCTCTGTATGGCCATGCTCAGTAGCACAGGCTGCAGAGGGACACTGTCTTCTCTCTGGAGGCTCCCAAGAGCTCTGGGTGTTCCCAGTTATTATTGCTTAATGTGCAACACTGTGCTCCTGGACCAGCAGAAATGTGGGGTTTCCAGGGGATGTCTTTATAGCAATTGTCAGAAGGCTTGAAACAGAGCAGCTATGAAATGGAGCATTTTCAGTACTCGAATGAGAGAGAAGGAGCTTGCCACATGAAGTGGTGATGCTGCCATCAGGCCAGTGCAGTCAGTCAAACAAATGCAACTCCCTTTACAGTGTGAAGAAAAATAGGTTTTAAAAGCATCACCAGCCTCCCCAAAAGCAAACAATGTTGGTGAGTCAATAAATGATGGAGTTCATAAAGTGCCATTTACTTCCCCCTCCGTCTGCAGCAGTAAATTCAGATCAGACTTTCAGTAGCTGTCTGGCCTCACAGGGGTCTTGATTTCTTTTTGAAAACCATGGATGACAGTTACTTCTCTTCCCCAAGCTGTCAAGAAGGAGCTGATATGACTGTCAGAGGTACAGTGTACATGGTGTAAGCAGCATTTTTGTTTCCACCTCATATTTGTAAGTGTGGCTGCTAACATCTGAATTCAACTAATTTCTAATTATTTCAGTAGCACTGAGCTAGCTTTCTCTTTCTGTGGAAATTTTTACTGCTTACCAAGTTTCCTGACAAGATCTTGAATGAACAGGATCTATCTAAGGATATTACATAGGTCCTAGCTTCTGGTCGAGGAGAAGGAGGAAAGACGCTGATGGTTCACATCTAGGGGGCAGGAGACAGAGCTGTGCTACAAGGTGTTGGTGTCAGCACCCAGGCCTTGGAGATCTTCAAACAAACTGACTAGCTGCCATCAGATCTTGGTGTCATGGGCTCAGCTACTTCAAAATCATCACAGCAGCCCAGCTGGATGTCTCTAGCCTTGTTAATCATGTGTCTCTACAGCAGTCAGAGCTTGGTCTAGAACCACAGGGTCACAGAAGTGTTTTGGCTTGAAGGGACCTTCAAGATTGTCTCACTAAAGTCCCCTGACATGAGCAGGGTCACCTTCCACTAGATGAGGTTGCTCAGAGACCCATCCAACCCAGCCCTGAATATTTTCAGGGATTGGGCATCTAATTCTTTGGGGAACCTGTGCCAGTGCCTCACCATCCCCACAAGAAATAATATTTTTGCTGTCTTTCAGATTAAAGCCATTCACCCTTATCCTGCCACTAAATGCCCATGCAAAAAGTAGCTCTCCAGTTTTCTTGTAAACCCCCTTTAGGTTCTGAAAGGCCACAAAAAAGTCACCTTAAACCTTCTGTTCTCTTGGCTAAACAGCCCTGTCTGTTTCAGACTCCTTTCATAGATGAGCTCCACCTGTCTGATTATCTTTGTGTCCTTCTCTGAGTTCACTCTGACATTGTCCATGCCCTTCCTATGCTGGGGACCCCAGAGCTGGACACAGTGCTCCAGGTGGAGTATCCCCAGAGCAGAGTAGTGAGCTGGTTTTCTGTCTTACTTGGTTTTTCTCTTTCACACCCTTTCACACCTGCATGTGCATGGTGCAGTAGAGATCAACCTGACTTGAGCAATACACAGCTTCTAACCATGACACCACAATCAGATTATCTGAAGAGCAGATGCATGGCTATCAGTACACCACAGATCTGTCTCAATACTGCTTTCTGATAATGATTAAATGCAGTGCTGGGGTTTTTGTTTTATTTTGGTTTTCAAGGTACAAAAGCATGCACAATTTGAATTCCGGGAGATTATTTTTTTTTTCCCACTGTAAGATAGCACCTCACATTACCATTCTCCTGCAAAAAGCCATTTTTAACAACTGCAGGTCAGGAGTCTGTTTTTCCTTCCCAGATTCAGCCCACAGGGATTTTCATGATAACATTTAGTTTCAGAGATGCATGCTCCATGGAGAAATGTGATTCAACAGCTGCCCTTCCTGAACTGTGTCCTTAAAGTAGAAGCAAACCTTTCTTAAAGCCAGGGATGTAGGGGAACAGGTTTGTATGTGTGTGGATGGGTTTATATGTATATATAGGGATCACCCATATGAAGAAAATTTTGCTCTGTCTCCTCAGATGACTTCTGATTTCCAAGTACTGTAGAAATCTTGGTCTCTGGAAGATTTCTGCAGAGACAATGTATAAGTGGTGAGGACAAGCAGTGATGTTTTGGTAGCTGGAACATTGGGTCGGGGTGTAGGTGAGGAGGGAGCAAAGCACGTCCCATTCTGCTTGAGAGTGGAGGTCATTCCCACTCCCTGGAGACTTCCCCCTG
Organism: Toxostoma redivivum; assembly: GCA_013397375.1. Lineage (NCBI taxonomy): Eukaryota > Metazoa > Chordata > Aves > Passeriformes > Mimidae > Toxostoma > Toxostoma redivivum. The sequence goes on from VXBI01009103.1 coordinate 196,789, forward strand.
TTTTAATGTCAGGGTGTTACATGGCTCCTGCCCTGGCAGGGCTACATAAGTGTGAAGGGACTGGGGATGGAAAGCAGTTGATTCCTACATTTGTTGAGGTAGTGCCCAAGTCATGCAAACAGAGCTTTTAGCCAGTTTTCTTTGTCTCCTTGCTCTCACAGTCCAAGTGATATCCCCCTTTTGTTTGGTTGTTGGGGTTTCTGTCTTTGATTGCTCAGTTTTGTTGGTTTTTTTGTTTTGTTTTGTTTTTGTTTGTTTGATTGTTTATTTAGGGCTTCTTGTTGTTGTTGTGTTTTTTGTTGTTTTCTCCTCTCTAGGCTCCTCCTTCCCATAGATCCTCCTTGTATGTGCTCTTTTCTTAAAGCTAAGTTGTTTCCTGTGCATCTTTCATCTGCCCCCTTAGGGAGGGGTTGGACCTCTCCCCTTTTCACCCACAGACTCCACATTCCTGCTGTCATTTGGTGTGTAAGTGTGTTTTAGGGTTTCTTTTAATTATCATTAGTGTCCTGAGATGACCTACAGGCATAAGCTGCTTTGTATTCCTGAAAGCTGGTGTGGAGTAATGCCTGGCTATCTCCTCTGGGGCTGGGTGGGAGCTCTGTGGGATCACAGCTCAGCTCCTCTCCCCCTCTCTGCCCTCCATCACCCTCTGCACCCTGTGGAGCCCACACAGAGCTGCCTTCCCCTGTCACCCCACAGCTGATTGAAAACCTTGCTCCATGGATTAAGACACAAAAGTCCTAAGTGAATTAAATTGCTCAGTCTCAGCTCTTTCCTGCGATGAGAGATTTCAGAGAACAAAAGCCTCTGTAGGTTGTTTTTTTTTCACATGGTTCAGCACAATTGGGGCATCTTGCTCTGAACAAAAGAGATGTGAAGCTGAAGGGAAATTGCAGGGCTGGCTGTTGGACCCTGTCCTCCACCCTCCCCTCTGTTCTCTCACCAAGTGCAGAGAGCTGAGGTGTTCCAGTTGTACACATGGTGTGGATCAGGTGGGAGTTTTTCCCCCTGCACCTTGGCCTGAATGCACTGAGGGTCCAGAACTGCCCTGGCCTCAAGTGTGCATTCCCTGATACTGTCACTTGAATTAAAGACGGATGATTTTCACAACATTCCTGCCCTGACAACATTAATCTGATGTGGCTTTCACAGCTTTAGTTGCAAATCCAATCACTTGATGGATGGGAATGTTTACCCACCCCAAATCTCAACTTTCCTGCCTTCCCCGCCTCCTAGCTAGTGTCAGCCAAGTCAGCAAGATCTCTGTCCATAAAATATACCAAGCAAGCTGCAACTTTGCAGTCTTACTGGGATTTATGGACAGGCTTAAATGATAGAGGATTTTTTTTTTGTTTTGTTTTTGTCCTTTTAGGCTTTTATAAACAAACGTTTTCCATGAGTAGCTTTGTTTTCCTGAGTTCCATGTCAACCCAGCTCAGCTGATGCAGAGACCTTGCCCGTCTTTCACAGCCACCTTAATTGCAATGAGTACTGTGGTAAACTGAGAGATGAATTTCAGTTTCTGGAGCACGGAATAAAATTATTGCTAAATAATTTTAAGACTTAAATCTCCTTTTCTTTTTCAAACCAAGAGAGAAGTGGAATATTGAAGAATATTGAGACAGGTGTGGGTGCAAAATTGGAACAAAACAACTAAAAATTGACAAAAAAGCAATCAGATCTCACTCTATTTTTTCTCTAATAGGACTGTAGAGGGTTGAGTATTATTTCTTTTACTATTGGCCTCCTTATGTGACTATCTCAAATACAACCCTTCTCTGATCAAATCAAGCAACGCAATGTTTATTTGTGTTTGTATTTGCATGTCAGTCTATGTCCTTGTGTGGCTTCACCATGTGTGGGGCAGAAATATTGGTTGTGTGTCATTTTATAAAGACTGGTCCCATTCTCTAACAATTAGAAGGACTTGGTGTCATCCTCCATCTGCTACCTCACTATTATCCATAAAGCATTGGCTTTACAATGCATTAGTATCCCCTTTATAATCGCTCTCTGTTTTCCTCTCTGACTTTCCTTGAAAGGACAATGTCAAGATAAAAATCAAATATTTACTCTTGTGGGTGTAGACAAATCCTTTCTGTGTTACTTATAACACCTCAGATTATGAAATTGGACATGATTTCAACCCTCTAATTGACCTGTCATCATTTAGGCTATTTACTTTAGGTCTTGTGTTGCTCACAGCGTCCAAGCTGTCCAAGTGAGTTCGAAGGAGCATGGGGGAAGAGAGATTTTATTCGTAAGTTGGATGCCTTTAGTCCTTTTATGGCAGTAGAAACCTTTACATCAGGTGATAATACTGAGAGGAACAGCCTGACATTAGCTGTGAGTAAGCACAGTGTACAATCACCTCCCTAAAAATGTCATTTTGCTTCTCTGGTCTCTCATTAAAGAACTACAAAGCATAATTTGAGGAAATTTTTCATGTAAGTGCTATCCTGGAAAACCTGGCTATTAAGGTTTTGTATTGACCCTCAATGTACACTGTAGTGAGAGAAATGCAGTTTGGTAGTAAGGGCGTGAGTCATATGCCCTGAAAGCTTCATTTGAGGGAGCAGTAAAGTCAATTGGAAGATCTCTGTTGATTTCAGCATTATCTTCCTAGCTTTATATGTACTGACCTATGCTACCCAGGCAATTCTGATAATCCAAAGGATGCTATTGTCATTGTTAGAGGCTCAGTCCCTTTGTTATAGATATTGGAAGTTCCTTCATTTCCAGTCATCATTGCTGAAGGATGACCTTATGTCTACGTGCTTCAAAGGGATGATACAGAAACTAACATTTTTCTACCTTCTGCAAAGCAATTTCCCAGTAAACATACTCAAGTCCCTTTGAGAGCTCTTGGCTTAGGTTTAACACCAGATAATTTTTTTGTTTTCTTGAAACTTAATCACTTCTGCTGAAACTTTTTTTGGTGAGGGACTGAGAAGAGCAAAGTGAAGGAGGAAAAGAAAAGCCATGGACCTTTCCAAAGGATTGGGATGTGAGAGGCACTCTTCTATCTAAGAAAACCATCAAATTTCAGCAGGCATGTTGGTTCTTGTTGCCTATTAACATCATTTGACAGCATTCTCTGAAGACAGTGCTGTTGAATGATGAACATGAATAGTTCATTGTATAGAATAGTTCCATAGTATTAATAGTAATTAATAATGAACATTAATGAACATTCAAGCTTTCTGAGAGGTCCAAGAACACTCATGGGATGCTGTAACCTTTCCCTTTCCTTAGGGCAAGGCATTGCTTCTTGGAGTGGACAGATGGCTACATGTTCATCCTTCACTCATACAACATTGACTGGTTTAGTCAGCACAAAGGACAGATTGATTGTCACCCTGAGGTGACACAGTATGCTTTGGAGGACCAGGAATGCAGCTAAGGGTGCATCTTGCCTGTGTCAGGCAGAGGTGAGCCACTGGACTATAGGATTATAGGAGAATTTGAGATAAAAAATACTCCTGGCCTGGAGCTTGCCTTCTTCTATCACCATACACATGGTGTTTAAGCACAGCTTAGTGCCTAATCACAATATATTTCATTGACAGTAACTGTTAACATGGTTGTTTTTACCTTCTGCCTAATGGCCATTGAGAGGTAGGCTGTGCTCTGCACAGGACTACAAGTATGTTAATGACTATCATTTCAATTGCTTATAAGAGGTACTGGGAAGATTTTACCATGTTCCTTTTTCTCCTAGTGTATTTTCTCAAAGGCAAGAGGGTGACAAAATTCAGATGAGACCATCACTGCCCATGGCAGTAAATCTGTGATGGAGCCTTGATTACAAATCTCTTCAAATTTGTTGTCTGGTTCTCTAGCTAGCTGACAGACAGAGTGGTATTAGCTGCTGCAAGTGTGAGATAGAGGTGTGGGTATTATTTGTATCTCTGCTTCTGCTCTGGTTGGTGGCCTTGATCGAGTCCATGATCTTGTCTGCTCCTGTATCTCGCCATTGGAGGATAAAGTCTGCCATCTGCATGTTTTTTCCTAGCAAGCTTTATATCCCGGTGACCAAACACATCAAAACCATTAAAAATGTTGTTCCTGAGACTACAGAGGTGGGAACCCAAGAAGCTTTTGAGGGAAGATATCTTCATTTGTCTCTCTTTTTAACCAGTCTCTTTCAAAAATAAAGTTGTTACCCAGCCAGTTGACTCCCTGGTAATTGGGGTACCAAGACGGTGTACCAAAAGAGGAGCTTCCAGGGAAGAGTCTCACAAGTAAAAAGGAAACAAGTGCCTTTTGTCAAACAAATTGCTGAAATGGAAAGCATCAATCTGTTTTAATACAGATGCTCCAGGAGGGTAGAGATAAGAGGAGAGAAAACAGAGTTAAAAATTGCAATCAGTGTGTAGTGGGCACGGTCAGCTGAAGAGTTAAGTGACAGAGCCTTATTCACTCATATGAATTAATAATTGATTCAGTAACAAATCACTAATGTTGCAGTAGTCATGGTGAATAAGATAATAAATGTGTCCTGTCCAGGGAATGCAATGTTGTTAGAATTCAGCTGAAATTATTCATAAATGTGCTACTTTTCCTCATCTCCAACTACTGCTAGTTTAGCTTTTCTTTTTAATCTTCCTAAGCTGTCACATTAGATGGTGGAGCTAGTCACATTCTATATACAGTGGGATATTAAGGAGAACTGTGGAGACATTATGTCAAATTTCAATAGATAATAGACACAAATTGAGAAACAAAGTGCTTCCATACCTTTTTGTGCTCCTCGTCTAGCTTAATAAATAAATAAAATAGAAGCCCAAAGGCTATTTAATAGCTTTTGCATGTGACCCTTGCAGATTTTCTGCCCCCTCCCTCTTTTTCTGCTAGTGGAAGGAGCTCCAAAGACTTCTGTAGCCCTTTGTGAGATGTGCAGTCTCCTGGCTGAAGAGGCTCCAGGGTATCTGGTATTTGATCTGGTAGAGAGAGTTCTAAGCCCCTACACACCAGTCTGAGAAGCCACCACAGGTCCTTGTGTGTGTGAACCACTCTTCACCAAGGCAGCTGGGTGTCCTGGGTGACAGGGAAGGAGTGAGGGCTTGTGGTGGTATTTGGAACATGAGGAAAAAGGTATTAGGGATGGAGAATCACTCAGCCAGCAGTTAAAAAGAAGGTGAGGCAGATGGAACAAGTTTGCAAAAGATGAGAAGTGCTCAAGAATGTCATAGCTTAGATGACATGAACAACAAAATATCTCTAATTTATCAGGGAAAACTACACCAAGGACAAACACTCATGACAGCAAGCCAGACAAAAATGATAAGTAAGGTATGCTTTTGTTTTTTTGTAATCAATGAGTGTAATTAACTTTGTCATAACTTCAAATGGGTGAATTTTTCATTGCTTGAAGTTTTCAAATCAACATTTGGATTCCTTCCTAGAAAAGATGCTTTAGCCAAGGGCAAGGTGTTCAGTAAGTGAGTGGAAATTGTGGTGCATCATGTTAACGAGGTGAGATTAGAGAAATCTGGCCTTAAACTCTTTGAACACAATCTTTAAATACATCTGGAGAATGGCAACAGTATGAAACAAAAACCATCAATGTTAAAATGAAGAATTCTGGATAAATTATCAGTATGTTCAAAGAGGGCAAACAATAAAGATAGGAAACAGTTCAGAACTAAAGGCTAATGGCAAGCAGTCTAGAAGTAAGGACAAGGTAACTTTCAGAACAGAGAGATAAGTGATAGAACATAGGAGATCTCATTTTAAAAGTGAGGAAGACATAGGAAATTCACATGCCTACAATATCTAGGGCTCGTCTGAATTGCAGTGGACAGCTTTGTGGGAATGTAGGTCAGGAAGTCTTCGGTCCTGCTCTGCTGATATTCTTGGTACACAAAGAAGCACATCCCTCTGAGCCAGACAGAAGACTAGGGCTGAGTCAAAGACCAGAGACATTGTCAGAGGATTCCTCAGTACCCTTTAATACTGAGTTGATAAAGGGAGGGGAGCACAGGAGAAATCAGTGAGCTCTTTGGAGCATGATCTCAGCTCTCCCTAGTTGGATAAGCATACTTTGCTCATCTATAGCAATTCCATACAACATTCCAAAACTTGTAAATTCACCTTTTTGTGCTCTCCTCAGATATTAGCAATTTTGACTTTAGCCTTCTGTTAAGATGTAGCTTCCACCAGGAGACTCTTGCTATATTGCAGCCACAGCAACCCATTTCTGTCTGGAGATGCAGCAGCCAGAGCAGGTTTATCCATACAGCCTGTGATTCCCCAAGCTGGATGCCAGCCAAGATGACGTTGTCAGATCGCTTGTTTAAAAAAAAAAAAATGAAACAAAACAAAACAAAACCGAAAAAAACCCAACAAAATAAAACACTGCCATGGGGGCCACAGTGATCACACAACAAGAGGACCTCCCACCGCTGCCTCCCCATCCTCAGCTCCCTGGGTGCTACCAGGGAACAATAAAGCCCAGCAGAAAGGAGCATCACTCCTCCTGTAATCACAGCGGATAAGACACGCTGTCTCTGCCTTCCCCCCGGGTTTCCTAACCCGTGGTGGTGGCAGGAGCTGTGTGCCTCTCTGGAAGGATGTCAGAGCCAGGTGTAGAGGGGCTGGGGCTGTGCCACATGGCAAGTCGCATGCAGTGTAGCTGTCTCCACATCCTCCTCCGAAAGGCTCCGTGTTTACTCTCTCTGCAGCACACTACTGCTCTGTGCAGGGGAAATGCAGCTGGCTGGGATGCTCAGGGATGGGGTTCACACGTGTGTGTGCATGTGCCTGTGGAGGGGAATGCATGCGGTGTGTGCACAGAGACAGGGCTCTCCTCCTTCCTCACTGTTTCAATACCAGATTAGGGACATGCTCTCCCCTTGAGGCTATCAGCTCCCTTTAAGTGAAGCCTGAGCTCTTCCCCACTCNCACTCCTTTTATTCTCAGTAAGTTATTAAAAATGTAGACATCACTGGCTCCCAGGGTCAATATGTTGTTTTTAAATTTAAACATGAATTTCCATTTCATTGAGCCTTCAGGCCTAATGAGATGTGCTTTGACAGGAGCAGCTAGCTGGAAAAGGCATGATTGAGGGGCGAGCCAATAATATTAACTCACAGCAGAGTGTGCACACACAGCGCTGGAGCCACGAGCCTTGATTCGCTCCTATCCAGGGCTCCGGATACAGCAGGCAAGGATTTCTGCTGCAGGCCCTGCAGTGAAATGTCAAATGCATTTAACCATCTGTGAGCTCTGCTTGCTCGTGCTGGCCCAAGTTGGACAGCCTGAATGGAGTTTCTCTCAGCTGGGATGACAGACGGGGCCAGGAGGGCTCTGGAAGTTGGGCTTGTCAGTTTAGAGGGCATCAGCTGAAACAAAGGGAAGAGCATAAAGCTGTGGAGAAGGCACTGGGATGGGGCTCAGGAGATGGAGAGTTCCACTGGCTTAGTGTGCAGCCAGAGCAGATCACTGAGCCTTTCAAGGAGGATCAGGAAGGGGTGATTGCTTATCCTGGTGCTGGAGGTCTCTTCTTTCCCTGGATAGGTAGTGGAAAGTGCCTCATTCTCCCTAGGGAAAGCTTCCAGCATAGAAACTTGGCCATATTTCCTGTGGAGAACATGATTCTTCCAACCCAGACTGTATAAAGCACGTGTGGGAGTCTCCGTCAGGATTGCACTCTGGGAAAAGACAACAACCCCAACTCCATTTCCACAAGGAAAACCTGCTCTCATTTATGAGGTGGCCAGCTCTGCCGGCATGTTCTGAGTGCTAAGGGACTACAGGGTCCTCAGCCTGGCTCTGTCGCCAAATAAATTTGTCACTGGAAGTGACATTTTCCCATATTTCTGAAAGATGGCTCATTTGAGAATCTTTTCACCTGTTACAGACAGAACCTCTTACCCAGCTCCAAGACCTATGTTTTGTTATTCTTAAGGTGTGTAGGACCACAGACGTGTCAGAACAGCAAGGAAGTGAGAATTCACATAAAAGATAGGTTGCTCTGATTTTTTCCTGCTTTCTATCAGAAAAGATATCAGCCGGAAAGAGAGAGCAAAGGACCTCAAAAACGAAGAAGAGAATTATTTGTGAGTTATCTCCAAATTAGGATTAGCACAAATGTTTTATCAGAGCTGTGTTTGGGAGAAATTAGATATTTGACCTTTAAATTTTATGAAAGGACTTTTTTTCCCCCCCTCTGAAAATAGTGATTTAGCATCGATAAAAATTAAAAGGGGAAGTAGAGAAGAAAATCAAGTTTTGGAAAAAATAAATAATTTTGATTTTCAATGCAAAATTGATGCTTCCCATAGACTCAGTCCAATTAAAATGCTACTTTTTCAATCTTTTTTTTTCTCTGTCTGGGCATATACAAAAATCTATTTCCCAGCCAGACCTAATCCAGACCCCCAGTGACTCAAATCACTTAGGAGGTTTCTGTCAGGTGTGATTTGCAGGGCTTCCTTGGTATTGTTGATCCAGCCTTAAAATCAGGAAAAGTCTTTCTCATGGTACTTTACTGGGTTTGCTCCTGCTGAAATCCACAGCAGCAAATGCTGATCTGTGTGTGTTTTTATAAAATATGAAGGAAAAATGCAGCACGATATTAAATGAAAAGTAAATCAGAATAATAATTAATAATAAAGGCTGCTGAATATTCTGAATCTTTGAAAAGGGTTACTTTCTTCCCCCCTGAATCCAGTGAGCACTCACTCGTATGAATAAAATTACATGCATGAGTAATCCTTTTGAACTCAATGAAACCCAAGTTAAGTATGTGCAGGAGACCCACGCAGGATGGGGACCAGCAGCTTTAGCACTGGGCTGAGGGAAGCTGTAGCATTATGTTTGTACTGTTGCCTAATTGCAAAGCAGATGTAAATAGTAGTTCTCCCCAGTTCTATTCTGTTTGGGCTTGGCTGGAAGAGATTCCCTCTTGGTGCCTAAACCTTTCTGGACTCGTGCATCTGTGGCCTTTAAAATGTGATATTTAGCTTTCAGAAAGCAAATAACAACCATTGTGCACTTTTTTGCACCTTTCTCCTGAGGGTCTTCCAAAGCACTTTTGACAACATTAACTGTTGAGATCTGACAACTCCTCTGTTGAGGGACAGCATTTCAGATTTGCCATTTCTCCTTCTCCCCTTCTCAGAGTTTGCATTTATTTTTCACTTGCATAATGATATTTGGACCTTCCACGAAGCTTCTCCTGCTAAAATCATGTTTGTATAAGAAGCTGAGTTTCCATTTCACATCTTTTCTAGGAATAAATTTCTAAACTCTACACACTTAAAATTAAGGAAAAAGTATAACTTATAAAAATCTTACATTTTGAGGGAAGTAGTTCAATGTCTTAAAGTTTGGTTTTGAGAGTTCTGGGTGCTCAATTCTGATTTTATAGAGAACTAGATAGGTAAAGGTGGAGTCTAATTTAGAGCATTGTGCCCAGTATCATATAAATCATCACTGTTAGGAGCAAGAATAAGAAACCCAGAGTACCAAATCCCTTGCTTTATGTCCTGGCTGACACTTGTAGTAGGAGAGACACGAACTGCAGCGACTGAGATGGTGTGAGGATTTGCTGCCTTAACATACAGAATGTTTTCCATAAGCTGAGTTTCATGAGTCAGCATTTCAGAGAGCAATAACTTGCAGTAATAAACAGGGAAAGAACACCAAGTTTGTGTGGGTAAATTTGGTTCTGAAATGAGTGATGTACTTTGTGGTAATCAGGTACAGTTGTGATTTGAACCCCTTAAAGCCTGTGAATTATGTCCTCTGTTGGATGATTCCAACTTTTTATTATTATTATTATTATTACTATTTTCAGGTTTTGGTTGGGGTTTTTTTTTTTGTTGTTGTTGTTTTGGGGTATTTTGTTTGTTTTTGTTTGTTTGTTTGATTGTTTTTGTTTTGTATTGTATTGTTTTGTTGTTTTCTTGGTTTTTTTTTTTTCTTTCTTCCCCCACTTCTATTTAGCTGTCTTTAAGGACAGGTACCTCAGTGGGGCATTGTGCATTGCCACAACAGAAAAAGAGAATAGAGAGTGAGGCATGGAGAGGAAGAATACAAATTTCCACATTCGCTATTGATTTTTGTGATTTGTAGAGGGAAGCTGCTGTGGCTTCTACATGGAGGCTGTGGGTGGGGAAGATGGGGAAAATGAGGAAGCAAATTCAGGAACAGTGGTTCCATGTAAATTTTTATCCATCCATCCCCATCTTTCTGCTCAGTGGAATCTTGGAGCAGATTCAGGCTTTTTGTGTTCACAGAGAATTGGAAGCTTAGATCTCTGACCTTTTTAAAATCCATTTTGAGTCTCATCTTTCAGAGATTTAAACAAAAGATTTTGACCTAAAGGGCCATTGTTTTACACTTTGTGATAGAGGGGATAAGAAAGACTAAGAGGAAGGAGGGAAGAAGCAGAGATTATCTGAAGCAGGACCTGCTGATTCAGGTGGTAATTTTGCAAGTGGGAGAAGGAGAGCGAAACCTGTGAAGGGTGCAAGTTGCTGATTTAAACCTGTAGCAGAAAATGTGGCAAGAACCTTTGGGGCACAGATGGAGTCACTGTTGGAATAATACAGTTTTCCCTACTATAGTCAGTCTCAGTGTTAGAAGAAAAAGAGATTCCTGATTCTTTATTGCCATAATAATCAACTGCTTTTATTGCTTTTATACTTAGACTCTGAAGAAATATTTGAAACAGCAGAACTTCAGAGACTGAGAAGGTGTGGTATCCAACCATTGGGTGTGATGGTAGCTGAGAGCTCTCACTATCTTAGCTTGAAATCTTCATTCTTAATGCTGATTTTTTTTTTTCTTGGAGTCCTTTCAATTTGAAAATTAGTAGGATCTATGAAAAGATATTCATCCCAAGCCTTCTTTATTTTCCTTCTCCCTCATTTTTCTTTCTAATACTTCTGTTTCTGTTTGGAACAGATTTTGTGTGCATTTAGGCAAACATAGGATTAAATTCTTCTTACCTCTTCTTTTTCCCACTGACCCACCCAAATATTTACCCACTCAGAGAATTAAAAATGGAAATGTGCTAGTGAGGAATTCTCCATAGTTAGGAACATTGGAAGGGGATGTGTCCTTTTCCTAATCACTTTAGGATGACTTTTGTGATACAGAGGTGGGCCACCACTGGAGTTTCAACTCCATTCATCTTCAGAAGGAAACATCAGTGGGTGTAGAGAGAGGAGGCTTCTGACACATGAGAGAGAGGAAATGTTTGCTCCCTGTCGAGAGAGGAGCTCACCCTAGACTTCAGAAAAGACTAGAGCAAAGCTCTTCCACCTCTCACTCCTGCCTGCCCAGCTGCACTAGGCTGTACAGATGCAAGGACATTCATTCAGTAAAGAGACTGGCTCCAGCTGTGGAATGTCCAGTTGGGAAGAATGGCTTGAAGCAAATCTTAATTTTGCCTGGATTTCAGCTATGTTTTTAGTCTTGTTTCCAAAGAAAACAGAGCCTATTCATTCACACAACCCACCCACACCTGCTCACCTGCTTTCATTCTACCCCCACTTCCATCTGCACTCCCCCAAGGCACTTTTGAACCCGTAAGTGGGTTTCAACCACATCTAAAATATCCTGAAACTCTTGATGATAATTGTGGTTCCAGTAGTTGTGTAGAAATTGTGAAAGAGGAAAGGGATACCAAGGCATTTCCCTCCTGAGGAGAGTGTACCCAAGGCAGCTGGAATGTGTCACACCCTGCACGAGCCACAGAGCTCACAGGCTTTTGGACAAAGTGGAGCTTGCAAAGTGGAGGAGGCTGGCTTATCGAGATGGGAGAGCACGGGAGGTCTGAGATACAAATCTGTAGCAAGCCAAGCTTCATTAGCTTGGCTTCGTACTTTGAGAAAGCAATTATTATTTCCAAAGCGTTCACAGTGTAAGGAGGATGTGCCGCTTAGCTTAGAAAAATGCCACATCCTTGAAAAATGCCTGCATCATTGGAAGATGCAGGGTTTGTGCAGTCAGTCCTGAGTGCACAGAGACAAAGAGAGGAGGAGTTAACTAGGCAGCTTTGGGATAGCTTGGAGTGGAGGCATTAAGATCTAAGTATGATGTGGAAACTTCTCTGTTGAAAAGAAGAAATCTTCCCCATGCAATAGGCAAAATGTTGAACCAGTTGTTTCAGGGCATTGTGAAGATCAAGAGGTACTCCTGGAGTGGAAGGTTTATATAATAAAATAAATAAAAGCACTAGACAAATTTGGTTTTAGAAAATTTTCAGAGAAGACACCTGTGTGACTCTCAAATATGGTTACCCATGTAACCCATTTCTGAGAAATGTCTATAATTGCTGATTTCCTGGGGATAAGAGTCTCTGGCTGAAATGGTGGTGGGGGTGGGGGGTTGACTTGTATTCTTTCTCTTTCTTCATCCACTAACATCTCCTTTCTGAAATAGATGCTGGACTAGCTGGGTCTATCACTACTGTACTCATTTTTTCATCCTCATTTGTTGGGTATTCTGAATCCTACTAACTGAAGGATTGAAGTTTGAAACAGAATTCATTGGGAGGGAGCCATGGACAGATTGACAAAGCTGCTGTGGGACAAGAAACTGATAATTGTGGCAGATTTATTATGACCTTTATAAACGGGCATTGGAACCTTCAATTCAAGGAGGAAGCCATTAACCCTTTTACAGATATTAAAAATAATGTCATGGGGCATTTTAAGTATGCAAAATTTTTCCTCCTGATGACACACTTTCCTTTGGGCCTGATCTGAAGAGCTGTGCATTCTCCCAGGGGCTAAGCTTCAAATAATAGAGAAGCGTGCGGGGAAAGAAGCTACTTTCACACTTCATAAAAGCAGGACAACTTTCCACCAGGGAACCAGCAAGCAGTGTCCCTGTAGGACCTGTAAAGGTGTGTTTAAAACAAAAGTGAGACAGGTTAAGAGAAGACTGCAGTGATTACCAGGGGGCCAAGTATTCCCTGTGTATAATAATCTGATTATTGCAGCAGTAACATCAACAATTTCACTGATTTAGTCTGTCTGTGGTTCCACCCAGTTATTTCTTTGTGAAAACAAGAAAAATCTGGTAATACAATTTTGTCACATTATAAAATATTTCAGTACTCCAAAGTTATTTGAAATATTAATGTTTTGGGAAAATGTGAAGCATTTTGCTTGAGAAAGGCAACTTGACGAGAACAGTAGCAGATTTCCTTAGGATTTGATGGCAGTTCTTCAATATGCTGAGGCTGCTAAGATTTTGGGGGGTGAGTGAAAATTTTTACTCCTCCAGCATGTGAATGAGGATGTTGAGGAAATGAGAGTTGAAAGGACCTATTGAAAGAAATATATGGTGAAATTCTGGGGGGAAAATGCTTTTGCTGAGTTTAGAGTCTCCCATATCAGTGTTATGACTAAATAAAATTTTCTTTTCAAATTCAGTACAAAATTATTTTTATGGAAACTCAATAGGAGTGGCTTAGGACTTGCTGCACAGTGATGATGAACTACCAAGTAATTGATCAGCAATTTCTCGAGAGGCTTTGCATCACTAACAGGAAAGGCACCAACAATTTTGTCGTCTCTGTGCAAAGTGATAGTCGCAACTCCCTATAAGCTTTGAACTGATGCCTCCCTTCAAGTTCAATGGTCCCAGCCCACAGCTTTTCCAAGCATCATTTGAAGTCAGGATGAACTTTTGTTCCCGTGGCACTGCACACTTCATCCTACCCTTCAGAACACAGTACTGGTGTGAAATGTGCAGATATTGTCTAGAAAAGCAAAGGAAGGATAATAAAATCTGCTCCAGGTAGCATTGATTGTATGACCTTATATGAACAGTTTTTTCCTTATTTCCAGGATATATATACCTGTTATGAGGTCTGTTGGTCAGATGTCTGATAGGAGAAATAGACTCTGGCTCATCTCCATTGCTCCTCTGAGCAAAAACATCTCTTTAATGCTTCAGCATCCCGGGGACAAAAAGTGCACTCTTCCCTTGCAGGCAGGAGCAGGAGGGATGATTTTCCCCATTAGTGTTTTGGAATATGGATAACTGCTTTACCCCAGGATGGCAGATCAGTCAGTGGGATATCTTTTTTTCCACAGCCTCCCACAGAGGTGGTGGGGGAAAAGGAAAGAACAGTAGAGAACAAGGCTCTTCCAGATAATTTTCCTTCCCTTGCTCTCCCTTGTTCCTTTGATGCAGCTGCTGGGATATGTGCACAGGGACAGTGAAAGGCCCAGGCACAGAGGGGACTGTCCAGAGCTGCCCCAGAGCACAGAGGAGCCACACAAACAAAGAGTGTCCATGGTGAGCAGGATGTTCCAGCAGCACTCTGCTGCTGGGGCAGAGCAGGTCTTTCCAACAGCTCTTACTCTGGTGTGTAAATGAAAAAAGTAGAGCTGGTAGTGTGGGACACTGGAGTCTGAAACAGGAACATATCAGGAACACAAAATGAAAGCGAATGACAGTTACTTTTATCTATTTGTCTTCATTTCAGTGGATTCTCCCTTCACCCATTCCCACCCGCCTCCCATCCTTTTTATTGGGTGAATAGCAGTTTTTGAACAATCTGATAGTAGTTGCTAGCTCAGCTCCTTTGCTTTTGAGCTGTATTTATTACTCATTTCCTGATTTCTTACAAAAGAGTTCTGCTGCCTTTGAGATTTACAGAGGGGTCTCTTTTCTGCAAGTAAAGGAAGAAGAAACACAGGGAAGACTTTACTCAAATCTGGCAGTGGAAAGAGCTTCCCCTCACCTTGTTGCTCCCACTGACCTTTTTTTCCAACATTCATGCAAATTAAAATCAGGTTTTTTCTATCTATCCATTCCTTTCTCACTGTGTTTCAGCTTCACATTGCAGATAATCATTATCAAGAAAATCCTCCCACAGTGCACTTGTTGGTCAGGATCTGGAAAGTGTGTCTCTGTTCAGCTGCAAGGCAGGGCCAGACATATCTAATTGATGCATAATTATAACCTATTTGGTCTTCCAAACTGCTGCTGCTGCTGAAGCTTATCTAACCTTAAGAAAGACTGGCTTCATCTACTGCAGCTGCCACCTCAGGAATGCCTTGCCCAGACCCACTTGGGCTAATAGACATTAACCCTATTGCTCTGGGTTTTGTTTCCAACCCGTGACATGTCTGTTTTTGACAGCTGGCTGCCCTGAGAGGACCTGGATGTGCCCATTAGTGGAGCAAGTCCTGGGTCCTGTAGTGTGGATGGAGGCTTTTCATCACCCCCACCACACAAATGCAGCTCCCAAATGGGAGTTTTGGGGACTGCAGCTGAGGAGGACAGCAGTGGGAATGCACGAGAACTCCAGCTCTGGAGAGTTTTGTGAGCTGTGGGTGCAAGGCCATGGTGATACCCAGGCAGAAACATGCAGACCCAAGGAGGAACCTTCCAGGCCCTCCTGATCAACGAGAAATTCATCCTAACTCCAGAAATAAACCACCTCCTTGTCCTGTAGCATTTGTTTCTTAATGTATTTGAACCCTTACATGGTACACATGTGAGACAAGAAAGAGTAGAGGAAGGCATGGAAACACAGGTCATTGATTTACCTTTTCACCCTGCCCTCTCTAAAACATTTGATTTATCCCTAAAAATTTTCTGCAGAGGGAAGATCTGTCTGTTTACGTGCAAAATTGGTGAATTCCAAGGATGGTAAATGGCTTAATATTATCACATAGGGAGTGAGATATGAAAGAACCCAGGTGGCTTGACTTCTCCAACACTTCATGATTTTCACCCTGTTCTCTCCCTTTCTGCAAAGTGGTTGTGCACTGAAGTGCATGGGAACTGCTGCACTTTATACTCACTGAATACAGCTTTTAAATTTGGGCTGGTAGACCTTTCTCTTGAGTACCTGCAATTTACAGTCCCTCCTCTCCACATTTAATTGTGTTTGTAAATAATCAGTATATCTTTGGGTGGAAAAATAAAAGTGCAAAGTATCTGTTACAAGCTAGATTTGAAAACTAAATCTTTCTTCTGCAAAAAAGAGATAAAGGGGAGGAGCCCTTCGGTAGTTTATTTCCTGCACAATTAAAAAGATCTCATACTGCTGTAAATAAAACTCTAGTAACCATAGTCAGCTGGCACCATGTGGAAATCACTGATTTTCAGGCTGAACAAAACTGTCCTTTTGTAAACCTCTGCCATTTGTTGGCACTGAGCCGAGCACAGTTTGAGTGTGTGTGGAGAGGCAGCTGGCTGTTTGCTCTGCGCCTTGCCTCTGTAGCACCCAACACAGAGATTTTCTGACTCAAAAAGGAAATTTTGCATTGGTGAAAATACATAATTATGTGTTGGGTGGTAGGTCATTACTGTGCTGACTGCATTTGTTCCTTAAGCAGCCTGAGAGAAGCCAGTATATCCCAATAGCTAAGAAAGGATTTGCACGCCTGGCTGAGGATCTCAGTGCTTTATCTGCTCTAGTGAACCAAGCCTGCAGCTCCCTAAAATGAAGAGAAATGCAGTCACTCAGGACCTTTTCCTTTGTCACTGAGTTACACAGTACTGGACCAGAAGGGTATTTCAGTGGAGAAGAGAGAGACAGAGCCCAGGGGTGGCTGTTCCCTAAGATGGCTTCCTCATTAATTCCTACTCTTAACATTAGGTCACTTTTTCTTTTTAGTTTAGTTGTTTGGGGCTTTTTTTTTTGTTTGTTTGTTTGGTTGTTTTGTTTTGTTTTGTTTTGTTTTGTTTTGTTTTGTTTTTCTCCAAAGAGGATGGTTGTTTGGATTTTTGGGGTTTTTTTGGTTTGGTTTGGGTTTTTTTTGTTTTTGTTTTTTTTTTTCGGGGGTGTTTGTTTGTTTGTTTGTTTGTTTTGGTGACTGACTGGGAGGGAAAAAAATATCCATGACTGGTGTAAGACTAGGATAATTTTATTTTCATGAGAAGTTTCAGAGTGCCACTTCCTGTCAGCTGAATATAGTGATGGAGGAGCCAGCCTACAGGACACCTTCCCCTGTCCCATGGGCTATGGAGAGATCCTTGCACAGTGTCAGCAGCAAGTCTGCAGTACAAGTCTGCAGAAAGTGGCTTTATCCCATTTTCTCCATTTTGGCATCTTCTCACCAGTAAGATGTGCACAAATTGAAGGAAGTTCAGACAAGAGCCACAAAAATGATGGAGGGCCTGTGAGGTGTTGAATTATGAGGAGAGATTAAAAAGAACCAAATATGAGTAGCTTGGCTAAGGGATGACTGGGGGTAGAGGGGAGGAAGGGAATGTGATATTTATCTCCATGTACATACAAGGATGTAAATTCCAAGGCAGGAGATGAACTGCTTATGATACTACAAAGGAAGATTTATTAGAAGTTGTAGTAGGAAATTAAGCAAAGGAAATTTTCAGCTGAATATCAGGAGAATTTTGTTAAGGGTATGATAATGATGATAAATATTTATATAGCATTTTTATAGTGAGAAGGGGAGGATGGTGGCACAATGATTCCTGCATCCAGTGTTTCAAGGCAATAGGGAAGGACCACTTTCCACCCTGCACTGCTATATGATGAAAGGCTTGGTGCAGAAAAGGGAAACCTTTCCCTTCAATACGTGAAGCCAAAATCATTGTCTAACCATAAATGGCTTTAGTTCTCTGGCAGCAGTAACTTGGAGAGACCTTGACCATTTTGTCTAGTCAAGTGCTGTGTAAGCCAGTTGTTGGTCGGCTAATGCTGGTATTTCTAAGGACAAACAGACTGACTGAACTTTTTCCTGGGCAGGTCAAGCAGAAGATGTGGCTGTCTTCTCATGGCAGGGACTTATATTCAGAAAAACATTGGAAAACCTGCCATTTACTTGGTAAATAATCTCTGCCTTCCAGACTGTGATCAATTCACTTCACAGCTGTGCATTAGTGCTTTCTGAACTTAACAGGAATTTTCCAACACCAGCTTAAGCAAAGATAACTTCTTAGTAGGGTGGTGGAGAGCCAATACTTGAGGACCTGGAGGCAGGAACACCAGAATTGCTTTGCAAGGGATAGTGCCATACAAACCTGGAAGGAATGTGTAGGATGGAATGCAGTAGTGTCTTCTGTGTCTCACATCAGTTACAGTGGCCCCCATCTGATGCCCCTCAAACCCATGCTGGAGTCATTCACTTGACTTTGTCAAGCAAAGGGGAATCCCAAAGACCTCCCCAGCCTTACACACTCTTTCAGAAAAAGATTTCATACAATTCAAGGCAAAAGCAGAGTGAGTTTCTTTTTTTTTCCCTCTTTCCTAGTGCAGTGTTCAGTGTCTGGGACACAAGGAAAAAAAAAAGGTATTGTCAGATGTGTAAATGCAAATTTAATGAGTGCGTAAAAAAATCCCTTCAAATCAATGCAAAAATATTCCACAGTGGAGTCATTTTGATTTAAAAAAAAAACAGGGGGGGAGAGGAGGAGGTTGCCTGAAATAAGCAAAATTTCAAGCTAATGGGACTCTCATTCATTATTTAATCCACTCCTTATCTGAAATGTACAAAAAATGGAATCTAATATGGCGTATGTATGTTGTTGTCTTAGCGAAAAGACAGGGGCAAAGGCCTGCAATTTCACTTAATATATTAAATCCTACTGCAGGCTTTGAGCCAGATTAATAACTCTAGCGAGCTAGAAAATCCCAATATATATTTTTTCTAGCTCCATGCATGATGCAGCTTGATTCATAAGCAGCTCTACTGCTGGGCTTTATTAAATACAAATAAAATATCTCTTCTATTGCAAAAGCCCACAAGGTGACAGAAAGAGGAGAAGCAACTGTCCTTGCTAGTTAAAATGTATTTTCTTTGGCTTCCTACTCCTTAACTCAGCCCCCAAGTCCCAGGTCCCTAGAATATTTATACAGTCATAACCCTGTGCATAGAATCCAGAGGGATAAACTGAAAGGAAAGAATTTGTTCCCGATCACTGGGGCATGCTTGTGCAAAAGACCCTGCAGCATTCCTACCCTCAAGTGGACACGACTCAATTTTATGTCCACTCAGGAGAAGAGTTTCAGCAGCCCAGCACGCTTCCTTACAGTCTGGGACAGCTGGTTTGTGGCTGATTTAAGAGTGTTACCCAGCGACTCACTGGCAGCTCTGCCACAAAACCTGGGTTGGGGCTGTGTTTGCCAGGTGGCATATTTGAATCCCCAGCTTGGAAAGCAAGGACGGTGTCAGGGAGCTCAAGATCACCAGGCTGGTTTAAAAATCATTAGATTGAAATTGTAAAATGTATAGGACAGAGCCTGTATAATTTTAAGGTTACTTTGCAAGCCTTTCTGTGTACATGCAGAGATAGCAAAACAAAGGGTTTAGGAGAAAAAAGGAAAATCAAAGTTACATGAACAGCATAGTCCTGTGTATAAATTTCAGCACTAATTTGGGAAATTAATCTTTTTTTGGACAACACTGAAAGACATGCTGTATGCATAGCTAGGGATGCACTTGAACATCCTGAAAAGAAGAGGATTTACTCAGGTAAAACCTTGATTTAAACCTGAACAGTATTCAAAGTGAAGTTCTTGGGGTTTATAACTGGAGTAAGTAGACAGAGAGTAGAATTGGATCCCATTGCAACTCTTTGCTTTGGTAGCTCACAAAGCCATTAAAACCCCATATGAATATACCTTGAGTCTAATGGTTGTGATCCCTCTGGGGAACACCAGCAAAAATCTGGGAACACCAAATTTTCCATGGAAGTAGACCTGCTGAAGTAGATACAGTAAAAATATGTAGGAGTCAGATCCTTCTCTGGAAAGGTTAATACGGAAGTAAGTAAGTGAATTAACGGAGAAAGATATTACCTGGTCTGAAGTGGGCAGGGCTGGCCTGATATAGACCAGGGGACAGGATACCTGCAAAAGCACTTTGGGGGAACACGATACACTCTCCTTAAGGGCTTATTTAAGCCATGACTTATTCTTTCTAAAATAAACAGAAGAATAAGATCTTATTTAATTTATTCCTCTGGAGGAAATTGAGCTTTTAGTGTACTGGAATACGATAAAATAACTTCTCCAATGTAATTTCACAACTTTTTTCTTTTTTTTTTCTCTCTTTTTTTTTTTTTTTTTAAATCCTAGATGACCGAAGGGGTTTGTTTCATTTTAATTAAAGGAAGAAGAAAAATGGAGGCTTAAGTTAGTGCTGCAGGTTTTCAGATATCTGGAAGTGAAATAAAAAAGTAGTCGTTTTTATTGCTGGAGTTGTTTCAAAGATGGCAAATTAGTGTAAAGTTATTTTTAAATCCACATTAGTAACTTGATGGATTTTTCCACTCACTCCTGGCACAGACCCAAGGATTCCAGTCCTGGCTGCACTGAACTGGTGGAAGTGGTGTCCAAAGGGACCAAGGACAAGGGCACGGTGCAGGAGGAGGGACAGTTTTCTGTCTGTGTCTGTTAGGTGTGTGTCACCCTTCTGTTTGGGGGCTGAAACTGCTCTGGTGTCCCTGCAGCACCTCTGCTGTGCTGTGAGCAACAGTGAGTGGCTAACCTGAAGAAATTTGAAGCTGGCATGAGCTGCTCTGGTCATACTTCACAGCTGGGCCAGTCCTCAGGACTGCTGCTGCTGTTGGTTTATTACAGCATGAACTGCCATGGGCACAGGGGGTCCTGTTTGAAGGTAAAAGTCCCGGACTATTAAGTGCTTACCACATGCAAAATGAAAAGATGGTCCTTGACCTGAACTGCACGGAGATGTGAACGCCTGAGAGAGGCCACAGCAAACAGATGGAGGGAGAGCAAGGTAATATAGAGTGGATTATGATTTGGTTGGGAAGTTGCAGTGATAGCACACTGGCTGCCTCGTGGGTGTTGAGTGGTTGGGAAGTGTCACTGCAAAGGTGAGTTTCAAGGAGGGATGACGAGGCGGACTCTGTAGTAGATGCCTCTGATGTTGGCAGGACTTTCACATCCCTGGTACTCAAAGGTCTCTGGACAGTAGAAACAGCTGACATAGCTTTGGGGTTAAGCCAACACTATCATGCTGTTAGGATGTTTATCTGTACCAACCGTCGCAAAAGGCTCTCCCATGCCTACCTCAATATTAAGGACTCAGAGGATTTTGAGGACAGAGCACATCATTTATCCTGACCTTCTGGATGTAGTAGAGGCCACGGGATTACAGTGATTCCTGCACCAGGCCCCAGTCACTTGGGCTGAATCACAGAAGCTCTCTCAGGAAGGTGCACAAGCCTCACAGAGCGCCTCAAAGGGAGATGGTGTCTCACTTCTATAGGATCTGTGTACATGTTTGCACAGCATGTGAAATATAGTAAGCATATATTTGTGGGTTTTTACTTTTTGTTGTTTTCTTTTTTTGAATGCTAAATGGGCTTAAGGGCCATTCTGAAAAGCTCAGGGGTTTTGAGTACAGTTGTGTACTGCAGAGGCAGCAACTGCAGGCTAATTTGAAAAATTCACACTGGACAGTGGGCTGAGATGTGCCCTTTAAATGATGGTCAGTGACCCAGGAAGAATTTCCTGAGTGCAGGAGAACCTCAGCGGAATTGTTTCATGTCTGCAAGTGTGTGGCTAAGCAGTTTAAATGGAAATAGTACTAAGGGCATATTGCTTTCCTTTGGCTTGCATTTAAAGTGCTTATCCTGTGCTTCAAAGGCTCATGATTTTACACAAACTTAAGTTCAGCATAAACATTTGCAAACTTTATAAAGTCAGTAGTATTACAAATCTATTTTAATTGATGGGGTTTTCCCCCTCTTTTTTTTCCCAAATGCCATGTTACCTCTTATTTTTTTCATTTTCCTTATACAGTGAGCACCATTCAAAGAGTCCACAGATGGTAAAGTTGGCTGTGACCATTAGAAGTGAGATTTTAGCTAGAGGAAGAGAATTCAGGGAGTGGGTTGTGTCTGTGCCACAGAGTTGCTTTAGAAGCCTTAAGTGGGACATGAAAATGTTATGAAAAGGAGGAGTTAAGGAGAGGGTGATATTTGGTTTCACAAATTCATTAGGTATCTTGTCTATGTGATAGCGAATGAGGGAGAATATGTTTTGTTCTGGAGCACTGATTATTGCTGATTTTTTGGCATTCTAGATGGAAGCAGAAAATAAAAAATTACTGTAAATGACAGGAAAATTTAAAATTTCACCATAAATGATTGCATTAACTGAGCCCCATGTTATTGTCAACATTCTTCTAAACTTCCCCCATCCATTATAACCTCTTTTCTCTGCTGAGATCATGTCTGTCTACTTTGTAAGCTCTGTGTATACAGTCCAAAACCACAGTTTCAGGCCCTGATAAGAAATTGTGTTAGCACTAGGACAGAAAATTGATTAGTCCGTTTTCTCTCTTCCAACTTAAGAGAAGAGTGAAGCAGTAAATAGTGTTAATGCTGAAAAGTGAATTAGATTTCTAACACTGTTTCTGCTTTAATAGTTTTTTCCATTTGCTAATAGCCCAGATAATAGCAACTGCCCTTCAATAACATGTGTTGCTTTGTTTGTATCTTTCTTCTGACAGCATCTTTTTAAAGCAACATGTTACAGCTCATTCATGAAATAGTTATCAATTCTGTCCTTGTTTGTTTCTCCAGGCAAGCTAAACATGTCCTTGTTAACACTGGCTGTCGGGCATTGTGTACCTGCAGGCTGTGCTTAGCTCCCTCCCTTTAAGAGTCTCTCAGACAATTAAAATTGCAGATATAAATTCCAGGTGCTTTGGAACAGGGCTTTCAAACCCAACGGCCCATTTCACCCTTTTTTGGAAAGCAGGGCAGGATGGGTAGTGATGGCTGCTCCAGGCAGGGGCAGGGTGTCCCCTGAAGCCAAGGATGCTGAGCCAGATTGGATTGTTTTGGTATCACCTTTTCCAAACCTCCTACCTTATTCATCTCAAATTCTTCCTTAAGCATACTTTTACCAGTCGTGCTGTTCTTGTCAATTCTAGCTTTCTTATCTACTCATTGCTGTATCTAAACACTTTCCAAGAGTGTCCAAATCAGCAGGCTATTACGTCACCTGTAGCTAATATTCTTCATCATCCTCTCCTCAGCAGAGCAAGTGGGGTAGTGTTCTGCTAGGGTTTCTTTTTTTTGTGCCTCTGCAACCCATGAGCTGCTCCGTGTGAACATTTGAAGGAGGAGGTTAAATTTGCTATAAGAAATTGATTTGTCCAGAGTGCTCCTTCATCCCTGTGTTTGTTCTGAAATACTATATTTGTCTTGAAAAATCATGGTTCCCAGTTAAGTAACACATATGAAGAAAAAGTCTGTCGAGCTTTCAAAGCCTGTCAAATACAGGTCACAGTGTACAGCACTAAGACATTTCCACATCATAGTCCGTGCCTTTGAGGGGTTCCCCACGTATCCTCTGATGATTAAGTGAAAAATTGTGATTTGGTATTGCCTAGCAAATTCATTTTCTTTCCCTGTAGCAGACTTCTCAACCCACCCCATTCTGGTCTGTCCCAGCATTTCAATGCCTAAATCATTATGAAACTAGGGCAGAGACCATTTACTTTTGGATGTCCATTCAGTAGTTTTCCCAAGTATCTAATCTCAGATTGGTGGCTGTAAAGCTACAGTAATTTGTAATTGCAATTACTGAGTGATGACAGTTAAATGGTATGTAATAAGAGCCTTTTAGCTACATACTGTGTCTTATCCTAGTTTATTACTGACATTTCATTCAGAGAAAAAAATCTCACAAAGTTTTAGTTTTGTAGACACAGTCAGCTAGAGCAGAAATGTTTGCAGAGGAGTGCTACTCAGTTGGTTCTGTCATGCTATCCTTGGCAAAATACATGTTTAATTATAAAACACTCTTTTAATTTATTTGATAGTTCAAAGATCTATTTTTTTTTTAACTTGGAATTGGCATTTACTTGGATCACAGAAAATATATCTAGCTTTTTTGTTAAATTAAATATCCTGGTTTGAATTTGTATCTTTAAAAAAGAAACTGGTGAAATTGGAATGGAAGAATTATTTGATCAGTATGTTCTCAAATACATTTGGTTATCCAAATTTCTTCTTCTGCAACAGTGTGCAAAGCCTGTACCTAATCCCTGAGTGAGAGAACTCACAATTACCTAGGTGGAAAGGATCCCTTGTCGCATATCCCTGGGAACCATTCCTCTCCCCTTCTCCAGGGGACCTAGAAGAGCTTTGCAAGAAGATGAGCTTGGGAAAAAGTTTCTGAAGTTCAAGTGGGATGTTTGATAAATTATTGGCCAGTATATTATTTGTTGTACTGTGATTATGATTAGTCCAGACATAACCCTGTTTTA
>VXBI01009103.1:235498-252193 GCA_013397375.1 Toxostoma redivivum
CTGAAGCAGGTCTTTTTGCCCCCATTTTAGAGACTGTGATATTTGCTAACAACAAAGAAATCAAAATGACTATTCTCTCCCCCCAGGAAAACTGGTTTCTTTGACATGGGACAATAGAAAAATGAATGAAACAAAACATTTTTGGGAAAATGAAACCTGAGAAGCCGAAGGCTTTGCCCCAGAAATATTTTTATATTAATATTTTTTAATATATTTGTAAAAAAATCCATAACCAGAAGTTCCACATCAGTTCTGTTTCCCACTGCTCTGAGGAATCTGTGATTTCAGCTGTTAAAGGTTAAAAGCAGGGAGATGTCAGCCCTATAGTTTTCATCTTCCCTCTCATTGTCAACTCTCTTCTCTAGCCAGTGCAGGAAGCCATGCAGCATCTTTCTGGGCAGGAGGGAGTATAATATCCTATATATAATCACAGTGGTTGAGGAACCTCCCTCTGCAATGGCATTTAGGAGCTGAAAGACCCTTTAAATACCAGTGCCTCTGAGGATCATTCAGTCTGCAAACAGCAGACAAACTAGTTAACTCCTGGTTTTGTGTTCTCAGGTATCTCATTTAACACCCTCCTTCACACCTGCTGCCCCCAGAGCAGTGAGAAATGGTCATTGTCACCCTGCTGCTTCTGCCACTGCTCACACCCTTTCATCCCTTCTTAGCCTGGCATCAACTTAACCACAGGGTCCAAAAGCTCACAGGTTTCCCCAAGACTGCTCATTTTACTGACCCTAGAGCCAAATTCATTCTGGCCTCTTTGCCTCTTACAGGGGCAGACTCCAGGCTTCCCAACTGATACACACCACAGGTTTTGTCTAACTCTGAGTTCAGCCTTCTGCCACCATCACCACTAGCCCCTCTGGAAATTTCCACTGAGATACAGAGAATTCTTGCTGTTAATATTATTGGAGCCAGGAGTCTGGTTAATTCCTTCTGTCTGCAGGACCCTACTTCAATTTGAAGAGCACTGGAAAATAGCATAGAGTCTGTGAGTGTCCTGGAAAAGAACAGGCCTGTTACAGTTTGGTTAGATAAACAAAATTATTTGAATCTTTTTTCACCAGCCTAAAACTTGCTGGAGACAGATTTTATTAGAAGGTAAAAAAATAATTCTTGTTTGTGTCTTTCAAGTGTCTTTTTGTAACAATTCTATACTGAGGGAAAGGGCTTTTCCATCACTCCACACTTCTTGATTAGTTTGGATTATCAATACATCCTGATTATCTACATGGAATTGCTACAAGAATTATCAGAGGTGACATTAAATTGATTAATCTAGTAAAGCTTTTCTTGCAATTAGATTCATCCTATTTCCAATTACCTAAGCACTTGCCTGGTATTTTATGTGGTGGAAGAGGAATCACTGAGATGTTCTTGAGTGCTGGGTGCACTTTTTTCCCCCTTTGTAGAGGAGTTTATCTCAGAAATAGAAAATCACAATTCAGTGCTGTGTTTCCAGCAGTGAGAGGTCACTGCTTCCAGACCTTTCAATGAGATGGGCAGAGTTGAAAAAAATACCAGCTCCAAGTCAAAGTTGTAGAACACAGTCAAAGTTATCTTTTGACAAATCAGATTTCCCTATGGTCTTTTTGGTAATTTCCACTTAGAAAATGCCCCTGTCTCCAGGCTTTTTGGTACAATGTTTTGAAGATGGTCACTTCTGCTTCATACCAGAGAAGTTCTGTGTTTGACTTGCTGGTTTATGATGCAAGAGACTTCTGGCTGCTCCCAGGACAGTGATTCCACGTGAATCACCCTTTTCTGACTCCGCTGTGCCATCCATAAAACATGAGCAACAACATTCCCAATGTTTCCATGCTTTAATCTGGTCCCTCTTGACAGTAAATTCTTTGACTTCAGAGGAGCTGTACTGATTTACACCAGCAGAAATCCTGCCTCGGAAAGTTTTTGACGTGTTTTCCAGCTCTGTGGGTGAAGAACACGCTAAGTTTGTCTGGAATTAAAGGTGAGGGTGACTGGTTGGCTGTGTAAGAGAAGAGTTCTTGTGAGGTGCCCTTCTCAAAGGGGGGAGAGCAAGCTGTTTTGCCACAATCCCATGCTGTGTGTCTCGTGTACGAAGCAGGACCTGATAGAGTGAGATGCTTATCAGCTGCAGTGAGAGAAGAGGAAGAGCAGTGTAAGCAGTAGGAGGGAATCTTCACAACAGCTTTAAAGGAAATACATTTGAAATATAATGAAAGGTCTTATTGGGCTGTAAGAAAAATAGAGGAAGGGAGAGGAAACAGCAACCAACCCTGCTGTTGTATTGTCTTGTTAACAGTGTGTCACCAAATTTAGCAGAAGGAAGCTTCTCCCACACATCTCCCCTCACAAAACTGCAACTGTCACAACCTCCTGAGCTCTGAAGCACAGCTTTGATCCTGAGCAGCTCTGCCCCAGTTCTGCAGCACACAGACAGGAGAAGAAAGGGGAATCACCTAGCAGATTTTCTGGGGGAACGAAGAACACCGTTGCCAAGACAGGGTTAATTGCCATGACAACAGCACTTCCCCAGCATCTTTCCAGTCTCTGTCAGAAGGGCCCCCCTCCTCGTGTCCTCCTCCCCTCACTGCATGTGTTGTGTTAATCTAATTTGTTCAGCTCAGTGGCTAAACAAATAACTGCAAACCTGGTGCTCATTCAGATGCATGGCAAGAGGGGGCAGCTCTCCGAAATGATATTTACTTGGTTATCTGATGATACACAAGTTGTATAAGAAAGGACAAGGCCTGGGAAGGGAGCAGACGGAGAGCAAGGTGAGATAAAAGTGAAGGGGCTCCTTAAGTGCCGGCTGATTTGTGACTGTGTCCTGCTGTGGTTGGGCAGATTGTTCAGAGCAAAGTTGGTCACTGGAGCATGATGTGGAAAGGCTGAGAGGAAATCTGCTTCCAAGGATTTCCACTGAAGTCCCAGCAGCAACTGACAAAACTGATAGAGAAAAAGAGAAAGGTTTATTGAATCACTGGGTCCCAGAGCAGTTCTTAGAACAAAATCTGGTCTAGTCAAGATCTGGGTCCCTCTGTAAGATGTCTGATCCAAAGAACTGTTTGGCCTTTTCAGTTTATTTCCTCATTTAATGATTATGTTTATGACCATGAAATCTGATTCCCTCCTCTCCTGGGATTTTTGTATTCTCAGCTACCCTCAGGAATGCTTAGCTTTTCAAACTGTCATTTGGTCACCCTAAAACTTGAGAATTCTCTATGAAAGGAAAAGTTTCTTCACAAAAAGTGTTCTTTACTTGATTTGTAGAGAGCATACATCCTTAGATTTAGCTCAGAAAATCAGAAATGAGCTACTGGCTCCCATACCTACACATGGCTCAACCAGTCTGTGACCATACATCTTATACTATGTGCCTCTTTTCTAAACTAATAATATTTTGGATTGAGCAGATCCCTTGTAAGAAGCAAGGCAGAAAGGTGCAGAGCATAGAATTGGGCACCTACATGCAGAAGCTGTCTTGCAAATTGCTGCGTGCCTTCAGCATCTGTTTCCAGAGTGTAGGGTGCAGGCAGGTTCTCACCTCTCCGAAATCTCTTCTATATATTTATTTGAAGGCAAGGCTTTTGCCAATGGACATGAATTTCCACACAGATTCCATGGAACCAGTCGTATTTACAGCCAGACTGGGGAGCCATCCTTGGGCCCATCCTCAGATTTCAAATGATTTTCCCATTACATCTGTGCTCCTTGGATTCACAGCAATCTCAGGGACAGGGAACAAAACCTTGAGAGTCCCCTACTCTGCATCCTCTGCATCAGCCTCCTGCACTTTCAGTGCACCTGCTTCTCCTTCTAGCACTGCCTGCTTGGCTGTTATGCTCAGGACATGCATTTACCAGGGTCCCAACAGGTGTTGCAGCACAGCCTTATGTATTACTAGCAGTAAATGGCAGACCACTGCTGCAAAATGCTAAATATGTTTTGTTTTCCTTAGCTTCACTAAGTGGAAGGAACACCTTTTAGCTCAGGTCTGTTCAGACCTGTAGGCAAGGACTTTCTTAATTTAACGTGCATTCTTCTCCAGTTAAAAATGATAGCCTGTTAGAAACACTGCACATGCATGTAAGGTTCAATCCCTCTCTTAGGGATAACATGTCCACACTGTTACAGTAGTCTTACATTTTAACAACAAGATCATCTATTCTGTCATTTTTCAAGGAAATTAAAAAGCTGCAAACTTTTGGCCTTGGAATGGTTGTTTCTCAGTGCTTGTGGCCTGTTTCTTACCTTCCAGAATTACAGTAGTGCTCTCTGAGACCTTACTTTGTTTAGAGGTAGGTCTGTTTTCAGGGGAATGAACCTGGCATGATACTTCAGCAGTCCTCCTTTCCTCCTCTAAGCAGTTTCAGGATGTTTTTTCAATGTCTACTCTTTCAGTATTTCACTAATTATGGAAGATTTGGGGAAGATACAAAAACTTTTCTGCAAACCTCCTGCTCCCATTACTTCTTTGCAGCATGGGATTTTCCATCTCTGGGTTCATATAGAGAGTGGTGACCAAAACATCAACATGCTAATCTCAGAGCCCCGGGCCATTTTCCTTACAGTTGCTAAAGAACACAGCCCTGCTGGCTGTGCCCTGAAGCTCTTATAGCAAGGAGCTGAATTTTGATACTCTCTTTCCTTCTCTTGCCCTTTTTTTTTTTTCCTGCCTTATTTTATAATTATATTTATTTGAAATTGAATTTTAAAGGTTCAGTCCCCAAAGCAGTGAGATGTAATTTCTGGTGGATATTAAAACTGTATAAAACTGCTCATATATCCCCTCATGAAGAACAGCTGGTACTCAGAGCAGAGGAGAGAGAAAGAGACTGACTTTACCCTTCTTGCCAGCTATGCAAAAAAACCAATAATAATAAATATAAACTTATTATTTTCCCTTGGAAAAGAAAAAATAAAACCCCAAACAAGCTTGAAGTTACATGAAGCATAAAAGTTTGCTGTGTAGATTATAAACAGATATTCAACCATATAATTTAAAGTATTGCCATTGAATTCAGTATCACAATACTGCCTTGTGCTGGTGGAAGGGCCAGCATGGAACAGCTCAAGATGTTCCTGTCTGAGAGTGCAGGCTAAGACACAGCCATGAGGCCTCACTGTATTTTGAACAGTGCAATTCAAGACCACTTTTCTATCCAGGGTCCAGATAGAGATGTATTTTTAGCTCATCTCTTCCTCAAGGAAGCATTGAAATAAAAGGAATAAACTATTGTGTTAACCAGCATGGAGATATCAATAATGCCTAGGGTTTACAGAGGGACAAAACAGACAAGAACATGAAATACTGCGACAGAGATAGGCCATGGTGGTGTTCATTTGATCTACCTTTAGGTGCATTCAGTGTAGGCTTCTATTTCTCAGTTCCCTCATAGTTGATGGAGAGGTAGGAAAGACAGATGTTGAGTTTTAGGGCATGACTCATGTTGGCCTTGAGCAGATACCTGTGTTTAGCTGGATAAATTGCACTCCAGACTGGTGGGGCTCTTGGTTCCATCCCCAGTGGCTGTGAAGAGAGCCATGGATGAGCCCTGCACGAGCCCTGCACAGGCTGTGCACTCTCACTGCTGACAGGTAATTACATTGGCTGATACAGCCAGTGACCTGCTCAGTGTTTCAGTGGCAGAGACAAGAAAGGAGCTCAGGTCTCTTGAATTTCAGTCTTGTGTTCATCCTTCACGTCCTTTAACAACGGGGAAATTTTATTTTCCTGGTTTGCAGTAGTGGTTATCCTGTATATTTGTCTGTACAGATTCACAGTTTTGGCATTTTTCTCTGTTTCTATTGCTTTTCAGCCAAATTAATGAGATTTTCACTGAGAAAGCAATAGATAAACAAAAGTGGCTTCAGTGGCCAAGTATCCCATCAGTGTAAGGGCTGAAACATCTCCACTGGCCCTAGTGTGCCAGGGGACCATGAACATGACTTGGAAAGGACAGATTCCTTGAGGGCTGTGCAGAGGGCTATTCACCTGATCAATAATTCATTAAGCACAATTTGTAAATAACTGAGTGGAAAATATCCTTTCTTTTCTTCTAATCATCCCAACTAATCTGCTGACCCAGAGAACAGACAGGTTGACAGGGAATGTTATCTCACACTCCAAATGTAGGAGGAAGAGGTCAGGCTACTTTTTCAAGTCTCACCTCATGGACTTTGGATGCATTTTGGTCCAGGTGATGTTATTTGAGCCACTCACTTGGCTCTAACCACAGCCTGATCTCCTTCACAAAGTGCTCTCAAATCACTGAAAATCTTTTCTTTCTTTTTTTTTTTTTTCATCTCAGCTTTTTACTCTAGTACAGAGGCCCGTGGAAATATCATATTCTACCCAATGCAACCTTGAGTGAGGTATTAACTGGTGGAAAATTCAAAGATAGCAACAGAATAGTGTAGTGGATAAGAGTGTACTCTGTCATCAATCCACTCTACACCCAAAGTCACATCTCTCAGTTCCTTTTTTACCTTTCCTTTGTCTCATCTATTTTGACTATATGGTCTTGGATAGAATAGCTCAGTTAGCACTGCCATCACGATACTGAAAACACAGTCTGCCCCATATTACCCAGGAATAGTAGGAGTCCCTTTCCTCCTCCACATATGCATGCATTTCCTGCTGAAAATGTCAATATTCTGCAGGAACCCGTCTGTTTTCAGAGCAGTCTTGTAATATTTCATTACTGTGGGACAGAAGACAGAGGGGAAAAAGGAACATTTTAGCTTTCCAGCCAGCAAGCTCTAGAGGGAAGGTAAGGGTGACAATTTTGTAGCTCAGTGTTAAAAACAAATTCTCAGCTTTTTGACATTAAGCTGATGGTCCCAACTTAGACCAGAGGAGAGTAGTAGAATTTGAATAAGGTGCTCTTCCTGACATTTGTGTGATCCCACAAAGAGAACAACCCTGCTTTCTGGCATGTCAATTCTTGTAGCCCAGCAGAGTTACTCTTTGCCTTGTCTTACAAGGACCCTGATTATTTGATTTGTGTGGTAGTGTCTCTCTAACCTGACAAAGAATTGCAGATTCATTTAGGGTGGAAAAGTCCTTTAAGATCAAATTCAACCATTAGCACAGCACTTGCAGGTCCACCACAAAACCATGCCCCCAAGCCTCATATTTGCCCATCACAGCCATAAAGAGCAGTCTGTGGCATGTTTTGCCCCTTCCTGGGTTCCTGGGAGAGTTGTTTTCCCCCTCCATCATTGAAGATACAATAGAAGATGCAAGGCAGTGTGGAATCTCATATCTCACCCTCTGCTACCAAACAAGACTGAACAGTGTGCAGTGTGCTTGTATTTAAATGTCTCTGTATTTCTGCACACATGAGCAACTGTACAGTGGCACAGATAAGGCATCACTTGCCCTCTGGATTCCAGTCACTTGACCTTTTCTATGCAATTGATCTAGAAACACATAATAATATTTAATTAGAAGTACACTGGAGAAATTTCTTATCATCAACAATAATACCAAAAATATCAACTTGCTTCTTTATTCCCTTTGTTTTCTTGGAGAAGTTAAACTGTAAATTAATACCGATTTAGGTTTTCTTGCTGTGATGCAGACCTTGCAAAGACCTAAAGAAGCTCACACTGGTTTGAACTCTTCAGCCCCTGGTAGAAAATGTTTAATTACCTTTATTTTGCCAAAAGCAGAGCTGTTTATCCTGCAGTTCTTGGAGATCTCTTGGACTCCCTCTGGTGGCTCATCTACTACGATGTGAAAGGATGGGAAAAGAAAAGTTGTTTACTTGGTGCATTACATCGGGCACTGTTTGTGCTGCCACTGTGGTTTGCATTAATCTCTCTTAGTATTTCCTAGGACTGTGTCATCCTCTGTCTGCCTAGTGCTTTCCAGTCAAAACTCAGTGAAGATGTGATGGGCTCAAGGTATTTTAATGCCTGGTTAGTGGAATAACAAACCTAATCCTCAATGCCCCACGGCATTAAAAATAAAGAAATAAATGTCACCATGCACATGAATGCCCAGATATTTGCATCAGTGCCTGGGGAAATCTGCTGGATAGCAAGCCTGTAAGGCAGGACTCAGGTCACTCCTGCACTGCACAATTTCTTGCTCACTGCCTTTTCTTCACAGTGGGGTATTCCTGTGGTTTGAACCCCAAATGAAGAGCATTGCCCATGTACTCAGAGAATCTGGGAATTCATCCTGACTAAGGATACAGACAAATACTATCTTATTTTGCTTTTCTGAAAGGGACTTTCTGCACAGAAGCAAAAAACACCAGTGTTACATGCAGCACAGATGTTTTGCTCTGCTTGATACTTTTCCTTCTTAGTTTTTAAGTCAGCTCTTTGTTGTTTCTTTTGCTTTTGTTGGTTGTGCTGCTGTTGTCCTGGTTCACTGGTTTTGTGATTTTTTTTCTTCCTTTTGGCTGGTTTCACATGAAACTGGATGCAAATTTCTGTAAAACCCATCCTGTGCTGTGCATCTGAGCTCAGATATTGGTGAGCCTGCCTTGAACCTGGACAGAAAGTCAGTGCACCCAGATAGATATTAACATATTATGGTGGCAACTTCAGTTCTATGAATACCAGTTCCATCTCATCCATGATAGAAGCCTTTGCACATCTCAGAAACTAGGATAAGTTTTCCTGGTGCAGACACAGATGCAACAGTAAATCTGTTCACAGTACAGAGACAGCCAAAAACTCCCTACATGGCCTCAGTGAGATATCAAGCTGGCTGGAGTAGCTTCATCTGCATCATGGCGAGGATCCGGAATCTTCTGCTTGTAGTGTTGCCCACGGAATTCTCCAGCACAAACCAAGATTTTTCCATGCGCCCACTCAAGCTGAGTTTCAGGGATGGGTTTTGTTTAAATGTCTAAAAGATAGATATTTACATCTCAGATTATTATCTTCACCCCTTCTGTGGTCAGTGGAGGGAATGAACAGCCTGTCTGTTCTTACAATATTCATATTATGCACTTGGATCCAATGACAATCCTTTCAAAATTATTTATCTGCAATGGGATAAGTATCTCAAATTCAGATGTCAAAGGTTTAGATGTCATGAACAAAGTACCTCTGAAGGGCACAGTCCTTGTATTTAGGACAAAAAGTGACTCTTCCGTCCTGATTCAGGATGAAGTGGAAAGTGTAAAGTACATTTTTCATGATATCTACTCTATATTGCCAGAATTCAGTGTTGTGTGATGCATCCTTAAAAAAAGAGTATGAGCTGGTAAAACAACAAATGTTCAGGGAGCACATTGAAAAGGAAGAGATCTGCTCAGAATGTGGCTTCCTTGAAGGTCTGCTTAGCACACTAAGTGCTGAGAAAGGACGGTAACCTGTTAAAAGAACTGTCATGATCTATGGGACTTGGGTCCAGGCCCAAGACTAACTCACCCACTAACTGACTCCTGTAGCACTTTGAATAACTGGGCAGTTAATTATTCCTTAAAATTCTGTAATTATTATGGGCAGTTAATATTTCCTTAAAAGAACATTTTTCGTGTGTGGATTGTGCACACTGCCACATGTATACAATACATCTGACCCAAGTTATGTGTAATATGTTTTGTTACAGTAGTACAAAAACTTTGTTTGTTTGTTTGTTTGTTCTTTTCCAAAAGTGGAGAAATAAGCACTCTGCAAGTGAAGTTCACATATATGTTAAGTGATCCATTTTGAGATCAAAATTGGGCAAAGAACTTCATGGAAGGTATTGGGAGACACAGCAATGTCTTGTCTGGCTTTGCTCTCCAGGTGCTTCAGCTTTGTTGTGTTATCACCAAAGATATTGTGTTCTTTCATTAATGGAGCTCCTGAAACAATTATCCATTATTGTTCTTTGGTCTCATTTCATAGAAGTCAGTGCCACTTGCACTGATCTATGCCATCTAATAATCAATCTACTGCCTACAAAGAAAATGACTCATTACAGGCTTGCTCTGAAGCTCCTGAAGACAGAAGGATGTTTTCAGGAGACTTAGAAGCAGGCCCTCATTAAGGTGCAGCTTGTGATAAGCAGACCTGGAAATACCCAGCTCTGACCTCACATGATCAGGAGCATTATTGGGAAGAGGGTTGAGTTTATACCCTTGATCATCTGGTGCCTCTTTCTGCCATTACAGCAAACTTTGCAGCTGGGTGTCTCCTTCCAGGGAAATAACCTCACTCCAGGTCAATGAAAGAATGCTGGAGGGAGGATGAAGAGGCAACTCCATGTTTGTAATCTCTGGACAGAGAAATGCATGTCAGGGTGTTGGAGTCAGCTGGAAATGCTGCTTGCAGTAGCTCCTGGTCACTGGCCAGTTGGTAGGTTACAAAAGACCTGTGCTGCACACACTGTTTGCCACCCACAAGGCTCTCTGCCTCTCAGCGAGTGTGCCAGGGAAGAAAACCAGCTCCCTGCACCAAATATCTGCATAACAATTGAACAGATACATGGAAATGCCAAAATTGCACATGCAGATGCTATCCCTGGGAGCAGGGCTGGGGAGCCGAGGAGCAGCCACCTTCTCCACCCCACTGTCTGCTACAAGGCAGACCTTGTCTGGTGAATTTTAAAGCATCTGCTGCCTTCAGAGAGTGAGATGTGAGGGGATTATTTTTTCCCATTTTCTTTTGCTTTTTGGTTTCTCTTGAAAGCATTGAAAAAGGTTTGCCTTGGTGCTCACTGCCAAGGTGTTCCCAGTGATTTCCCCCATGGCACATGCCAGTTGTCTTTACCTACCTGTCTGTTAGCACAATGCAGGGGATCTCTTTGGTGTTTGGGGCTAAATCAAGAATAAAGAGCCCAGTATTTTCCAGCATGGTTATCAGAAAATAGGTGGTGGGCAAAATACCTCTATTTGCACAGGGTTCTCTGTTGTCCTGAGCGAGGGATACAGAGGACACTTAGTCATTCTGGGAATTTCTGACTTAAATTCTGCTACCAGAGCTTCAAAAGGATAATCCAAATGGTCCATTCTGTGTCCAAACACAGCACTCAGGACCCATAGCTTTAGAGCATTAGAGATGTTAGGTCACAGCATACTCTCTTGAAGACCTAAGATCATTAGTTATCAAAATTTTCTTTATACAGTTTTTCATCCTTTCTCCAGATGAACTTAAAATTATCCCTCTATTTTTTAAATTGTTTTTCCAGTCACCAAACAGCTTACATCTTCCCCAGTCTGGTCAGATCTCTCTGGAAATACTTGTCAGTCTTTTAACAGATCTGACTCAATTACAAATCTTTAAGAAACACCCCCAAATTGAGATGGTCATGGCCTTAAGCTATCTTGCATGTATTTCATTACACCTCCTATCACAGAAAGAATTTCAAGGGTCTCTAGATACCTTCAGGATGAGCATCACTACTGATTCAGGCATGCAAATAATGTGGGATATTTCTAATTATTTAACTGAGTCTTTGCAGAGCTGTTTACGCGTATCTCATATGCTCCCAAAGCAGACTTCACCTGCTCCAGCCAAAATTAATGTTCCTCTGAGCTGTGTTTTTGTGCCAAGAACCACAAGTCATAGAGCATCTCAGGTAGCTCAGGTAAATGGCAACTATGGGTGCAATCCAAACCCTGGAAATGAAATTCAGTCCTCTCAGTTTTGGAAAGAAGGAGAAAATTCAACCACATGTGAGCAAGGCTTTCATGCTCACAAGAACCAGTCCATGGCCTGGTTTAGATTTTTAGCAGATATGTGAGAGGTCATAAAAGTAGTTTTGGAAAATTTCCACTGGTTCATTTCTTCCTAAAGTCAGAAATTCAGATTGCAATGAGGTGTGGGTAGGGGCACAGCCTCATGGTGAGGAGTATGAAGACACAGAATGTGAACCTTGACTTGCATACAGGCTGTGTCACCTCAAAGGATGAAGAGAAAGCTCAGCTCAAGAGAGGCAGCTTTTCAGTGTTCTCAAAGCCCATTTCAGGGGATCTTGGGAGAATGAAATTGTCCTGTAACATATCTTGCAAGGGTACTGGGAGCTAGAGGCCTTCTGTGTGCCTCTGCATAGCAGAGGGCAAAGGAGAGGTTTATTGAGTGTTTGGATTTCTGTTCCTGAAGGACACAGCCATAACTCGGCTCCTCTCTCCTTCTGTCACTCTGTACATGCAGATGGAAGCCTCTTAATTCACTGTATGCCCTTCTCTCCCTTTTTCTGGTGCAAACATATGCGCATTTACATGCTCTGCTTTCCTGCATCCTCCTCACAGCCCCTGCCCTCTCTCCCACCCACACGCTATAAAAATCTGCCAGGGATCCAGTTAGTAAAAGGTGAATTTTTCCTGCCATCTGGGTGTTTGGTGGCACAGATTCTCTTGGCCTGCCTACACACACTCGCGGGCGCGATACGCCCTCCTCTTTCCCCTTCCTCTTTCTCTCCCCCTCCCACGAGCTGGCAGTAAAAACAAAAGGGAAATCTTCAAAACCACAATGTCAGCTGCCGGTGTCAGTGTGGGTTGAGAGGACGGATCACAGCGTACTCATCTCCCAGTAGGCAAAGGGGACTGTATTTCAATAAATTTACATACTACAGAAGACTCTGTAAGAGATTGCTTTGGGGATCTCTCTGTTGAGTTGCTTTGGGGACACAGAGCCCTTGACTTGCTCAGGAAGGGTTTGATGCCACCTGCTCTAAAACTCTCATGTTCTCCATATCATTTTCCTTTCTATACCAGTGCCCGTTGTTTGCTTCAGAGCACAGTTTTGTTTTCTCCCAGTTTGACGAAAGACTGTTTATTAATAGATCTGGAAATGTTGGCTCTGGGCTTGGTCTCAGGGTAGAGCAATGATAGCTTTCCTCTGGTTGGCTCTGGTTAGCTCCTTGCTTCTGACCTTCTTGGGTCTCACCTAAAATCATTACCTGCTTTGAGTAGATCACTCAACCTCTCTGCCTTTCTTTAATCTTTGGCTTCTCTTCTGATTAAATCCAGTGGAACTATTCTAACTTACAAGAGCAATCTGTGAAAAATATAACGTGTCACTGAAAACAGCATTTATGTGTTCATCTCAGTTTTCTTCAGCATTATGTATAATTTTTTCCTGTGAAAAGATAATATTGAAACAGTTTTTGCAACTGGCTGTTCAGTACAGATTACATCTTTTTGTTCAGAAGAGAAGAAGAAATTTTCCTTAGGAATCCCTGCATTTAAGCATTTTTGAATTGCATATTTTCACAAAGAATGTGTAGTTGTTGCCCTTTTTTTTTTTTCTGGCTTCAAGGGAAGTGGCAGCTGTAGAAATACCAACATTTCCTGTGTTTTTTGAATCCTTGTATGCTTCATTAAAGGTTGCTTCCTCTAGGACCTTAGTTGGACTGATTATGGACTCAAATCCCATCCCAGAACAGCAGAAAACATAGGGACTGCCTTCCAGATGGTTGTTGCTTATTGGAGGGATTTGGTGTCATTCCCAGACTTTTTGGGGTGATCACCTCCAGGTAGCACAGGGAAGACCATAACTACACAGTCTGGTCTAGGATAACTCACCTCTGTGCTTAAGATAATCCTTCTCCGTATTCCTACAAGCTCAGACTGATGTCATGGAGAAATTCTCCTACCATACTCTTCAAGTAGATGAAGATATCCTCTCCTATAGGCTGGAATTTAGAGC
The DNA here is from genome assembly GCA_013397375.1 of Toxostoma redivivum. NCBI lineage: Eukaryota > Metazoa > Chordata > Aves > Passeriformes > Mimidae > Toxostoma > Toxostoma redivivum. The sequence goes on from VXBI01009103.1 coordinate 249,092, forward strand.
TGGGTGTAGAAGGTTGGTTTGAGGAACATAAGAAGAGAGGAGCTAGTCAACGTTTCATATACCCGCTGCTGGTATCAAAGAAATGGCTTCAAACTCCCTCTTAGGCACAAGCTCTCTGTGTGACAAGGCAATTAGCCTCCCTGTGGCTCCGTTCCCAGGCTGTGCAGTGAGGATACAGCACACAGCAGAGAAGCAAAGCACAAGGGCTGGTGAGATGTGCCATGGGAAAGGGGATGGAGGCATTTCTGAGAAGGGATAAAACAGGAGTGAGTGGCAAAGAACCACACAAAACGCGCATCCAAACAGAAGCAACAACCTGCTGCTTAGGTGTTTGCACGGCTCTGAAAGTGTAGCATGTACCCATGGAAGGGCAAGAGGCTCTGAACCAGGTCATTTTAACAGCTACTGTCAGAGGAGCAGTCATTTAATACAGAGAGGGAACAGCTGAGCAGCTGCATTTAGAGAGAAACACCGTAATCTATTACGGGGCTTGGGCCACCATTGATCAATATTGCAAAGTCAATAATAGCTTTTGATTCCAGCATATTAGGCTGACTGTCAGATTCATGTTTATTAGAAGTTTTTACAAATAAGTCAGGCTTGAAGGAAAGAGAATATGTATCAAAACTCCAGGTGGAAGGCTGATTTTTTTGTTTGTTTGTTTGTTTTTTGTTGGTTTGGTTTGGTTTGGTTTGGTTTGGTTTGGTTTTGTTTTTTTTTTCTCTTGGGGTGATTATAGAATGATAGAACAATTTGGGTTGGAAGATCATCTAGTTCAAGCACCCTGCCATGTTGCATAGCTTTTTAAGGAGGGGAAAACAGCCCCACCTTTCTATGTACAGAATGAAATTCAAATAAAATCCATTAAATTTGAGTTTTCAGTTAAGAAGGATGAGGATTATCTGAGGTTTAAACTTGTAATGACCAAAGCCTCAAATCTAATTTTTTCTCCTGCAACTTCCATGTCTGTAAATAAGTCAATCTATTAGTACCTAAAACTCTGCTTGAAAAGAAAGAAATACAAACCCAAAGTACTTTAGGCAATCTACATGGCATCAAAAAAATGTTATAACTATAGCACAAATTTATTTTAAATGTCTAGAAAACATGAGGACTGTTATATAAATAATAATGCAATTAAAACATTACAGTAAGTTTTAAAAGGAAAAATGTAGTATAGTTTTTATATCCATCACATATGTTTCTACCTCAACAATGAATTTAGAATATTTTTACTGAAAAAAACCTATATTTTTAAATTGCCAAACATATAAATACTTTAGTTTTTACAGATGCTATACTGACAGTGTAAAGTGAAAGTGCAAAAGTAAAAATACAGAACTGCTTGAATTTAATCTCCTCTATCTTTTTAATCAACCATGTCCCAAAACACTTCCTGGGAATTAAGCAGCACCAGTACAGAGACAGTGTATTAAAGAGAAGGGGGAATTAAAAGATATAAGGAAAGAGAAGAAAAAAGTTATAATAGAAATTAATTGGAATTGACAAGAAAAAGAGGAGGGTTTTCCTGATGTCTGGAAATATATAACACAGAAACAAGGTCTAAACATAGCAGTGACAAGATTGTTTTAAAGACACACACAAGAGGTCTCTGTCCTGGATGAAACTAGAGTGAGGCTCACAGATGCAAGTGAGATTTGTGTGACTGGTAGATACATAGACACGGCAGCATTTTGATTTTTAGTCCTTGTTTATTAATAATCAATGGAAGTCAGCAAAATGAAATCTCTCCATTAAAAGAGGAAGGCTGAATGAGCAAATAGGTGAACAAACCTGTTGGAGAGCAAGTCAGACTTGTGTGTCAGAGCTCAGCCTTGAAGGAATATGTAAGAAGAGCTACTTGTGTCCTTATCTGAGTCTCCTCTGAGATGTTAGTGCATCCAATGCATTTTAAAATTTGATGGATTTCTGTGGTCCTTATCTTCTTTGTTCTGCTGGTGCTTTGCCCTTCTGCTTTCCTCTGATCACTGCTTGGGATCAGTTTTTTGTAGCGCTACTGGGGCAGAGTGTGCTGGCCGCCTTGCTAGTCGATGACCCAGCAAGAGTGAAACAAGGACATTACATGGAGAGGAGCTTTCCAAGAGATGCTGGATGAACAGGTTTATCATAATTAATGAACTTGCAGGGAAGAGAGCCTTGAAATCTTCCTGCTCCAGTCCTTTATCCAGCCTTCCACCATGGAATTTGCTAGGTTCATACATCTTGGTAGCTTTGTGCATTTTGGCAAGAGCTAATGGGCGTGGGGCTGAAATAGCATCCTAGAGAAAACCAGACTCTCACTTAAATGTCAGTGGTGTTTTTAGCCAAGGGACTAAAGCTGTTTAGAGTAACATTATAAAGCTGTTGGTTCTTAAGAGAGAGAAAGGCTTTCACCAGCACACATCTGCAGGGCCTGACTTCCTGGTGGATTTTTGCAACTTTTTAATGCAAACCTTCCGAAAGTTTGAGAAACAAAAACCTGGGAAGTTGCTAAACTGCTGATTTCAGACTCAAGAGTACAACCAGGGGAAAGATCACTCTGTAATTGCCATGGTTTTTATACACTTTCCCCAAACATCTGTTACAGGTCACTGTCAGGAACAGGTTATTTTGTTACAGACTTTTAGTCTGACCCAGGATGACAGTTTTTACGTTCTGATTAATAGCCTTAATCCAACATCACCCACAACTCCTATAAATCCTCTTACCTCTTCTTTGACTGTTACCTACCAGAACCCCAGGAGTGGGAGCACTACAAAGAAAATGTTCCTTTCCCTTGCAGCAGAATCCAACTTTAAATCCAACACAGTCTACTGAGTTTATAATTCATTTTTCTTTAAGCCTTGCCTCATCTGTTCTTATTGCCCCTCTTGTATGCAGAGCATTATGTGAAAGGAAAGATGGTTGAAATCTAGAGTTAAGGGCCAAGATGGTGGTCATTCCATCAGCTGAGGAGCACAGAGAGGTTTGCAAAACACCACAGTACATTGTGGTTTTGTTTTTTCCCTTATTTTGTTCCCATACTGTCATCATAGCACTATCCAACAGAGGATAATTTCCTCTTTTCTTTTTTTTTTTTTTTTTAAAAAAAGAAAATTTTTT
>VXBI01009103.1:259716-275476 GCA_013397375.1 Toxostoma redivivum
CAAATAAAAAAAAAAAAAAAAAAAAGCCACCACTATTCAGCACTTTTAGTAGACTTCTGGAGTCACAGTACTTCTAGGAAGTCATTGGATAAATCAGATTATGTTTCATCTTGCAGACGAAGCAGATACATATTTTCATGCTGACAAAACCAGTTAGAATTGGTGATCTGCTGGTGCTTAGAGCACCACCTCTTTCTCCAGAGTGAGAAATCTTCTTGGGCTTGGGAACCTCAGAGGAGAAAATGATTGCAAATCCATTGACCTTGAACTCATTAAGGTGAGATAAGGTCCAAACAACTGGCTTGGGAAAACTGAGGAACTTGGGACTATACAGAAACATGGTAGATTCTCACATTTCACAGGGCTCAAAGAACTGAAATTCTGTTCATATTTGAAAGAAAATATCAGAGGGAAAAAAACAAACACACAAAACCCAGAAACCCTTCAAAAGCTAATTCTCAAAAAACACTTTCTTGGCAAGGTGGGCTGGACATTGGTACTCTGGATGAGGGTGGTTTGAAGAAGACTCTGCTGCCAGCTGTTGATAGAGCTGATGGGAACATTGGCTGAGCCTCTGCCCTCGTCGTGTTCATTAGCATTCACACCATTCACTGGCTACCCCCTTGCACCAAAGACATTTTCTGAGGTTGCTAATTTTCATGAAAGCAAGTGGGGTCACTTTCCACCTTTTTTCCTCATCTCAACAAGGCTCATCCCCTAGAGAGCTGAGAAGAAAGGCGCTTTCTTGTTGTCATCTGTGCAATTATCAGCTTTGAACACGATGGCAATTTGTTGTTGTTGTTGATTTCCTTTGTTATGCAAATGTACCAGCTCATTCTCTGAGTGTCTTTTTCCCCCACACAGCATAAAAAGGAATATTACACATTTAATTTCATGTTATCATTTGTTTCCCTCTGAGATTTCCTCCAGCCATTTTTTGGTCTTCTTCAGGCTAGTGGGAGCTAAGCAGTGGCATTTTGAATTCTGACTTTATCACTTCTATTTACTTTTATCATAAAGGGGTATTGTCAATAGGTCTTATGTGGCACCTATAAAACCCATTTAGGAATTTAAATCTCCACTGAAACACAGAATTTATGCTTCCTTTTATGATTTATGAGTAGAAGCCTAAATTCTGCTTTTAATAGTCTACCCATTTATATTCAAACAATCAACTTACATGCTGCACGAGCCTTAAAGTTGTTAGTGCACAACTAAAGAGAATAAAAGCAGGAGGATGTAGACAGGGGCCTAAGCCAGGAAGTTCAGAATAGAATTCAAATTAGGACTTCTCCAGGGCTTTAATATGCTCTATCTCTCTGACAATTATTATGATTCAACTCCTCTATGCATCCTGTATTTCACCCTTTGGGAAAAAAAGCAATATTTGAAATCAAGAAGCAGGAATTTAATTTTTTTTTTCTTTTTCTTTTTCTTTTTTTTTTTTTTAAATCTCATAATCAAGCTTCAACTGGTTCACTTGCAAGTATAAATCACTCAAGAAGTTAAACACTTCTCTGACTCAATTGTTCAAAACTTACCAGTCCATACAGCTAAGGTGGGAAGCAGTCAAAAACAGATTTTTTTAATGCTAACTGTTCTTATTCATTTTCAGACAAATTTAGTACCTGTAATATGGGGGTTTTTTTGCTTTTTTTCTTTAAATCAAAGTGAGCATTAACGCTTGTCTGTAATAATGCTTGAAATAAATGAAAGAGACTGATGAGCACTTAGGTGTTTTCAAGTTTTTTGATTAATTGAATTTCTTTCCTCTGAATTTTGAGAAAGAGTAAGTGGAACAGGACAAAGCTCTTACCTCTTCTGGCCAATTACTGGTAATTTGTACCTATCAATAACTGCAGATTCATATCTCTTGATTTACATATTTGGAAGGCTATTTGTTGGATGTCAGTTTAATTTGTCTTCCTTTTGATCTCACTGGAATAAATCTAAAAGTCTTCAGATAAATGAATGACTCTGGAGTATCGTTATCATAACAAAAATTATAATGTGTCTAAGACATGCATAAGATAACCCATACCTCTTAAGGGTTAAAGTATTAACCCAAATTTTTTCTACAACCTGACATCTTTTGCTCTCATGTTATCATCATTGCATGCAGAGGCAATCTCAGAAATCGTACATCAAAAATGGGACTCAGAAGTTATCTATTTATGACAGAATATCTTTTGCTGATGAACTCTGTTGCAAATGATTTTATGCCTGGTGGGTTTTAAAGGAGTTCTCACAGATCATTATTGAGGTTCTGAAGAATGAGTATGAGAGAGGATGCATCAAAACGTGGCCAGTTTAAAAATATCTTCTACTATAAGTATTAGTGCTGTCTATTGATGAGCATTGTAGTGTGCATAGCAAGCTTTATCTTCACTGTAGATTTAGCAACATGCTATGCTGGAGCTGAAATATGTTTCTAGATGCAACTGTGGTTCATCCAGCCAGCATACATAACAGTCTGGTCTGCCTACTGGTCTGAAGTATGAAAAGCAGATGCACACAGCAAGATAGTCTCCTAAGTTAATTTTAAACTCTCTGCATTTCGGACCATTCCAAAAAAATATTCATAAACTTCATGTGGAATATTGTGCACAATACCTTTTGCTATTTACCTGCACAATACTATTTGTGTTTTGTTCTTAAGAGTGAGCATCGAGGTCTTCAGTGAAACTAACATTTTGTTTTATTCACAGCATTTTATGCCTTTGTTTAAGGTGAATTTGGTTTGGTCTGAGTTCTTTTTTTTCCTATCTTCTCAGGAAGAAATGTAGAACTCAGCATTTTACATAAGCATTTTCATACAGAACTTCTAGTGAATCTGGACTACAAGAGGCTTTCAGGTATTCTCCTTCCTTAGGTGTCGTGATGGTGTACATACCAGGTGAATGAGGCTTGGAGATACAGGTGCAAGGCACAGAGGGAGCCCAGTGACCAGTCTAAATCCTTAAGGGCAGCCCAAAATTAAGTTTCCTCTTAAAGAAAAGGGTAATGAATTTACCTGCAGTTTGGCTAGCACAAGCTCAGAACATTTCTTCAATAGATCCTAACTTACTATTTCCATTGCTCTGCAGATCCCAGTCAGGTCTTTTCCACCCCTGAAGTGGAACAAGGATGTGGCTCATTCCTTCCAGGACTCACAAAGCCTTAGCTGAGGTTAGAATTTTACCCATTTCTCACTCCTAATCCACCACTGATGTGGTGGGTATCAAAAATAGGTCATGATTTCTACCTTACTTTTAGAAAGAAGACATTTCTCGGAGCATAATCGGGACTTCCCTGGTGAATCTCTGCTTTGGATCTATATGCTCACTCTTCCAATTATGAGTGCTATGATAAAATGTCTTCACAAAGGACAAACTACTTCCCTAGCATCAGTCAGTATCATTTAGACTCCAGTGCCCTTGCTGACTAGGTTTATAAAAACGACATCTACATCCCAAACTCTTGGAGCAGAAGAAGCAGCTGCCTCTGAGAACAGCCATTTTTTTTCTTCTTCTTATATTATGCTCATAGTGATAAACAAAGCCTCTTTTGAAATATTCATGCTACTGGCCCACCTGGGGTATAAAATATCCAGAAGGTAAATAATGAGCTAAGATTTCATAAACTATATCCCCAGACAGAATGGATCACGTCAACTGCTTCCAAAGTTCCAGAAAAATCATTCCCTTAAACTTACTCCCGCCTTGGATAATAACATGTTTGTGGGAAAAGGTAATTCCACTCAGTGTCACAGGAGATTGTAGACCTTTGGAGTTATAATATTTTAGGGGCATATAACCATTAAATATTTTCTATATAGACCACAGCTAGTCCTTGCTAAGCAGGTGTTTTAGCATGGTGCTGAGCTTGATCTAATTTTCAATATAGCTATTAAGCTTGGAGTAAAATCTTGATCAGACATTGCTTACACAGCTTTTTTTTCAGAACTGGCATAGAACAGGCCATGGACATCGTATTTACTATCAAACTAATACACAGACGTAAGAAAAATAAGAAATGACCGATTTTTCATCAGTCCCACTGTTCAGTCTTCAGCAGAGTTCCTATTCAAGGCAAGCAAGCAAAGCCAACCTCTATCTGCAAACTATTCCTTTTGTAGACCAATAGCTCATCCTATTGGTCTCCATTTTATACAAATACCATCTGTGAACAACTCGTCCCTTTATAAACCACCTATTAATGTCCTTCCACACAATTTCCTGTGGTAGCAAATTCCAGAGGTTCACCACTTACTGCATAAAGAAACTTTTCCTTTTGTCAGTTTTAAACAAGCCCAATGCTACTTTCATTATTTCCTTACTTCTTTTATTGAGTGATATGTTGAACAGCATTTCCACATTCAGCTCACCCAGTGCTTCCACCTTTTGTAAATCTTTATGGTATCACACCTCAGATTCCTGAATTGTCTCAGTCTTTCAATTTCCCTTCAAGAGGCAACTACCCCATCACCCTGATCATACACTTGCTCTTCATTTCACCTTCTTTAACTTTAGTACATCTGCCTTGGTGTGTGTAAGCCAGAAAAGTACACAAACGTGTTCAAGATGGGGTGCACAACACCTTTTAGATACAAAAATATGTATCCTATCTTGCTATCCACACCTTCACAATGGTGCCCAGAATCTCATTGCCTTTTTCAGTGGCCACTACACATTGCATCAAAGGTTTCAGACACCTGAAAACATGAAACAGATGATTTTTTATCTGAACTATAACTACCAGTTTCATGCTCAGCTTTATGAACCTTCAGTGACTGTTTAGGTTTCTGGGTTTTTTTCTTATTTACATTAGTTTAGGTTTATCCACATCGGAGTTTACTTGTCAGCCATTTTTACACTTTTATGAGATCTATCTGCAGCTCCTTGTCAACAGAAAAGTGGTTATCATATCTACAGAGTTGGATATTCTTCTGCTTATTTTTTCTCTACGCCATGGACAAAGATGTCAAATAAAATTGCTTCCAGGACCAATCCCTATTGACTTTTCTCTTGAAAAGTCTCTTCTCTTTAATATTCCTTGCCTTTCGTCCATGCATTTACAGTTCCCCTGCTAGGACTTCAGCAGATTATTGAGGTAGGTTTTCCCTTTGCAGAAACCATGCTGCTCAACAGAAAATATAGTTCATGTACTGTATGATTTTATTGTTTATTATAGACTCTGTCATCTTTCAAGGGATGGAAGTCAGACTCACCAGTCTGTAGTTCCCAAGATTTTCCCTAGAGTCCTATACACTCTGAGTGAGGTCAGTCTTTGATTAGAAGTTATAGCCTGTCAGTATTGGTTTTGATAGCTAGGTTAGGAATCTCCTCCCATGGACTTTCTTGCACAGTTAGCCCCCGAAACAGAGTGAGAAAAATGTGCTTCTATTTGACAAAAACTGACATTTTACTCTTCCCCATTTTTTTGAATGAGTGAAATTAAAAGCTAACACTGTTTTTATCATTAAAATAGAGTGATGCCAACGTAGCTTTGTGCCATGCAAAAGGTAGGGGGAGGGACACAACAAAAAATATACAAAAAAGTCCCTTCTCTCACTACAGTAGAACATCATGTAAGAATTTGCTCACAGGGTGTTTATTTTGGCTTTGTAGGATAAGGATGTCATTCCTTATTCTGTTTCTGCTTTGGAAATAGCATATCTAGGACTTTCAGACTCTTAACACAAATGCCATCTCTGTAATAAGAAGATGTGAAATATGAATGAGTCTTTTCAACTGATTACTACTACAGGGATGAAGAGCTAGGACAGTCCAGCAAGACAGAGATATACCAGTCCTTTGCTAAGTGCCTCATTTTGCTGATTCAAATGTCTCTGTAGTCAGGGTTGTTTGAACAGAATCAAATTTACTTGTAATGAACCATATAGTGATTCTCTTTTCTTTTTTTTCCCCTTTTTTTTCCTCTTGTCTTCACATTAATTTCTACAAAATAGCACATCTGATTTTGTAATGCGCTAAGCAACTGTTTCTCAATTACACCAAATTTTACTGCTCCTCGGTTGACTTTTAAAGACATGGCAACTTCAATATTATCAAAGGTTCTGCTCACAATAAAGTCTACAGTAATTCTTCACCAGTTTCATAAAAGTTTCAGTACCAAATTACTCCATGAATACTTGAGTAAGTAATACTTTCTACCAAATTCTTAGATTTGTTTCTAGAACATCGTAGATCCATGGCAATGAAATCCAAATTGCCCACAATGGTAAACTGATAATTGTTGCACACATCTACATTCTTTATTTATAAGTTTTTTTCTTTCTAACTCATCTGTTTTAAAGTATGATTTTGAAAGTGTACTATAACTAGCAAGAAGTGGTGCATATATCTTTGGACTTGAATAGAATAGTAGAGGGATATAGGAGGTTCAAGGACAGTAATGATGAAATAAGAACTACTTCATTTATAAATTATTAAAAAAAAAAAAAAAGACAAAAAAAGGGATATTTTTTCTTTCTTTTGGTTTTACTGAAACCTTTGTCCTCTCTAAAGGAGCTGTTTTAGGTCTCTTCTTTCCATAGACCCTCTCTGTACATCCGTCACTCCATGTGTGTCTTTTCCAGAGCAGCTCATCCAGTTTCTAAATCTCTCTCTGTCCTGCCCTCAACCCCTTGCCATTTCCATATGTATGAGGGACACAACTTTATTCCTATAGTTTCTCTCTTTCTTGTGCATTTTGAGAATCTGGCCTGGGAACTTTGTTCCTTGCTGAGGGACTTTAAGCACTGTGAGATGTTTATGTGAGTCAAGACTCTTACACTCAAACACTTGAGAAATGTGTATGTGAAGGAAGATGGGAGAAAATCCAATATGGTCGCAGATCAGAAAGAAAATGTCTTTGTATGTGAAAATATCTCCACATGCCCTTTATTTCTGTCAAGGTCAGTAGAGACAATAGATTCTATATATTTAAATTTCTGTGCATGACAGGCTGTAGAGATTCATGTCCAAGTTCCTGCAGCAGGTGGACAATCCACGTGGAACAGGCTGTACATACAGGAACTGTTTCATCACTTAACAATGACCATCAATAGCAACAGTCACAGATGACTTTATTCTCTCTCCATCAGGTATCTCTATCCTGAGTAAAATGAGTTCTCTCCTCAAAGCCAAAGTACAAGATGTGTTACTTATAGACAGAGCTGTCTTGCACCTTTGAATTTCCTGCTCAAGCTGGAAGGAAATATTGCCAGCAACCCCAGCAACTTATGCTAGTAATTTTTCAGAGCCACCCACTTTCAAACATTACACTTTCCTTCTGCTTTTTCTAATATTAAAATTCTTCCCTATGATGAAGCGAAGGGGCAAAGGAACCAGGCATTCCGATTATCTCCAGCAGTATGACGACCTGTTCATTGACATTGAGGATCAAGGCAATATGCTCTGGGCTGCAGAATCTTCCCAAACACCAACAGCCATTCATCATCTGTCCTGTAGCAGAGGCACTGGCATGAATCTCCACAGCTGGCTGAATGTGGTGGCGTACTAAGTTCTGCTGGGTCCTAAATTGGTTTTCAACACATCTTGTGAATCATGGGCAACTGGAGAATCAAAAGGTTCTGTTGAAAACACCAAGGTGAATAAACCACATAATTTTTGTTTATTTATTGGAGGGTGAAATTCAGCAGAGACCCAAATACTCTAATTACAGCCTGAGACATGTTTGGAAATAGTTTACTCTACCTTCCTCATGGCCTCTTCCTTTTCTGGGGCTAAAAGGGACTTGGTGGCCAACATCAGTACCTGTGCTGCTGTAAGTGGAAATTGAAATCCTCTGAAGTTGCGACAGTGAAAGACGCCTGTCAGTGAAAATACAGTATAAGAATAGAGGGTTTTGCTGTTCCTGGATACACATAAACCAGCTGTCACAAGAGTAATGCAACAAAGTGAAATTCATCTCCCTCAGCATAAGCTGAATAATGAAAGAGCAGATTCTTGTGAATTCTTTACATTAAGAGTTAGGTATGACCTGTCAGAGCTCAGATGGTGCTTTCAGTGCAGCTGAGTTTGCATGGCTTTTCAGTGCTAAGACACTTCCTAGAATATGACAGGAACTTCCACCATCACAGCCTGGCTTCAGACATTCCCTGTGGATGTCTGCCAACTGCCTCTATGGCCATGCAGGCTCTAGTTTAGACCTTTGCAGTGATGACAGTGCTGATGACCATTTTGACCTTCCTTAAGTTATTCATTCCTCCTTTCAGAGTTTCTTTTTCCTTGTTTTCTGTAGTGGTTGCTCTTTTGGTTTAATTATATTAATGTTGTGCAGTGCATCGATTGCCTAGAGATGGGTCCTTTAGAGAACAGTACAAGAGTTTGAGCAAATCCTTTGTAGAAGAAATAGATACAAAATTCCAAATTTTGCCCCGAGGAACTGTCAATGTGACAATTTTCAGTTCCCCTACAACTCATGAAGAAGGTGTCTTTTTGATGCAGCTGGTGGCTAGAGGAGCTGTGATCTTTGTGCACATTTTCTCTGCCAAGTACGTGATTGAAGCAGTCCTTACAGCAGAAAAGACAGTGTGGTTTATAAGCACTGCAGTGAGGGAGGTGATCAGGAAGTGACAATAGTGGACCTTTCTTAAGCTCCTGTCTGACTTGTCAAAATGCAAGAGAAGGAATGAGATACAATTATGTCTGAGCTTTGACTAACATAAAATGAGAAGATAGTAACACCTCCAAGCCAGTTTTGTAATTGCTTGAGTTCTTACCACTGAGATGGAGACCATTTAGGCTGAATTTTCTGAGATTTTCAACATTTTAAACTCCTCATCAAGCAAATGAAATTAATGTGAAAGCAGTGAATTCCTTTAGTGGTCTGGTTCTTGGATTCAAAGCATTGACAAGAGGTAAAAATCACAAATATCTTCCTGTAGTTTAAGGCAAGAGGACAGTTTGTGAAGTTATCACCAGTAAAGGAGCCACTAGTAAAGAGCTGAATATTAAAGTGTTTGTTGTGAGTGTGAAGCAAAGGCCTCAATGGATGGTCTTTAATCTAAGACCTTTTCTTCTCTTTTAATCCAACTCTAGATCCTCCTGCTCTACTTCCCTACTTATTGCTTGAAATTTCTCATAGGAAACCACTTCCCTGTTGCAGAAATGTCATACTAGCAGAGGAAAAAAGAATGGAGGACAGGAAGACTAAAGGCAGGCAGTTCCTACCCCCTTTCTTCCCCCACCTCAATATTCCTAGAAGTATTTGTTCAGGTCCAGCAATAATCATGCTAGGGCTTATGTAAGACAGTCTCTGAGAAGTCTAAAGAATGTCACCCTTTTGCAGCACTAAAAACACAGTGATACTTCACAATACATGTGGGGTTTTAGAGTTCAGGTCTTCTCTTCAGCTATTAACTTCCTGTGGGAAATACAGAAGTATACAGTATCTCTAGGCGGGAGATGCAGAAAATAGGAAGTCTCAGGCTTCTCTGACACATATCCTACTCCTGTGCAAAGAAGACAGTAAATTATAATAGTACAATGATGAACAACTTGGATTGGGGTATAAGGGATGGGGAGTGGAAGGAAACTTTCTGTTAATTTGAGGAAACATTGCAAGTCCTTACCTAGTAAAGGTCCCATTTACTTCACTGACTACACATGCGTCTCTTAACATTAGAGTTTTAGATATTCAGAGCAAACCAGACACTTTCAAGGCTTAAAAGAGTCTTCTTCATGTAGCAAAAAACTGTATGACAGCTTAAAGCGTTCTCATGCACCCTGAGAGTGCCCCAATGTTTTCTGACAGATGACAAACTAAAAAGGACGAGGCTGTCAAAGGCAAAGAATGGGTCCCCTCGTTTTGGCTTCTGTCCCTCTCTTCTATTCAATTAGGATTGATCAAGCTGTGTCAAAGGTCCCTCCTCTGTTTCAGTGGCCACCAAGAGCTTTCATGATGACTAATGATAGGCTATCCTTAAAAAGAAAAGGAAAAGAAATGGAAAGGATAATACAAGCATTTCTTTTTTCCTTTCTTTCTTCTATTCTTATGTTCCAATTAGGCACATTACCTTTAGGGTGCACTAAATGAATTTATTATAATTGTCATTGTTCAATGATACACCATGCCCTTCTGCCTTCCAACATTTGCTCTCAAGCAGAAACCACCACTTACTCAAGCAAAACAAAGATTTAATCATATTTGGTGAAAGACAAGGTAGAAGATAAATGTTTTTCTTCCTTTGAAAAATATCTAAAATATTTGAATTCAGACATGGATAGCACAAGGAAACTGGGTAATATTGCTGATAAGAAACTTGTACATTTCTTGGGTATCTTGCGTAAGTTTAAGATATTATGCTGAACTGTTCCATCTCTGCTACTAGAATTGAGGAAATGACCCAATCATCCTCTGGCAGTTCCCATACCTGTTCATATTTCTCCTTAACTTTCTTCTGAACATTTTACCTGTTTAATACTAATAGTCAGGTACATTTACACTTGAAGTTATATGCTAGACTCTTCTTTGGGAGCTAAGGTTGTTGGTCCATGGCAGCCATTTCAAGATTTGTTTGTCTGTCAATCCTAAAATTGGGTGTAATTTGTAACAGATATTTCCCAAGTCTCAAATTATACCCACATTAGAAAGGCAGAATTATCTGTGCCAAGCAGTTTAGATGAAGGTGATAGAATGACACCATGAACAGAATATAAATTTATGATGATAATTCTTATTATTGCAATAGCAATATAAAAACTGCATCTATCTCATTATCCTAGAAACTAGACAAGGACTGCCAAAGGCTCCTATCCAACATCAGTTATATATATAGCATATAGGCCTCTATCTAGTTAAAAATCCTTTATTAATTTCTAAGGGTTAATTTCCTCTTTAAGCTAAAATATATAAAAGAAAGTAATGGGGACATCCTAAGAGATTTGAAAAGCAAATAAAGCCTGAAAACCTAAGTCTGTTAGAGTAACACAGGTCTGGGGATTTTCCTTTCAAGTTCACACAGAACTTCCTGATTTTCACAATCCTATTCATGTCTAGTATAAAATCTTTGGAAATTTCTACTTTGTCTTAAGAACAAATTATTCGCTTGGGCATCTGAGAGAGTTCCAATCACAACATTCCAGAAGTTGATTATGGCTGAATATCACTGTTGTAAAGATGCCTGATCCTGTGTTTCCCACACATAAACTCTTCCTTAGGACTGAAAATACCAGTGAATTTCCTAGTGTGGTCATGTTAAAATATTAGTGACAAAAATGTGAAATTCAATTTTTTTTCTTTTCCCAGAGGATTATGGTGTTTAGTGTTGGCTGAGTTTTTTCTACTCTGACCTAAAAGAAGAATCAATTCTTTGTTGCCAGAAAGTTTTATCAGATTTATCAATCAGTTTGTAATACTTAATAGCTTTCCAAAATGACTGAAATTGAGGGACTTCCTATCTTCCAGTAAAACTCAGTGGCTACCCACTTTCTGTCTTTACTTGAAGCCACTGAAAATATGCCCTTAGATGGAAAAAAAAATCAACTAATATCAGAAACACAAATGAAATTCAAATATTGAGGTTGTGCAGTATTCTGATTCTGTAACTACACAACACATCATTTATCCTGAGCCTTTGTACTGAAGGATCCTAAACCATGATGCAAATATGTAATGTTAGCATTCACAGCCTTGAAGCATCAACCATTATAATTGTTCAGCCCATGAGGAAGTGAGGCAGACACAGACTGAATTAATCCAGGTTCACAGACAGTCAGGAAGGGTCCTGACAATTTTGATAATCAAAGGCTACAGGGATCACATGCAGAGATGCCCTTGGAAGGTGAGGGGAAATGACAACTACCTAATTACTTAGGCAGATCATCACTTTAATCACTACTGTATGTTTTACTGAACCCCAGAAGTCATAACCATCATTGGTGAGGAGATGCCATAACTGTGCATACCAAAGCCCAGTCTCACAGAGCTTGCCATCTAAATCACTGGCGACTGATACTGAAATGTAGCTCACTGGCATTAAAACGAAGTCACAAATTCCAAGCTAATAAGATTTTCTGCCATTATTGACATTAACTCCTCATGGAAACAGAACTGCCAGCCCCACCAGCAGGAGCTGAGGAGGTGGTGTTGCAAGACAAGCAGGTTTTGGGAGCAGTGAGAAGTCATGGAGCAAGGGAAAAGAGGAGGAGGAGAAGATGGTGTCAGGGAGGTCCATCTTAAAAAGAAAAAAAGTGGGGAACAACATGTCCAAATGCACAGATGAGGAGTGGGAGGGGAAGCAAAGACAGAGGGGAAGGAGTTGAGCCCAATTACATGATCACAAACAATATTTTTGCCACTGAAGAAGTCACCACTATCCTGGTGAGACACAGCAGACAGCTAGCCATACTATTATCACATGGCAGTAAAAGGTCTGAGCTGAAGGCACGTGTACAACCCAGTGATGGTGACTTGAAACATAATGCACTGACTTCTTGGCTCATGACCTTGTGGCCAGCCCTTAGAAGGAAGAAAATATGCAGTAATAAAAGACCCTTCAATGTAAGGGAACAAGCAATTCAAGAAAAAAAACAAACAAACCAAAAAACAAAAAACCAAAAAACACCAGAATTTGAAATTAGATAAATGGATTTTGTTCTCTTATAAGCAGTGAGTATAACTGCCTATAGAAAAACAAGTGGTGTATTTTATAATGCTTTTTTCAGAAAGAGTACAGAGATCTTTCGGAAGACAAATTTCAGCTTAAAAAGTCATTGCACTTAATAAAGAGCTAATAAGGAAAGTCAGTGCCCTGTTATATGTAGAGGGTCAGACAAGAACAGTGATGGAGGACTGTTGGCATTGGTGTTATGCCTGGCACTGATGGAGGCCTGGAATGACACCAGTTGGTCTGTGCTGCCATGCTTTAAGCAAACTTGGCAAGAGGAGCCTGAAAAATTTTCAGTTACAGTTGAAGGATCTAGAGGTCTTCAGAAGTAAATGCATTTCTGAATTAACACATTTACTTTCTGGAAACATGAAAACATTGTTTTGGTCGGGGTCCTTTTGGAAGGGTATAGGAAGAGCATTAGGCTTTATCAACAGACCAACCTTTGTAAAACATATATCCACACAAATTGGCAATTGTAGAAGAGACATCCTATCTGTAGGTTTAAGTTACATTTCTGTCTCTGTTACATGGTTGCCTAGAGAGATTGATTTCTAGCTATAGCCAGCGTTGTGGGCTAACTCTTGGGTTCACTTTGCCTAAATAAATAAGTAAGTAAATAAATAAATATTGCTTGCTACCTCTTGTGGCAGCTAACACTTCTTGGCTAGGTGTAGCTTTCCATTTCTGTATGTCATGGACCTGCACTCTGAATAATGTCAAATGCTTCTAAAATATACATCACAAAACTGTAGATCTGTTAAGATTTCTAATCTTTACTGGTGAGAATCAACTTTTCATTGCACACACAGAAACCAATTCCCATCTTCTCTCCCTCCAGAAATTAGACTGTACAGTGGAAAGGTTCCAAGTCGCTGCTGTTTAATGGCAAATTGGCTTGGGGCACCAGCAATACTAGTTCTAAAATCATTAAGTGAGCTGCCACCAATACATCTTTCACAGTCAAGCTGCAGATAAATGGATGGTGAGATCGTCAAAGATGGAATTCAAAGTTACTGATGAGTTCTCTCCTCATCCTTTGATTTTTTGAAAAATAATATTATTTAATATTATTTTCTTCAAGTGTAACGTATTTTTTTTCCAGGTGGAAAATAAAAGGCTGTGATAGGAGAAAGCAGAGAATAATTTTCCTCTCTAAAACAATCAACTTCCCTCCCTACTCACTTTTCTCCAAGACTAAACTCCATTAGTAGTTTGCTTTGCTAGGAAGGGGTAAGATTTGTAAAAGTTTCTGAGATGAGGAGAAAGGAGACCTGAAAGAAAGAAAAATGATGCATGTTTTTGTCGAGGGAAGGGCAGCATGGCAGAGACATTTGAGGCTCCCACAATATTGATCCTGAGACAAAGGTACCCCTCAGAATTCCCAGGTTACAAATGAACATGTCTTTCCCCATCCTCATACCCTATTAATCGAAATAAGCTCTCTCCTTGAATCACAGCTTTGCTTTAGTAGCAGGTCAGTAAAAGACATTGACTGAGGGTTGGGAAAAAATCCCTTCCAGAGGAAGTGTGGAATGCACTCACCTCTCCCTCAGCTGCTGTGGATCAGAGTCCAAGTGGGGATAATGAGCAGAATTTTGAATGGGTGATACATGAACTGATGAGTGCCTGTGTCTCCGATGGCATGGTTTGATGACAGTGGCTGTTAGAGGCTTTTCATGCAAATTGTGAAATCGCATTAAAAGGTGTCTCCTGCCTGGAAGAGGTTATTCCCTACAAACCTACAGAGTGGAATGAAAGGGAGAGATTCAGGGAAAGCATTGCTGTGCCTTTCCTATCCTCCTATGGATAGAACTAAGATAGGTTTTTCTCCTTACTAAAGAGGCCAGGAAAGATACATAAAAACAGTTACCTGTATTTCTAAGATATCATCAACTTTAGGATGGAATAAATGTTCTTCGATGTAAGTACAGATCATTATATATTGATTAGAATGTTGCCTTATATGACTAGCTTAGAGGCTAGGTTTAAAATCTGAATAACTCAGATGAGACACCCTTCCCTGCCTTCTCTGAATCTCTTAAGCCAGGAAACCAACCTCCTCAGCTTGTTTAATTCCCAGGAGGTTCATAGGAAGAGAGTCATCTGTGATTTTATGAGAAAAAAAGCTGTACCTTCAGCATTTTGTTACTCAATAAGGGTATTTCATAGCCAAACATATGGGTGAAACTGTGCTATGCATGAGTCACAGGCGTGGAAGATAAATATCTGAGACTGTCAACAGAGTGGTCATTTCATGTCCTTACAGATATTAACTCCCACCATAGTTAAAGTCATTGCCTGTATAGAAACACTGTTTATTGGCAGGAAGCACGTGGAAATCTGAGTCATTTCACAGACTCCTGACATATGTAGGGACCATCAGGGATAGCAGAGTTATAATAGATGATGCTCTTCCAGCACAAGAGATTTTTTATACCATGCACTGCATATCACAGGTTCTCAGCATCACCCAGAAATCTTTGATGGCGATTTGTGACTTGTTTGAAAGGTTTTCTTATTTACTGCAGTGAAAAGTTTTTCAGTCTTCTCTAAACTCCAGTATATTTCTGACCCAAACTGTTCCAAAGAGGTATCCAGCTTCTCAGGAATATTATGTTAAACTGTTAGAAGGCTCTTTGCATAATCTTTTGTTATAAGCGTTTGGGTATTTAATATTTACTCCACATGCATTTATTCTGCTTTATTTTATTGTTAAAGGTTAGAATCAATGTTATTAAGGTCTTTTCCAGCCTAAATGATTCTATGATTGTATTTTAATACTGCCCTTATGATTAATTGCAAAAGGACATTATTAGAGTGCAGATTCACCCCTTTCTTCCTAAGTCAACTCTACCAATGTCAGAGAAACAAGTGATTCTTCTTTTACAAGAAGATAAAATTATGATGAATGTAATATAAGGAATAATTGAATTAGTGTCATAACAGCAGCATAGACTTCAATTAGAAAAAAATATTTCCATTGTGATAAAGTTCTGGCCATAAATTTCAGAAATCATACATTTTTGTAGCCTTATATTTCTTTGCTCAGGAAGTATCTGTCACTGAGAACCTGAGGACGACTGTAGAAATTGTAAAAATGAAAGGTTTCTCTTTATAGGTGAGAAAAAAAAAAAAAAAAAA
>VXBI01009103.1:285194-295909 GCA_013397375.1 Toxostoma redivivum
CCAGAACTTCCCGGGGCTTGCCAGAGCTTCCCTTCCCTTCCCAGAGCTTCCCAGAGCTTCCCGGGGCTTTCCAGAGCTTCCCGGGGCTTGCCAGAGCTTCCCTTCCCTTCCCAGAGCTTCCCAGAGCTTCCCTTCCCAGAGCTTCCCAGAGCTTTCCAGAGCTTTCCAGAGCTTCCCTTCCCAGAGTTTCCCTTCCCAGAACTTCCTCTCCCAGAACTTCTCTTCCCATTACTTCCCTCTCCACTCAACGTGTGACCTACAGGAAAACCAGGCTCAGAACAAAACCAGGCCATAGAAAACACAGATCAGCCCACAGGAGAGAACAATCAGAACTCCAAAGTCAGTTTCTGATACCAATTTTATTATGGTGCTGCCTTCTTTGCAGCTATGGGATTTAGGGAGAAAGCATCTGGCAGTGGGTTCTCTTTTACACTCTCCATTCTCTCTGACTGTTCTCTGCATCTGAGTTAGATAGTGTTTGTATTTCTCCTCTTCAAATGCACATCAGCATTTCAAATGAAACTTCGGACCACTGCCGTGGCAGCCTTTTAAAAGGATCCAGCATGAGATTCCTCTGTCTCCTCTCCTCCTCTGGAGAGCAAAGGCAAACCAGAAGAGGGATATTAATGTGCAAATTAGCGCAACCTGACTGGCTCCAGATTGCTACTTAGAATTTGCATATTAATAAATGTTTTTGTGACAGCATTTAGCAGATCAAGAAGGGCAGAGATTAAAAAAGTCAACAAGAATTTTAAGCTTTTCCTTTATATTCCCTTCTCACACTTGCAGCTTCCTGTATATATCTATATCTCCTTATACCATGTCCATATGTGCTTAGGTTGCATATCTATAGGTCAATGCATGTAAATCTGCCAGCTCTTGACAGATGTGAGATTTGCAGAACTGCCCTGTGTGAAGTTGGAGAAGCAGTTCTGTGCTGGAAGGAGAGCAGGCAGCTTTGCCTGTGTGTGTATTTGTATGAGTGTGTTTTATACACACGCACACAGAGTTAGAAAGATAGATGTAGGAACTGGACAGTCTCCCTCCCCCACCCCCCTTTCAAATCTTCTTCCAACAGGCGCTTTTATCCCATTCAGCTGAATAAATTGGGACTCTTGAAACTGTGATCTTGACAGATGTGAGCTTTTTTTCTGAGCTGCATTGGAAAAAGATAGATAGTGAAAACCTCCAGGGCATTTGGGCTTAGTGGAGCCAGTGAAAAGGGTTATTTCCAAGCGTGCTGAATAATGCATCCCTCTGAATTCCTTAGTTCTCTCTTTCTGTCCTCCTTTCTGTCTTTCACTCTCTCTTCCTTTAAATGCTTTGTGGATGAAATGTTGAATGCCCTCCCAGAGTTCTTCCACCACCACAGGAAAGTTGCGATCAAAATCTTGCCAAGCAATGGGCCTTTAAAGTGTCTCGTGTGAGGAGCTGTGGGGGTCAGGAAAAGAGGAGGAGAAAACTAAAAGATAGATAAACAGAGCAAGTTACATGCACATAACTGGTGCATTAAAGATATATTTCCCCATTTCAGCTAATTAGTTGTCACATCAGTCTTAAGCAGAGAAACTGGCTGATAGCCAGACTATGTTTTTTTTCAGAAATCTCTGTGTCAAGAACATATGTTCAAAGAGACTCTCACCCCTATTAGATTCCTCTCCCTGGCTTGTTTTTGTTTATCTATGACATATTTATCAAAACAAGAAACAACTTGAAATTATCTCATTGTCAACTGTTTGCTTTGTTCTCCTCAAATTTCTTTATCCTTTCCCAGTTGGAGCTTGAATTTTGTGCTTGTTGGTCAAGGCAGGATTACAGTTTGGAGAGAGGAAAAACCTAATTTCTGATTTAACTGAATCTAAATGTACAATTTCTGTATGAAAAAAGGGGAGAAATGTAATCTCTTTCAGGATAAATGTGAAATGCTTTGTTCTTGCCTTGCT
This sequence comes from Toxostoma redivivum, assembly GCA_013397375.1. Lineage (NCBI taxonomy): Eukaryota > Metazoa > Chordata > Aves > Passeriformes > Mimidae > Toxostoma > Toxostoma redivivum. The sequence goes on from VXBI01009103.1 coordinate 287,138, forward strand.
TCACACAGGACAGATGTTGTAAAGTTATGTAATTATTGGTTGGAGGTTTTTTTTCTTAATTGCCCCCATTTTGGGGCCTTTCCTTTCCCCCTTTTTTAAAACAAAGGCATTTTGAAAAGAAAAGCCCAATTTCCAAACACAAAAGTTTTGTTTTTTCCTTTGGCATTTCCACCATGAAGCACTTTGTCTCTGACTGCATTGAAATGCAATGTTTTGACATTTTGCTGTGTGGATGTCGGGCTAAGTGTCTTGCCTGAAACCACAGAGGGAATTAAGACCACATCTCTTGAGCCTTCGGTTAGCCCTTAACCACTGAACCATCCTTCCTCCTAGCAACCCCTAGGAATTTTTGAGCAAAAGCGAGCCCATGGACAACAACATGGAGAGGGACACATCCCTTTATCAGAGGCTCACGAGCAGAGACAACCCCAAGCGGTGTGTGGAGAGGGGTAAGCACGTACCCCCATGCTGAAGTTGGCATCATCTGTCTTTTTGCTATGCCTCCACTATAAAAACTGAGATTTAAGAGAACCACAACACTGGCACACACACCCTTGGGCCACACATCAGTGAGTTTGCTGGCGAAAGCAAAGCTGCCGTGTCTCTGCAATGTTTTTGTCAGGATTATCTGACTCCCAGTCAAGGTGCAAACAAACCTGAGGTCTTCTGTCAATAGCAGCGTGTGAGCTGAGAATCTCAATGTCTTCTGAAAGAAAGTTTGGGAGTTCTTCCAGAAAAGAAAAGAAAAAAAAATGTGTGGAGGAAGGTTTCTATACCAACATTCAGAAAGTCACTAGGAGAGTCATAGTGAAGTGAAGAGGATGTGAGAGTATCTCTTGATGTGTCTGTTCAAGTATTTTATTTGGCTTGGTTTTTAACATCTCAAGTAGCCTCTACTGCTTCTTTTGGGAGCCTAGTGCATCATCTCATTCCCATGAGTCTTCGTCCATTTTACCCTCTCATGGTGTCACAAAATCATTCCTTGCAATAAGCCATCATTAGCGTAAATTATTTCAGAACATCCTGGTTCTGGTTGCAGTTGTGGTTCTGTTCTGGTTCTGGATGGCACTTGCACGGTTGTACTCAGTCATCCTGGTGCTGCTCTCCTCCAGCCCAAAATCCCTCTACACCTATCTGAAAACCAGTTACATGTACCCAGCTCCTGAGAGATGAGAAAATTGGCCTCCACACATCCATACAAAGCCTGTGACACAACTGTAGGCTCAGATGACTGTCAATAACAGCCCTGATTTCAGTGATCCTAATTCCATTTATTTGACCCTAACAGAATTCACACATTTATTTTATCACCTTATCCCTTCCTTATTCCCTGTTTCTTGCTCAATTCCCAGTTTCTACCTCCCTTTCTAGTTTTTCCTCTTTTCACAATATCCTGAAGCATTTTGTTCCAGCGGCCCTTCATCAGCCCATCATCTATAGCAGCCCATAAGAAATACCACAAAATCTTCAGAGCAAAGTCTTTGCTCTTCACACAGCCTTCTCCCTTGGGTGAGGGAGGTAGAAAAGAGAAGGCACAAAACATTTCTAACAGACATGAGTTACATCGCTTTATTTATGGCTGGAAGGCTGTTAAGGGCTGAAGATGTAAATAACATCTTTGTGCAGCAGAAGGAATGGGGTCCAGTTTCCCATATTATCCAATCTCCCTCCTTTCTCTCATCACATCTTTTTTGTAGATTCCCCTATGTCTAATATAAAAAGGTGAACATAGTTCAGTTTTCTCTCAAAAGAGGTTTACAAAGCTTTCCTTCACTCAGCTGTCTAGTCTCATAAACATCCACAGAAAGTAATGTCTTTTTTTTTGTCTTGAAGAATTTTCTTTCTCTCACTCTGTCAAATTTGGTTAAAATTGCTCAGCTGCTATAAGAAATATTGGCAGAGAAAGAATGGGACAAGGAGATAGATAATAAACATAGCACAGTTCTGTAAATCCTGTTTCCTTAGGAAAACTGGGTGAAACAGGATGTTCAGGATTCAGCCTGGTCCTGAGATGGGCTTGATCACTGCCTCATACTGATTCCTTGTGTGGAGGGCAGCTGTCAGAGCTTTCCCTTGGAAGTGATCATTGCAACAGGGTGTGGTGGATGGGTTCATTCTGCCTGGATGTGCTGAGGCCAACAGCACAAAGGGCCTTTGTCTTCAGGCCCTTTTATAAAGTCATAATATTTCAGATGCTCTGAAATGTGTGCCTCTATGTCCTGAAACATACAGTATTTCAGTATGTCCTGAAAAGCTGCATAAGCTTTCTCTTCCCACTTTTCCAACTTCACTTCCCCCTCTTTTTGTCTTCTTCCATCCTCAGTCAGCCTCTTTCTCGCCTCTCTCTGTTGTTCATCAATAAATATTCAATTAATGCTTTCCTATGATACAGATCTATGGGTGCCAGATAAGAACATCTTCACAGGATGAATGGTGCTGCTAAGTCTGGCAGCTAATTCTATGCAGATGCAGAAAGTCTGCTGGAAGTGACTTTACAAAATGGAGTGCTCAAGCATTCCTGTTTTATTTTTTAATGCAGATGAGAATTTAAAAGCCTGTGTTTTCTACAATTAATTTTATGTACTATTCTTTTCAATTATTTATGTTCCCTGAATGATAAATGGGCTGGTGGAGAGGAAAAGAAGACTCAAGGTAGTGGGAATATGTAGAAAGAATCCTTTTTCCTCATTAGTTATTTATTTATTTTAGACTGGAATAGCAGCCCAGATGATAATTAAAAAAATGTGGGCCCTCGATCAACAGGTAATAGTAGATCAGTTTATCACCTAGCAAGGCTCAGAGGAAAAAGACAAGAACAGAGGATTGAGGTTTAATCATAATTTTGCCACATAATGTGCTTTGCCAAATCCCTTAACTTCCCCACTTGTGAATAAGAGGAGATGTTTTTTGCAAAATAGAAATGGATGGCACAAGTAAGCATAAATTCTATAGCTAATGAAAAAGCAAAACTTTCATGGATTCAGATAGACTTTTCTTGCCTATATCAGTGTTGATCCTGAGCCCAGGTGAAAGCTGCTTTCATTAGAGTCATGTCCATCCAGAGCCAGAAAAGTAATCCAGGGGTAACTTTTGAAGTTGGAAGCAGGAGCAAAGTGTTACAGGGTGCATCCATAGCTTTTGAACAACTTGTGCCAGTGCCTCATCACCCCCACAACTGAAAATTTCTTCCTAATATTTTATTTAAATCCACCCTCCTTCACCTTAAAGCCCTTCATGCTATCTCTACAAATTCTTATGAAGAATCTCTCTCCAGCTTTCTTAGAGTCCCTTTAGGTACTAAAAGTTGCTATAAGGTCTCTCAGGGGTCTTTTCTTCTCCAGGCTGAGCAGCCTGAACTCTCTCAGCCTGTTTTTTCAGGAGAGGTTCTCCAGCCCTCTGGTCAATTTGGGACTCTCCTCAGCACTCATTCCAGCAGATCAACATCTTTCTGGTGTTGGGGGCCCTGAGCTGGGCAAAATATTATCTTTTTTCTTTCTTTTGTTTTTTTTTTTTCATATTTTACACCTTCGTGCGAGCTCTTGGCACAGCACTTACACAGAAATACAAATGTGCTGAGGAGAATAGCCTTCCTCAATAAAGCAAACACCTGCTCAAATCACTGGACGTTTGAAACCTCTGGAGACAGATCCTGACCCTCTCCGGTTTTCAGTCCATTTCCGTGGGTTTTGGAGAAGCAACAGGATGGCTTTTGGGGCCTTTGAGAAATTGATTCTAAAGATGTAAGGGGATTATTTTAGAGGATAAGGGAGGAGACCCCATTAAAATAGCACTGAAATGGAAAGGAAGCTGAATAAATGGAGATGTGTTAGGCTGAGCGTTGTTTGAAGTGAGACATTTTCCTTGAGATATTGATTGAGTTTTTATGCCATTCTTAACCTAAATCAGATCCTTAAAAACAAACAAAAGCAACAACGAGTAAAAAACATACAAAAACCCAAAACCAATGAACAACAAAAACCAAATAAAATATATATAAAGGGTTATTTTGGGACTGAGAAGAACAGCCAGGATTTTCCTTCCGCACATTCTGCTTCCCTAAAATAGTAGTGCTTGCTTGTAAGAGAGACATCTTGGCAGTAATGTATATTATTTTCTTTCAAGTTCATTTATAAGGTTAAAATCAGAAGGTTTGTGAGTTCTGGATGGAATTTTTTTCTCCTTTCTAAATTTATTTCAGCATAAAAGAGTTGAGTTGGAAGGAAAACAATGGAGGTAAAAATTACGCACTGGAAAGAACTAGGGATGAAGCCACTTGAAAAATTGCCAACTTTCAGAGACAAATTCGTACTAATTTTAGAAATTTCAAACACTTTCACAAATGTATTTTTATTCTAAGTCATACCATTGTGCTTTCATGGTTCTTCAAGAAAGCAGGGCAAGATGGGGGTGTGAGGATGGTAGATCAGAGTAGAGACCTTCTCCCAGTTTGGGAAAAATAAGTAAGCAATTTGATCAATTTTAAAAAGATTAGAGTTTATTAAAGTTACAATTAGAAAAATCAGCTATTAATTGAGAATTATACTGTAGATATAAACTGCTTGGCCCTTTACAGGATGTCCATGGGGACATCTGGAGTAATCTCTTCTACCGTGACCCTCAGAGCTGACTGAAATTACAACCTTTGATATACCACAACAGTTCCTTCAGCCAAAAAAAAAAAAAAGGAAGGAGAAGTTGGTAAAAAATAAAAAGAGATCCATCAGACTTATAGCATAAATGTTTGTCTTTGTCATAGAGGCTGTTAGATTAGTTCAGCTTCCATAATCTATTTAATTATTGTCTTTAATGGGACAGCCATTAAGCGAACTAGTTACTTTCTGTAAACATAATGAGAAGTATCTGCATTTTTTGCACCAGCCTGCCACCTTCTGAACCAATATTGTGTACTCATCTCAGTGACATTCCACTCTTTCCAGAAGAGATGCTGTTATGAGATGGAGAATGGAAACTATTTCACCACTCCATCTATTCCACTACAGAGCTCCATTAGCAGTGGAAGATAACAGCTGGAGAGAAACTGGAGTCTTTGCCCTACTTTTCCCTTTTTCTGAGTCTATTGTCAGTGCAATTTGTGAGTTTTGTGCTGAGGAACACTCGGAAGGTAGGGATCAAGCTGAAGCTGCAGGTTCATTTTTCCAGTGGCAAACAAGATGTGCTAATAAAGCTCTATTTCCCTGCTTGTATCTGTGGCTGGAGAGGGACCTATTCCACTGATATAGTCAAAGATATCATGTGGTTCTGAGACTCTGTTACTTTCTAGTGAAATAGTAATTAGGCAGAGTGAACAATTACCAAAAGAAAGCTGGGAAATGTAACTAATTTCTGAATTAAGAGCCAAATCCATAAAACACATTTGAAACATTTTTTTTTTCTCAGAGTTGCTTCTTAAATAAATATTTTAAACTTTTAGGAAGGAGAGACTCTAGATCTCAGCAGAACCTGAACCTGACCTAAATCCCACTACACCACTGAATTTACTTATGACTTGTGGCACTCTTTTTTTTTTACTTCTTTCCCAGTGTTCTTTCTCGTTGTCTCTGTTCTTTTCTTTTCCTGCAGATTTTTTTCCTGTTTATTGTGCTCTTAGAATAAGAAGGGATCTGAAAATATTCAGCTCCTAGGAAGAGTTTTGACCCAGTGGTTGCTAGGTGATTAGATGTTTTGATGATGGGAAGTCATATAAACCGATAGCAAAAGCAGTATCCAAAATACAGCACAAGCAAGTGTGAAAATATGTGGGTGATGAGCCTCTAATTTTACACTCTTCATCTTTCCACATGAGGCTCTGAGTTTACAGCTTGCGTGGATACTATCTAGATGCCTGTTGTATGAGAATGAGAGGTGCTGGAAAAAGGTAAGGCTATCTTCAAAAATAAATCCATAAACTCCCCCTAGCTACCAGTTACAGCAAAAAAACAACCATTAGAGCTCCCAATGAGGGTGGAGAAAATTGGACAAAACAAGCTGCTCAAAATGGTGACCCATGCCCCAAAGTGGCTTCAAACACACTGGTAGAAAACAACATTTCCAGAAATAAGCCTTTTGGTTGTTTTTTTTCCTCCTTCCCCCTACCCCCCACGTGTGATTAGTTCATCCTAATTCACCATTTAGGAAGCAGGAAGCAATGAGGCAGAAGGAACACTACAATGCCAGCCTGCTATTTCTTGCTGAGTAGCAACAGGCTGCAGAGTGGACATACAGCTTTTTCTGGATGTGGCAAAAGGTTTCTTTCAGCCCCTAATTTGCAGTGTCAGAGTAACCCATTATCAAGACGATTAAATTTAAAGAGACTGCAGTAAATGCTAGCATACAGAAGACATCAAGCATCATTAAAATGTAATTGGAAGCAAAGCTTAATGAGGTAAAAGGAAAAAAAAAATACCCAGCATCCTTTAGGGTTTTCTGCTCCCCCCCCTTTACTTGCTTTGCCTGAGCCAGCAACTACTGTATTGAAAATTATAACATGCAGACTGCATTATTATTTGCTGTTCTTGCAGCAGCTAAAAAGGCACAATGTTTAGTGTAGCTTTGCAATGAGTGTATAAAGTTATATTTGCTGTAATTTTAGACTAAAGGTGGGAATGCTTTTGCTTTCTCAGTCTAAAGTTTCTGGTAGGAGCAAAGCTAATCTTGTTTTGCTCATCTAAAGCAGACGATGATAGCCAAATGGAAACGTGTGCCTACAGTTTTGCACTGGTCTGTAGACAGCAGTGTTTTGAAGCAGCATGATTCCATCTTTCCAGAGGACAACTGGAACAGTGAGACAAGGGAGCACAAAAATTGAAAAGGATCGAGAGGGGAGGAGCAGTCATTGTACCTGGTAAGCCAGGATGAAACTGCAGTGCCTCTGGTAGGGATGTGGATAGTAAATGTAATGTTTGTATAGGAGGTAATAGCTCAGTAAGGCAGTGGGCTGGTTTCCCAGGTCCTTAAAGGCTACCTGCTACAAAGCATCTGCAGTTCAGCTGGTACCCTTGTGATGTGTGCTGGTAGGGCTCTCTGGAGAGGGAGTTGTTCCATTCATCTCTGTCTTGCAGCAAGGTTGAGGCCAAATCTGAACTTTGTAAAGGCTGACTTTGCATGAGTCCTGTTTTATTTTTTTGTTGTTGTTGTTTGTTTTGGTTTTTTGTGGGGTTTTTTTGTTTGTTTGGCTTTTTTTGTTTTGGTTTGGTTTGGTTTGGTTTGGTTTGGGGTTTTTTTGGTAAATTTCTTTTTTCCCCAAGACATAAAGTCATCACATTTTGTACTTGTTTCTGGGGGAGGAAACAGACTGGCTCAGTTGGCTGCATATCACTATCTGGGCTTCAGTTAGTGGTTATTCTCCTTGTAAACAGCTGCATATTTCCTGGAAGCATCACCATTTCAACTCAAGGCCCACAAAGAAGTAGGTTAACATTACAATTTTTTTTCACAAACCATCTGATCCAGCTAGGGTGCCAAGACCTGGCCCTTAAACTAGCCAGAAATATTTGTCTCATGGTTCCATGATGATTTTATTATTTTTTTTGTTTGATGTTGTCCTTTTAATCAAAACTCTTCAGTCTCCAATGGCAACTCTAGAAGGGAATTTTATACCTTTGTAAGAGAACAGAAAACCTGACCTCTGGAGAAAGCTGCCTGAACTACAGATAGAGCCCCAAGCCTGCAGTGTGTTCTGTAGCTCAGTCCTACCAAACACCATTCACCATCCCAGGTTTCATTTACAAAAATTCATACCCAACCTTGTGCATTAGTTTTTAAAAAGGCTTTCAAAAACAACAGAGTGACCTCAGAGTTTGGGAGTGATTTCCAAACAATGTCTGCTCCAGAGGGGGCTCTGAGGTACAAATGCCTGAGCTCATTTGGAGCCAGGATGTATCCACACAGCAGAAAACCCAGCTGTCCTGTCCCCTTATCCAGAATTGGTATTTGCACCAGACTCCACTGTCCTCTTCCAGACAATCAAAGGAACTGGCCCTTAAAGTTTCTAGTATCCAAGCATTCTGTGAAAACGATGCCCTTCAACTTTTGTCTTTGTTTTTATTGCTGTTCCTATTCTCTGTCATGTCTTTTTTAATTTAAGTCCTCCAGGGAAAAGACACTGTTCCTTATTAGGAGCTCATACAATGTATAAAACAGCAGGGCTCTATCTTTCACTCTCTAGGATCAAGCAAACAACCTGAAGAAATAAATTTTGTCAAAACATGTCAACAGTAGCTTGACTGAGTAGCACATCTCACTACAGTAAAGGTGGTGTGCCTGATACAAAAGATTACAGATGAATCACTGCTTGTTTTTGTTGAATAAGATCCTCTTGCTTCCATGTACTGTCACATTTATTTTTAATTGCAGATACAGTGTCAACTTAATTCAATATGGGGAATGATTAGTAGAGTATAACCTGTAACAACCGGACAGGTAGAGCACTCTTAAGGATCTTAGCTGGGCTGCAATTAAATAGAGGTCGAGTATTTGAATAAGCTTCAGATTAAATTTTCCCTTCATTTTCTAAGTTGCTCTTATTGGCCAGCTATTTTACACTGCCTAAAAATGTAAATCTTCAAGTCTCCAGCTGCTCAAACAAGACCTTTCACTGACACAGTGTTGTCTTTAGATTGAAAAAAATGCAGAGTTGCTGGAAGCTGGTCATTGAATCTTTCATTTTCCTGCCTTTACTAGAAGAATATTTGCCTTATATATAGAAGTAAAGGGGGGGGGGGAATATATATATATTGCTAGACTCTTTTGGTTTGATACTTTTTTTTTTTTTTT
>VXBI01009103.1:295938-307708 GCA_013397375.1 Toxostoma redivivum
TTTTTTTTTTTTTGTATCACAAAACCCTTTGAATAAGATCTCCAAATGTTCTTTTTATCCGTGAATATATGTTAAGATCCATTGCCCTTTTTAGCCCCAAACATATGTCTGTGAGAGATTAAGTCAAGTTTTTTGTTATGTTGCCTTTCTCTGACAGTTTCTTCTAAATAATTACCAGGGGATAGGGGAAAGTTAGAACAATCATCCATTTTATAGTATGCCAAAGAACAAAAAAGGAAATAGTTTGATTTTTTGCTGTATTTTGGCCACATCCTTCACCAAGGTTGAGGTTGTGATGACAACACTTACAAAGTGAGGTTTGGATTATTTGGACTTGGACAGTTTTAAAAAGCAAAAAGAGGATGAGTTGACATCTTCTCTACCTGCAAAGGGGTCTCTGTTTTCAACAGAATTCTAAGAGGTTGTTCTGTGCCTTCAAGTTGAATGTGCTTCTGCTGCATATATTTGAAGAAAGTCTCCCCTTTTTTATACAAATTAGATCCAAAGGATCTCTACAAATAATACAGCAAAGTTCTGTGTCTCAATGTGTTGTTTTTAAACGTCATGCTTAGCTTACTTTGTAGGGCAATCCTCACTATACTACGCTTCTTGCTAAAAATAGGAATATTATGTACTAGAAAACTGTAGCTAATTTTTTTTCCATAACAAATGTGTTTGACTTTTTGAAGGGGGAATTTGAGGGATAGAACTGAAGGTTTGTTCCCTTTTCAGAAGCAGCTGACACGTTTTAGGAGATTTCAGCTTCTTATTTAATGTCAATTTTCAAAACCTTCATTAGAAAGAAGAATCGAGGGAAAAAGAGAACATAATTTTGGATCAACCTGTGTGGCAGAGAAATAAGCACTAAATTTAACTATATAGGCATAAATTATAATAGAGTTCCATGTGGTACTGCAACATATTAGATACCTCAAACATGAGTGCTGTCAGTTTCAGACAGAGTCTGAGGAATTATTTGGTTTCATATGATAACATTTTACAATTTTATAGGGTGAAACTCCAGATTTCAATTTCAGTCCCTGTGTACTATGAGAACTCTTAGAGAGTGAAATAATTTTACTCCTAGAATTCAGAACCAGAGGTTTTGCTGTAGGTCAAAAGCACTTTGGGGTATCTTGGGATTTTCATTTTACCCACCTAGTCCTTTATAGAGATTAACCATTGTACACTTATGATTTTGCAATGGCAACACTGAGCTTTATACCACTCAGTTATAGATAAAATCTTAGTCCTTAACAGTGACCTATCAAGACTGAAATTGTATAATAACACCTGGGGCTCTGGGTAGACCATCTAGAAATATTTAGGAGAAAGATCAGAGGTGAAGTAGATGAAAGAGGATAACAGTTAGGAACCACTCTTGTTTTCCCTTCTCTGTATCCCAAAAAAACCCACAAAACCTACCCCCCCAAAAAAAATAAAATCCCAAACAAACAAAAAAACCCACCCCAAAAAAACCCCCCACAAACAAACAACAAAAAAACTCCAAATAAAGCAAACCTCCGTATACATTTTATCATAGAAATAGATTGCCCTGCAGCTGCTCCACTCCAGATATATTAACAGCTCTGGGATTCAAGAAACCATTGTACAAGCATAAGCTTAAAGCCATCAGAGTGACCGCAATGGACTTTTTCATTAACAACAGGATCACAGAGGAAGAATTTACTCAGGCGGAACAATTAAAAAGCATGGGGCTGCAATAAAGGGAATGAGACTTCAACTCTGCCTCTGTCTTTAGGACTCTTTCTCCCTTCCTGTCTCTTTCTTTTTTCCTCCTTCTTTTTTTCACGTTGTTGTTCTAATCCAGGGCTCCCAATGGTCTGGCATTACATCTTCCCTTGAATTAGCATTCCCATTCCCCCGGGAGGGCTGCTGTGGTGATGACTAAGGGAAGGGGTGATAAATGTTAACAGAAACACTTTTGCAGAGTGCTGATTTTTCTGTTTGTAAAGCATGCACCTGCACAAAAGATGCCGAGTGGAGAAAATAACTCCATCTCGATGGGAGACAAGTGCACCCGGAGACACACACTCACTTAACATACATTACAGGGATGCCCTGTAGTAGTATCACACTGGGACTTGCATGGCAGAGCAGGAAGGGGGAGAGGGGAGGAGAGGTGCAGAGTGGAGAGGATGTTTGCTTTGGGGTTAAGGCTATAGCTCATGTTTTGTTTCACTGTCACACAACCCCATCACCCCTTCCTTTCGTGACCTTGTGCATGTCTCTTGCTTGGTGTCTGTTTGTCAGCATCAGTGTGGTTCATGAAGTGGGGGTGGAGAGCTGGGGCTAAGGAAATCTGAGTCCCTGAATATCAGCCACACTCTAAGGCTGCATCTTTTCAGGGCAGTTCAGTTAATTTCTGAAACCCCACATTTTTACATGTGGAATTTAAGAGGAAGGAGGGAGACCCTAGGTGATAAATTAGAAACTGGGTGGGAGGGGGGTCCAATTCCTGTGGAGTCTATAGATGGAGATTAAGATGAGCAAACTAGAGCCTTGTCCCACCTGAAACCTCACTCCACACCTGCCCCACACCACAAGTCATAATACAGAGAAGTATCAGTACACCTCCCATCTCATCACCTGCCTGATAAAAGAAAGGAGAGTAGGATTGTTGGCCTCACACTGGGGTGTGCTCTTCAAGAAGCTAGAACTGCAGAAGCAACAACTTCTTAAATAAATATAGTAGATTCTGCTTTGGTATTGGAATAAAAATGATAAATACGAGCAACACATCCACATTTGATGAATTGCAGGGCTAAATGTTCTCATGCATATGTCTGAACCACTTCCTGAGTCACCCATTCTTGGCAACATCTACTTTTGGGCTCTCTATTATTCATGGCCATACTGTATTTGCAGCATTTTTAGCTGAATGGACAAAGTAAGGCCATGGACATTTTCTGGGAGAAAGATCAGTGCACTCCCCATAGATTCAGAAAAAAGTTAAAAAAAACTTCTTCAAGCCAGTGGTGGATGCACAGAAACTTGAGAGATGTATGGTATGCTTGTGATTATAGCTATGATAAGGACTTGGTCTAAGAACATTACATTACAAGGACCTACGAGGCTGCCACAAACTTTGGATTAGTTTGGAAGCCTGTGTCCAATTTTTTTTATGTTAGTAATGAATTTTAGCCTTTTTCTGGAATTTCTATTGCAAACAATTAATTATAGAATAGGGGGAAATCACCTTCTTTATGTGCAAAGTTGAGATGAAAGAACAAATTCAGAGCAAGTTCATTGAAGAGTTCCAGCCAGCAAATTTACTTTAGCATGCTTAATGGCTATGCATAGCACATTCCTTCAAAGGTTCTTGGAGAAAGTTGCATGGGCAGGTTTGCAAAAGAATTTGGGGGTGTCTGAGAAGTTCTTGGGCTTTCTAGGAGTCCTAAGAAGAGAAGCCAGAGTGCCAGTCTCCAGGCTTCAGACTGCAGAACGTGCAGTTGTGAGATGTTGGTAAAGACATCTAAACACCCTGGTCAGAAGGAGCTTCAATCTTTGACAAATAGCAAGCACTTTGAGCCAGAAAAGCCACTGACTTCATCCAGAAAAGGGAGGGGAAGAGAGGCAAAGGCAATGTTTAATTAGGAAGCTAATTTCATGACATCATGCCTCCTGGCCTTTATTCCATTAATGAAGCTGAAAGTAGGCCACAAACTACAGGGATTTATTCTTCCCTATTGGGACCATGTTATATCTGTCTGTCTGCTTGCATGGAAAATGCAACATCATTCCCAGTTGTTAACTTATTCCATAAACATTCACCATTCACTCTTCTCTTCCTGTACTCTCATTTGTACTGCATGCCTAATGCCCTCTGTAAATTGCCTCTCTCTGTATACTAATGTGGGCACATTTTTATTTTTTCTTATTATATTTTCTTAGAGCAATGGGCATAGGAAGAGTGGAAACAGCCACCTCTGAGGATTTAACTGTGGGCTAAGCTCAGAGTATAAGGGCTGTCTCCCAAGATACCGAGAGGCACTGAAATAGAAACTGTGAGATGGGAGAGCAAAGAATTAATGTTGGTTTTACCTGTACTGTGGGATGAATACTGAGGATCTGATAACCCAGCCTTTCTGTGCAGGGGGAAGAGGGAGAAGAGGACAGTGAGAATTAGCTGGAAGCATGCTTGGGATAGTGCAGATTAAAACGCCTCCAGACCTGGCCCGTGCCCTGGCTCCAGGCTCCCGGTGTTTGATGATAACCAATCTGTAGCCGTGCCTGTCTCCCCCTCTCCCCGGCGTCTGCTGCTCCCCACAGACAAGGCAGTGGAGCAGAAGGCACGTCTGCTCCATGCTGCTACAGCTCACAGCCCGGGGTCCTAACGCAACATGCAACAGATGCCAGGTCTGGTTCCTGCTGGAGCCATCCTCTGTCAAGACTTTGGGAAAGGAAACGTCTTTAGCCCTTCTGCTGTCGCTGCTGAGGCACTTAGCTGGGTTAGAGGGGAGTGGTGTCTGAAGTCATCCCCCTATCAATCACCACAGCTCCTAAGACAGGACAGAGAAGGGCATGTTTGGATAATATTAGTAAATAGCTCCAATGGCCAGCTGCCACGAGCAGGGGCAATGTCATCCCCTGCCCTTATCTGCATGTTTGTGCTCTCTCTGCTGCACCAGAGTGGCACTCATCAGGCTTGAGGGTTTCATCACAATCATAGAATCAGAGAATATCCAGAGTTGGAAGGTACTCACAAGGATTACTGAGTCCTGCTCCTGAAGAACTCCTGAGGTGAGCCAGCTCATTCAGCTGACCAGGACTGGTGTGGGACCCATGTAGTGACAGACAAGTACCAGTGCCACCCTGAAAAAGGGTTGGAAAAAATATTTGTACTGCCAAGAAATTCTGTCCCATGGATCTGCAGTGACATTGAAGTCTTGGATCCCTTTCCCAGACTGCACAGAAACCAAAGTGAAGGCTGGGAAAGTAAAAAAAAAACCAAACTGGTGTCATGATAATACAGCATCTCAGCACTGAAAATTGTGGGTTATACCCAAAAAAATGCAGTCTCTCAGCTCAGGCATCTACCCGTCCTCTGTGCCTGAACAGCATCAGCACACATTACACCAAGCTGCTCCAAAGGCCTGCTCAGCAATCAGCTGGGTATATTCATAGATGTTAAAGCCCTGAGGACTACTGCGATAATCTGCTTTGACCTACATAACATGGGCTGGAGAAATTCACCCAGTATTTCCTGGAGTGAAAGGAATTGTTCTTCCCAGAGTGATTTCATTCAAAGTAGGACTGAGTTGATTGTCTGTGTGTTTGTGTGTGCTTGTGTTTAGTTATGCATTATGTTGTGTCTCCTTTTAATTCTTTCTCCATCTCCCATTAGTGGCCTTTTCCCTTCTTCTGAATGCCTAAGCCCCTGAGGATTTAACAGTATTCAGAGGATTCAAAATTCAGAGTAGTGAGCATGACAACTGGAAATATCACCACAAAAATGTTAGCTCACCCTGGAAGATAAGGCCATAACAGCATGTGTCATTCTCTGACCAACCGCAGTGTAAAGCTGTGATTCAAATTTCAGATCTGCACCCATGATAATGGTTGAATAAACATCACTTTTGTTTGGTGCTTGACTGCTTAGGGACGCCAGCAAACACTGATGAAGTCAGCACTGATGCTGTGTGTCACAAATTCCCTGTATGCAGTGAAAAGGGACAGTCTCAGCACAGTCAGAGCAGTCACATCTTGTCACAAGTTTCCTTTATGGCTGGCATCTGTGTATCCAAAGCAGAGCACTTTTCTCTATCTGTCCTGCTCTGATTGTGGGACCAGCTGTCCCACACCTACATGTGGGATGCAATCCAGTGGCCCCAGATTTGGGAAAGTTCTGTGTTTTCTAAGCTGGAAGACACCAAGGGATGTATTTAGGTTGATGAAAAATATTTCAGTTTGTTCAGGCTCTGGCCTCAGAGATTGTGTGAGTGATGTTTGCTGATTGTACTTGATGTTTATGTGGAGAAGACTCCCTCCTTTGCAAGGATTGCATTGCCTTGAGAGATTATGAGCTGGATGCAGCCATCACCTACTAAGTGAGAAGTAGAAGGACTGGTTTCTCCATGCCAAGACATCCCTGTGCATAGTCTATTTTTCTAGAAAAGTCCTCTTTAAGCTACAGCACAGGGCTCTATTCTTTTTCCTTTCACAAAATCTAAGCTACTTTTTGGCTCATGCTTACAAACTATCCTTCATATAGGTACTGCCCTGCTGCTTCCTGGACAAGTAAATTTACAGCACAGTGCTGATACTTCTCCCTTTTCCCTGGGCTTTCTTCTATCAGATGGAGGTATCTGATTAACATGTAGTCCACTGAGCAGTGATAGAAGTCTCAGACCAGGAAACATGACACTGTTGTGTAGGGTTTCTAGTGACAGCTCTTGATCTAAATAATCTTTTACCTGGTCTCTACCATCCCATCAACCCTGATATGTAGGTCTTTCCTCTCCACGTGGTCCCAGGGCCCTCTGTCCACAACCAGGTGCAGAATTCATCTGGTACTTCCCATGCATCCCTCTCCAGGCTCCTAGGAGCCCTTCATCCCACAGCACACCCCCAACATTGTCTGTCTTTGCCTTCCCATGCCCAACTACAAGCTCCATCTCCTGCCCCTGGGTGCAAGCAGTGAGCCCGGGGAATCAGCCCTGTCCTTCCTGCTCAGAAATGCAGAGAGTTACAACAAGGTCAACCAGCCTGACCCTTGCGTGTTTTTTGATAAATGCATCCTCCAGTCACCAGGTCAGGCGCATAAAGACTCCTTTCTGAAATATGGGAATCTGACAAGTGCTTAGCAGACGGCCCGACATCCTGAATCCGGTCTCGGTGAGATTCTCCTCTCAGCAGCGCCGGCACATGCTGTTCTGATGGTGCCGTGCCAAGTGACTTCTGGGTCAGTGCTGATCTTTGGAAATAAGTCTCAGTGGGGGATTGATGACAGAGTTCTTCTGACCTGAGGGAAATCGGTAGGAGGAAGGCACAGACGTGAGGGGAAGGGGCAGGCAGAGGGGAAGGGGGGATGGAAAGCTGGCGACTTGAATATTAAATCCTCTTGAGCCAGGGAGCATGGTGAGGCAGCCGAGCCTTCAGCTCCCTTCCTCATGGGCTGTTTTCCAGGGAAGGAAAACAGCTTTAATCTGTTAGAAGAATCCCAATTTGTGTTTGAAAGCATATGTTTACGCTGGGAATCCAGCAAACGGCACTGCAGTGCTTAACTAGTAGGTCAATGCAGTGGACTGGGAATTCAGCTCTGCCTTCAGTCTGGAGAGTTTATCTACACAGTTCTGAGCTGCCCTGGTGGTACTGAGGAGCAGCATCTGCACAAGGAAAGCCCAGAGGATGCTGGCTCTCCAAAAAAGCTCACCTGGACTTGCCTTTGTTCTGAAAGCTGACAGGGTTTGTGGGAACTGTCCTGTCCCTCTTTGCTTTTATGAAGGAACTGGGACACCCCTTCTGCCTGGCCTGAGGTCACTGGCTGGACTCAGCCTTGGCACTGAAGAGCTGCTGAAAGGGAGGGAACCCTTTGGCAGCTGTGGCCTTGGGCAGCAGCCCACACTCCCTCCTCCAAAACTAAAAGAGCATGTAGAAGTTTCAGGGGTCATTTTGTTACCACGGGTCTGCATCTTGCACACCTTTTGCTGCTGAAAGCCAGCAGTGTCCTCAGGAGAAAGCAGCACACAACAGCTCCTGGGATGGCACCCTCTGTGCAAATGCTGTGGTCACGCTATGCAGAATAAATTCATCCTTCACCCCTCTGCTGCTCCCCTGCCCCCAGCACAGTTTCTGAAGAATTTCCTGCAAGCTGCAGCAATACCTCACCCTGCTTTCTCATTTGAATCAACAGGGCTCAACAAATGGTTTCTCCAAATGGAGGAACAAGAAACAGACGGGTTTAACCTAAGATGTGAATTATGTTAGGCCAACCTCCAGCACAACCTCCCTGTTGACCTTACTGTTTGTTTTCAACCAGGCTCATTTTTGTTTAGTCACTTAGGGACAGCCCCATTTGTGACAACAAGCAAATGTTTACATCGGGTATTTTTATCAGGAAGGTAAAACCTAGTTTAGGAAAGAAAACAACCTGGATAATACGAATTATCTCATTGTATCTTTGCTCCTGAAAGATAATGCTGAAGTTATGATTTCCCCTCACACCCTATGTGAGAACACAGTGCAGCACTGTACATGGAAGCACAATAGAATAGTAACTCTTTATTACTCTTCTCTTCTCAAAATTATCCCTAACTTTGTCCCGTAATACCATTCTTTATATTTAAAAGTGTGAATACAGGAACAGATTCTCAGCATTTCCATAAAAATTATGTAGACAGGTACAATTTGCTGCAGGCAAGACAAAGAATACGTGATTTTCACTTTCTTTATTTGATTTGTCCAGCTATTTCTTGGCATGAGACAAGACAAGGCAGGAGTTTCCTTCACCTCTCATAGTAAGGAGCAATCATGCATCGAATAAGGAAGAGTTCATGGCCATCTCCCATATGAGCACCCCCTAAGAAAGTGCTGGGGGAAAATCTCTGGGGGAAATATCACCCACTGGGAGAAGGTGAGATTTGCACTGCAGTTTGGTTGTTTCTGCAATGTCAGAAAGCAGAACATCAGAGATGGACTAAGATACTGTGGCTGAAATCTAAAGTGATGCTGCTGCATCTCCCTTGGCAAAGACCTCTCTGCAAAGATCAGGGAAGTTTTGCTGCTTTGGGACACTTGGAAGCTGAAATTTTAGCTTAGGCTTCAGGTAATTGATGAGTCTACATCCAGGATACTAAATCTCTTTAATTGCATGGTGAGTTTTAAGGAGTTTGGGCCAAGTCCCATGATATCATGGGAATACACTAGTTGACAGCTAGGGACAGAGGATTAATCCCAAGTCTTAAATGCTTGGTAGTGTTTACTCCCAAACTTATTAGTCAGACTTGGAGTTACTTGTGTTTGGCATTAGGAAAGGTGCACTGAGACATAATCGGCTTCTTCTAACTCCATCCCATAATGGGAGAACAAGGGGTGACTTGGTGAAATTAATGGCTGGTAAATTTAGAATAAATAAAAAGAACCACTATGCCATGTGCCAGTCCCCTGTGGGATTTACAGCCATAGGAGGTCATCGAGACAAATACTGTGGCTGTATTATTAAAACAGGCTAGATAATTTTATTACCATTAATAACATTTACAGTTATGTAAGCTGAGATAATGAGGCTAATCAAATCTCATGCTTCAGGGCATAAACTGATTGCCTGCAGGGGTCAGAAAGAAGTTTCTTTTTCCCCACATGCGGCACTGCACAACTGGCTAAGTGCTCTGTCTGGGGGGACACCAACACACTGGCTGTGTCTGGAGTGGGTGACAAAGCCACATCATGGCAGTGTCCTCATCCACACTTTGCTGCATTTCTTCATCCACATGCTCATGCTGTTTCGGTCCTGACCACATCTCCTGGTGTGCCCCTCCTCCTCATTTCCTGAGCATCCTCTGCTTTCTCACTCTGTGCCCCAGGTTCCTCTCACTGCCTCCAACTCCCTCTTTCCATGCTGTCTGCACTTCCCCACCTCCTGCACCACCCACACCTTGCCTCTGCACCCTGCCACAAGCTCCAGCACGCTGGCTGGGAGCCCAGGCTAATAAGCCTGGCTCAATTTGTCTGACCCTGTCCAAAGCTGACCCTCTGTGGAACAAGAAAATGTGTTTGTGTGGGGTCTGGGGTTCATGGTACAGGTTATGAACCTGTGATATTTCCTGCAGTTTCTTTGCAGATTTATTTTAATGACTTACTGCATTCCCTGGTAACACTCAACATCCTCTGCTGAAAAGTTTTTTGTAAGCAACCTGACAAAAGTACATGTTTTCTGAATGTCTGGGGAAAAAAAAAAAAAAAAAAAAAAAAAGAAAAAAAAACCACACACACACACACACAAAAAGAAAACCACCACACATCTCTTTCTTAGTGCACAGCAAGACTCTGAGGAGAAAGGAGAGGTGATAAGTAGATAGAGAAGTGCTTTTGGATATCTCTTCTGGGGAGCAGGTGAAAATAGCAGTCGTGTCATTGTTATTTTGGGTGAGATGGGGAAAGGAGAAGTGAGGGAGGAAATGTCACTTAAGTCACATGCAGTGTTTTGGATCTGCAGTGATTACTCATGCAGATATCTGTGCTGGTGTCTGATAGGCAGATGAATGGGCTTTGGGATTGCAGAGCTGTGAGCAGGGGAGGTCAAACTCCAGGTGAAGAGGTTTGACATGTTCACTGCACTGT
The DNA here is from genome assembly GCA_013397375.1 of Toxostoma redivivum. NCBI lineage: Eukaryota > Metazoa > Chordata > Aves > Passeriformes > Mimidae > Toxostoma > Toxostoma redivivum. The sequence goes on from VXBI01009103.1 coordinate 306,241, forward strand.
TATTAATTTGGCCAAAGCAGCCCTGTATCTGATAGTCCCAGGGCAATTTTCCCTCCCCTGTCACAGCCAGAGAGGGACATGGTGGAATCAAGGGCTGGATTCAGAGTCCAAGGCTGCCTCTTCAGCACAATGGTCCAAATTCTTCAGCTGCCCAACACCACAGCAGTTATCAGACCCGTCTTCTCACAAATTCTGTGACGGTCACTTGATCCTCTGATTTCCACTTCAAATGTATAAACAAGCCAGATGAGAATTTGAAAGCCTGCTAAGAAAGGACTTTAATAAAGTAAGTTTGCTCCTGTTGCTAGAGTTCAGATGACTCCAGGGCACACACAGAGCTGTGAGCAGAGCTGATGTACACTTGCTCTTCTTAGCCAGAATGGTGATACATTTTCTTCTTTAAGCATCCTTCACAATTAACTCAACTTAGTGGGAAAGACACTTCATATTAAATACCCTGCTCAGATTTTGTCCCTGAAAAATACATGTGAGAAGAACATTTTCCTCTCACTCATGGCAGACCCCCTAACTCCAGGATCCGTGTTCACCTCAAACAAATTGGGAAACTACAGGCTTTGTCAAACTCTGTCCTTGATGTAGCAGAACACCCTGATGTGTACAGTTTGAAGGAGTGTCTAATACAGGCACAATATGGGGGGTGACTTCATCACTGGAAAAAATCTCTTAGTGAATGAATATTTATTAATGTAGACAGGTGCAGAATGCACCTTTCAATACTTCTTTCTAGCTGAATGCACTGAAAATTACTAGTGCTTTATGTAACTCCATTGGGGGCCACAGAGATTTCAGTTTTGCAATTAGATGCTATAACAGATATGTATAAAAATATATTATGGAGTTGGATTTTTTCCCCCTTCCTTTTCTTTGATTAATCCTTCTTCCCTTAGATTTCTCTTGCTCTCCTGCCTCCACTGTCTCCATAGCACATCTCCCTCATGTCTGGTTTCACTTGATCATCTCCCTGGAGTGGTACTGCCAGTCCCAAAAATGTGAATTCCAAGAATCATTTGGACTGGGACTGTAGATGAGAGACACTTTCTTCTGCAATTGAATGATTGTCCCAGGCATTGTTGCAACTCACCTGGTAGCTTGCTTTTCTTCTTCTTGCCCACATATATCCTTGGGATAGAGATTGTTCTGATAGCTTGTATACCTTGGAGTATTTTGTAGAACATTACCCCATGAGAAAAAACTATTTGATTTCGGAGCTAAGGTTTACTGATTAACAGAAATATGAGGTTCAGTCTTGGTGCAGTGGGGCTAATTCTTAAATATTTTAAAATCAAGTTTGCTTGTAAGAGGCCTTGGTTTAAATTTATGGTCCACTTTCACACATAAAATGGTGGATATGGGTTTTTAACACCAAAAATTTGGCTTAAAAGCAGGAGGGCTTGATTTTGAATTAGAAATTTAGAGAGAGCTGGATAGGAAAGTTATCCTATCTTAA
>VXBI01009103.1:310870-328048 GCA_013397375.1 Toxostoma redivivum
TTGATGGGTTGAATATCCAGTTTCAAAGCCTCTGAAAGCTAGAAGAGGCTGATATTTTTAAGATCTGGCTCTCGAGCTCAGTACTGTAGTCTGACATCAGCTGCTGTCCTGATGACCTTGTATCTATGTTTTGTGCTAAGATCAGGATAAGCTTGTGGTCATTTCTGATGAGAACTCAGTCTCACAAGTGAAATAAACAAATAGAGGTATTTTTAAAGCACATTAAATGTCCAAGTTTTTTATTTAAAGAAACTTTGGCTTTGGGTCAGATGGTAGCCAAACTATCTAGACTGGGAATCATCTTAGCGAGTGGAGACACCATATTACTTATATCTCTAAGCAACCTCTGTGTTCCACAGAGAAAATTAGCACTTGCAAGAGGGTTTCCATACTAAAGCAGACATCCTGGAAAGTACCTGAGAAAAAGTTCATGCATGGTAAAAAATCAAGTTGATTGATATCCAAAAAGAATGGTCTGCCTACAATCTTCATATATCTTCATGTGACCCAAGGTTGATTTAGATTTTGTGGGTAGGTAAACAGGCCAGTTACTGAGTTTTATGCCACAGTTCATCTCACTCCACAGTGGACACTCACATTTCATCATGTGAACAGTCAGAAGAGATTTCCACTGATTAAAGGAAAAGCCTAGACATCTACCTTCCAGATACCTAAATCTGAGTGACAGCAACTCTACCCAAGACTATAGACTCATAGAATAATTTAGATTGGAAGAAACCTTAAAGATCATCTCATTCCAACCCCCTTGCCATGGGCAGGGACACCTTCTACTAGACCAGGCTGTTTATTCAGTCTGGCCTTGAACTCTTCCAGGGATGGAGCATCCACAGCTTCTCCTGGCAACTTGCTCCAGTATCCTTTTACTCTCACAGTAAAAAGTTTCTTCCTAATATCTAATCTAAACCTGCTCTCTATCCCTTTAAAGCCATTCCACCTCATCCTGTCACTCCAAGCTTTGTCAGAAGTCCCTCTTCAGGTCTCTTGTAGGCTCCCTTTAGGTACTGGAAATTTCTGTAAATTCTCCCTCTAAGCCTTCTGGTCTTCAGGGTGACCAGCACCAGTTCTCAGTCTGTCTCCACAGCAGAGGTTCTTCATCCTTCTGGTCATCTTCGTGGCCTCCTCTGGACTCACTCCATCAGGTCCACATCCTTCTGGTAAATAAAAATCTTGGCTAATTTCAGTGGAAAGTGAGCTAGGTTGCACTTAAATCCCCCAACAGAAGGAGGGGTGGGTGAACTGTCTGTTTCAGAGGGATTTGAACTTGGGTGGGCTTTGGAGGCTTGTAAATGAGCTTAGAACAGTTTTAACACTATCTTGGTAATTCCTCAATAAATAAAATTAATGAGTTCTGTTGTCATCCACATCCCCACTGAAGAGGATTCAGATCCTCCTATCTCTGAAACCACTCAAGGAGTCTTGCTCCTCATCTGCTTCCTGATGATATTTTCTTTTAAAGAAGGGTCCATTTAATATGTTCCTCCCCAAAAAGTATTTGCAATTAATTCTTATCAAGGGCAACAGCTGATTTGTAAGATTACTTCTAAATTGGTAATTAATTAACCTATTACCAAAGGAGGGAGGGGTGCTCGGATTGTCAAGAGGTTAGAGCTGATAAGTGATGAATGGTTGGCTTATATCAGGACCTTGGCTCCCCTCTCTGATCACTTTGGATGTTACCTAACCATGCATTATATTTGAACATGAATCACAGCTCCTCAGTCTTTATATTTCCTAAGCCAAAGCCTGACACACAGAACTATGGGTAGATCTCATTTATTATTGCTTAATTAAAGGCTCAATGCACAAAGAGACGCCTCTTGCTTCACTCTAGCTAGCCAGCAAGATCATAATTGTACTGATGTCAAGGCCAGCTTTCTAAGTAGCTATTGGAAGTCACAGTGAAGAAGATCTGAGCTATTCTGTAGGGAATTCTAGACAACAAAAGTTACAGTCATAATTTTTAATTAAGAAATTACTTTTTTTTTTTTTCCTACTGGGCTGCAATGTTGATTCTTTCTCATTCTTCTCATGGTTCCACACTGGAGCACTACAAGTAGCAGGGAATAATTAGTTATTTCTCCTTGGTTTTAATTTTTGTGACTAGGCAAATATGGTAAAATCTTTGCATTGACCAAAATGGTACCTTATAGCCCTGCTGGTATAACAGCTGTATTTTGTTTCAGCACAGTAAAATATTTTTTTTCAGTTTACCTTTGATATAGTCTTACAGTTTTCAGGTTTAAATATTTTTAGATACTCTATAGAGAGCTATTTATAATATAAAAAATTTAAAATAACAGATTTATGCAACTCAACTGTAAAACACATGAAAAAAAATTCCAATTCTTCTGGTTTTTTTGTATGTCTTTTAGTAAAAATAATTTCCTCTGGGTGAAGTAGATTCAAAGCAGTATTTTATATAGCCTCACACTGCTGTCTGAAAGAGATTCCATAGGTTTGCAAGGTGACAGACAATGTGTAAGCATGAAAACGATCAAACTGCATTTTTTTTTGGCAGAATCTTTCTCTTCTAAGGTGATGTAAGAGTTAGATAATGCATGACCCATCCTTAGGGGGAGTGTGCCAGAGCTGAGTTGGAAATAAAAAAAAATTATTTTTGACTTAACAAACTCAACCTGGCAATGTTATGAGAGAGAGAGAGAGAATAAAATATGGAAAGCCCAGATGGCATTACAGAGTCACTTTCCCTGACTGTGAGTGTGTTTTCAGGAATTGTCCTGCACTCTGGGATGCCATAAATCGAACTTGATATAATGCTGCACTGCTCAGTCGCTGTCTGAAAACTTGCATCCTCGGCTTTTTCAGTGGTGGGGTCTGGGGGTTGGTTGTGTTTTGAGAAATAAGAGAATTTTTTCTGGGAGAAAACTCTACTATGCTCCCCAGTTAGCAAAATAATCCGTGTTACATGCAAATAATGATAGGCCAGTCATTCCTGAGGAAAGCAAGGATGGGTAGAAGCCTGACAAACAGTGAGAAAGCCTAACTTCATGCAAATAAAGATGAAAAGTGCTTTCAGATTGAGAGTTTTCTCTCCTGCTGACCAGCCGTTCCCATGTGAGCAGTCCTGTGTTCGTGCCCCGTACAGGCTCTACTCAGACAGACAGACCCGGCAGCAGGAAAGGTGTTTGTTCTCTGCAAGCCCAGGTGCAGAACAGTGTCACGATCCCAGAGACTTCAGGCATTCCCCTGCTATCTGTCCCTCATGGCTGTGTTTTGGTTTAGCAGCCATCAGAGGCAAACTTGCTGCCTGAAGTGAGGACCTGTCCACAGCTCAGGAAACTGCTGGGAGAAAACAATGGAAATTTCCTTCATCCTTGGGTTTCTTATCCTGCTCCCAACCACAGAAGGCTCTTACCAGCTATGAACAACTCTCCAGCCCATCTAAAGCTTTTCCCTTAGCTTCAAACTTGTAGAAATATGCTTCTTCCTGTGTGTGAGTGTGTAATGTACTAATGGATGAACATGGATATACATAAAGTCATAACTCTGTACATCTGTACACAAATACTATCGTGATCCATCTGATCAGTGCAAGATACCCCTGCCCAAATTAAGATGAAAATGGTATCACATGCCAAGGTAAATCATACAGATTTTATTTAACAATAAATGTGAGGTAGAGAGATAGAAGGAAGTAGAAAAGAGGAGGACGTGAGGGTGGGGAGACAGAGAGAGAGAGAGAGAGATAAAGCAGAAAATAGTCACAACTCATAAAGCCATCAGCATCCCCTTGGTCCTTCTTCACCATGGTCTTCTTGGTCATAGAAGTCCTGGAGTCATTCTTCTGGGAGTACAACGTTGATATATCCAAATTCCAAGTATCCACAAGGTGGTCGCAGATGCTGTTCCCATTACTGGGGGTGATATGGGTATGAACGTGGGGGATTTCATCCTCCTGTGCTTATCTCAAGTTCCTGCTGTGGTGACTTGTCTTATGGCAACTTCATTCCATGGCCTTGTCAGTATTTGAGACAGGCAACAGTGGTATTTAAGCCCTTAAAAATGCATGTGTATATATACATATATAAATACACATACATACATACAAATATATATAGGGACATAAAAATGCAGTTTCTTGATTTCTCTTTTGCTACCCAAAGTCAAGACATCAAGAATATGTACTTAACATAAGTAAATTAAGGTGGTTCTTGAAACAAAAAGTGAAGGGTGTCTGTGAGACATTGCAGTGACTAGTGTTGAGACACAGAATAGGCATCCTAGTGAATGNCAGAGGAGGTGTGGGAAGAAAGAAGCAAAGGTGTTTCAGCAAAGAAATCAGCACTCCATTGGGTTTAAACCATTTCTCTTTGTTTATCCTGGGAATCAAAGCTACCAAAATGCCACCTTCTCTCTGCCCTTGACTCCTTTCCGGAGGATTTGCTGTTGACCTGTAGGACGGGACCTTAAATACACCACAGAGTTCAAAACTTGCACAAAAATGAAGTAATAATAGTAGTAATAATAATAATAATAATTAGAAGAAGAAGAAGAAGAAGAAAAAGAAGAAAAAGAAGAAGAAAAGAAGAATATTTATTATTTCTCACCATGCAACTGATGTCCAGCTATTGGAGTCCCCCATCCAGCTCCCCCACAGTTCATATATTGGGCATGATGCTCTGTGGTATGGATAAACCCTGTGGCCAGTTGTGGTCAGTTCTGGCCATGCTCCCTCACACCTTCTCGTGCACCTCTCACTGGCAGAGCTGGGGACTCTAAAAGGTCCTTGAACAGAGTGATTACCAGTAAGCAACAACTGGAACATTGGTGTGTTGTCAACATTATTTTCATACTAANAGACCTATGGTTCTGTGTGCTTGTTGTTGTATTCAGTGCTGTAAAACAACCCAATACCAGCTGTGTTGGCAGATTCTGAAGGTGGGCTTTTTGGGATAGTGCACTGGAAGTGTAAGCACATGCTTTAATTTTTTATTTTTTATTTTAAGTAGTGTCTTGTCTTATTTCCTCCTACAGAATGTAGAAAGATTTTTGTTATTATTATTATTATTATTTATCAAATCAGTTTTCAGGAGCACTAAGCCTGATGAAATGCTTTTTGTGTGAGNTTCTCTGGAAAGACTTTCCTGTGTAGATAAGCACTCAGGAAAAGGTGTTTTCAGTTTCTGGTAACATCTCTGCAATATCATGCCACTGCGTTGACTTTAACCAAAATTTAGCAAAATCAGCTTCATCACCAAATGCCTCGAAAAACTGTACAATCACAAGAAATTACTTGTCTACATGAAAGTGAGGTTTCAATTAAGAGATATTTTCTGTTTGAAGGTTTTGGTAAGTTACCACACATCCAAAAACCAACTGAAAATTCTGCTAGCTCTTCCAAAAGCATTTTTAGTGTAGTGCAGTAGGACAACAGCCTTTGGTTTCCATGTTTGCCTGCCCAAGGTTCCCCAGTAGAGCACAGCATATTGACCTAATACCCTGCTTTAGTTTTAGTCAAAATATTAAGCTTTTTTGCAAATTTAGTGTACTTAAACTGTGCCTGTGGTTACCAACTGCTATCTGTTTCATTTTCTGGAACTTGGGATAACTAACTTTATGATACTGATGTTGAGTAGCCATTAATTCTCATTTCTTTCAGCTATTCCTCAACTCCAGCTTATGAGTTCTTCAATAAAATTCTCCCAAAGTTACCTTGGCGACTCATACGTTTGCCAAGCTGACAGATTTATGACAGTTACATATATAAATATTTATATGCTGCGGCAATGCAATTTTTAAAGGCAGATATATATACACTCTCACCGAGACTTTCAAACAAGGCAAAACGCACTCGAACAATGTGACATAACCATATGCAAGTCAGTGTGTATCCATACGTGCCTGAACACACAGACACACACCTAAAGATCATACAGACTTCCTGACAAGCTTGTAGGCTCTGTACTCAAAGAGCTTTTGGTGAGCCAGAGCCTGCTGATAGACGTGTGGCTGCAATACACACCTCAGACACCAGAATTAAACCTCCTGCCCTACTGCACTTTGCTGGACACAGCAGCACAGGAACATTCCTCTCACAGGAGCTCCATGCAGTTTGTAGACTTCAACTTGGCTTCTACATAGCAGCATGTTCACTCTTTCCCAATAAAGCTGGATACAGGACACCAAAAGATCTGCCCAATAAAGCCAGCTTCAACTGTCTATACAAAGCCATGCACATACATGGCATATATCTGGTAGTAATTACAAAAGAATTATCCCTGGAAATAATTCTCTTTAATTTTGCCCTGTCACACACTTGTGTACCTTCTTTTCAGACGTGACTGAATGTCTTTGTGTTGCATTGCCCTAGGCTGGTGACCAGAGCAAATCCTTAGCCTATAAGTTCTGTTGATGAGTTCAGCTGTTTTATTGTCTGGCAGGATAGATGGAGATGATACAAAGTCCAAAGTTAAAAAAAAGAAAAAAAAAAAAAGAGAAAAAATGAGGAGGTGGCTAAATAGAGAGGAGTCATTTATATGTAAACGACTCAGCAATTTATAGAATAACCCAGGGATCTTTTATTCTTGTAAGAATGAGGGGAAGCACAATCAGCATCATGTTAACCTAGGACGTACTCTGAAGGTACATTTTACTTGCTCCATCTTTCCTTTCTTTGTCTGAAAGTCTAAATATAAAATCATGTCCCCTCTCCTTCTCTTGCTTTAAAAATAGAACTGAGATGAAGTCTTCCTCCTCCCCTGCTTTTGATGGGGAAATCTCAGTGGCTGTTTAGATTTTTCTTGTACATTAATAAAACATTACAGGGAAGTAGTAGGAGAGAGAGCAAAAATCTTTCCTGTGACATCAAAATGCCTTTCTATTCTGCTGTTGCCACTTGAATTCACTGCTGCTTCTTCTAATCTCCAAAACTTTGGCTTAGTGTGAAATGTGCACACAGGGAGAGGTTATATATGTGCATCTATTTTTGGATGTGTTGTGTCTCCCAGTCCCTTGGATGCACACTCAGTGGTGTGACAAAGGATCCAAGAGAGCATTCCTTCATATAAGGTCTCTGGACATTAGAGCAAAAAAGTTGGCAAGTTCCTAATTAAAGTCCCAGCCCTGGAGATTTCCCTGTTCTTATGGCAGACTCAAAAATTTGAGTAGTGTCTGTTAGGGTGGGTTCTGATTTTTCATGCTTTAAAGAGAGAAGGATATTAGAGGTGAAAGGAGCCAACAAAAACAACCACAGAGAAAAGAGACTGGGAGATTTTTGGGAAGCAATGGGAATCTGAGCCAAGAGAGAAGTCAGGTGACTTTAGAACACTTAAACTGGGTGTCCAAAGCTGCAATCAAAACCTGGAAAACTAACTGTCTTGGCCTCATCTTCCCATCTGTAATCCCAGTTATCTACCATGCCTTTCATTCTGTGATTATGAGCAGTGCTGGTAAAGTGTGCTGCTCACTATCCTGACTACTGACAGTTAGCAAAGAGCCATGGCAGCCTGACTGCAAATTCAGCTACCTGGGTAATCCTCAACCTAAGCCAAATCACATGGGATAAGAATTAGACAGTGCTGATATTAAATATTTGTGCCATTTTGTTCTCACCTGCATGTATCTTTGCAGAATTTACAACACTTCTAAATACCATGGCTAAAAATTATTTTGGTAGATAATAAAAACTTTTGTGATATTTGTAGCTTACTCTTTTGTTGTTTTATTGGGAGGCTTTTTAGCATTCATGCCATCAGGTATGCAAAGTCATCTCCTCATTCTCAGACTTCTGAAGGTCTGAGGTTCACTCACCAGCCTTCCAACTTGTTTCCCAGTTCTGCAGCCACAGCTTTCCTTAGGATCTGATCCAAATCTCTTTAATCCCAAGAAAAAGCCTCAATAGGCATGGTTTGTACATTCTGTGCAGACATCTAAGGAAGTTCTCCAGTTATTTTTCCTTACCTGTATAACACTGGGAAATATAACAGTTTCTCTTTTTTCACTTTTTCCTTTTTTTCTTTAAGGGAATCCTTATTCATTACTTGTCTTTGCCATTACTGCAGTATTAAACACATGTATTAACACATGTGTATATATATTTTTATATATGTATATATGTTCTTATATATTTATTCATATATATGTACATATATATGTATTGTCACAGATAGACAATTCAGTTACCTACGTCTCCTGGCTTCATGGCAAAGAATAGTTTTTAAAGTTTAATTCTATTTCAAATTAAGTATGGAGCCTCAACAAATCTACAAGTCTTACCAGAGTGTTCAAATCTAGGAACAGGGCCATGTTTGAATGGTTTGTTGGAAATCATGATTAGGAATGTTCCCATCTTAAATCACTTTCTAGGAATTAAAAATGGTCATGCACTATAAGTGCCCATTGTACTTTTGAGGTTTGGAAATTAGGGAAGTACAATAAATTTTCTGCATGGAATCTACTGTTTCTTGTCTTATTTTCTTCAGGGTAGTTAATCTTAAAATATATTGCCACGTTTGCTGAATCTGTTTGTGTGTGTGTGTGTGTGTAGCCATTTTGAAGTAGGAACAGAAGTACAGAGAATCCTCTAGGAATTTACTGTAAGTCAGTAATGGATTTTGCTTGTTTTCAGGCCTGGTTTTAAAATGTCTTGTAAAAAAATAATATCCCCAATGCATATTGTGCAGGAATTAATGTGGAACTAGAGCAAAATTACTCTGCCTCTTAGGCATTAAAAAAATCCCAGTGACACTAAGTTCAAAACATTGCAAAAATGTGTTTCTCCCTCCTTCTCTCTCTCTAATATTTTAGTAACTCAGCATAATTCTTCATTATTGTGCTGTTTGATATATAGGAAAGGGGACCTTGAACATAGAATAAGTGCTCCTAGTACAGCTGTAAGATATGTGATCTGCAAAGCATAATATTACATAAGCCTGATAAAGCAGAATGTTTTTAAGCCATTAGCTAAAGCAGGTTTTGTAGCAACAAGGGTTTAACTCAGTGGTGTACCACTGAGTTTATACTGGTTTAACTCCATTACCCATATAAGAAAAATCCATAGATAAACCTCATCTTTGGAGCTGGACAAGTTTTTTACCTTTGTAGGCTTTAATTTTTTTCCCTTTTATCATTATACAGTTGCATTAACAAAATAAGCATCGTACATTTAGAGAAAACACATTTATCAAAGGATTGAAACTAAAAAAATCTATGTATATGTATATATATATGTATGTTAAGGAAGGGATGATGATCCCAGCTGACACTACTCAAGAGGAGCTTGGACCAAATGATCCATTTCCAAACAAAGTGACTCTGGGATTTGGAAGCCCTGAGGGCTGAACTGTACCTATTTAAGGTCTCCCATGATGAATTCAGGGATCAGTCCACTGTTTATTCACACAGTCTAAGCTTGCAATGACCTCTCAGTGTAGGTCCAATTGAAGAACAGGGGCTTTCAGTATAATTTCTGGAAAAATCCTTTCAGCCACTGGCTTTTGTTGTTTTCCTTGGTCTCAGGAGATCTAGACTTTATTCTTTCTTGGCTACTGATTTACTGTGAAACTCCATGGAAGGTACTTCCTCTTCTGTGCTTTACTTTTTCCATCCACAAGGCAGGACCTTTTCGAGCCTGGCTTTGAGATGAACTGAGGAAAATGTTAGGGTGTAATTAATGGTGCCACTCAAGGTTAACTTTGTTTGAACTGGACCCTGTCAAAACTTGTCAAAATAGGACTCTTGTCAACAGCTAGACCCATGGAAGAGGACCCTCTTCTACACCTCCTGTTTTCTTCACACGGGAATAATTCATTTCCTAGAAATATTGTAATTGAATTGAGCAAACACAGCAGCCACTTTGTGGTTCTGTGGGAGATGGTGTTTAGAGTGGGAGGATGACTAGAGGATATAAGATTAAGTTAAGTGAGGGAAAATTAAGACTGAACATCAGGAGAAATGTTTTTCCAGTATTAAAGTCTGAGAGGCTGTGATTGCAATTTCATAATCCAAGGAAAGGAGGGGTAGGGGGGCAGGAGTGATGTTCGTGGCATCTTTGAATGACAAAGCATAGCAGAAAATATGTTTCTGTTTCTATTTACTGGACTCCCAACCACACTGTGATCTGGTCTGGCTTGAATTACAAAGTCTAATTAAAACAGACCCTTATTTAATGGGCTAGAGACACAGAACGTTTAGGTACACAAATGCTGGTGTAAGCTTTGCATGCAGTTGCATTAATTTGCCTGCCCAGTTACAAGAGTTCTGTGTAGAAATTGGTTAATTGCACCAATTGAATCGCTGATTGGGCATAATACCCTGCACAATAGCTTTATTTGCATATGCATTGATACAGGCTTGCATGTATAGTTATGTGTGCAACGGTGCTCATATTTTGTATATATAAGAGTGCATGTAAATTGCTTGAAAATCTGTCCCTGTAGATCTCTTCCTTCTCTATTTTAGATCATTTTTGTTTGCTAAGCAATAGATCATCCCACTCTGATACGAAAATGCATCAGCTTAGAGAGTGAATATCAATTAAATGGGTAAATAAAATGCTGCCAAAGGTGTATTTTTATCTTTTATCTACAAAATCCTTTTTTGCAGTTCTCATAACTAAAATTCTAGATTGTTTTGGGGTCCTTTTCTGGCTGTGAAAGCCAGATTTTTCTTTCAGTAATTTATTCATTAACCCCTTTTCACATAGATTTATTAACTATAAACCTGATTAAATTCCATATAAGGCACACTAATGCTATTCCCACTAAATTCCATAGGATATGGGTTTAATTGGAATCAAGGCCTCATAGTACTGGGAGCTATCAAGCTGCTAATATGCTCCTCAAGGCTAGGATCTGTTTTGAGGCAGTTATATTGCCCTCCAAATATCTTTGCTTTGATTTTTTTTCTTAGGTAGGGCAACTGAGTCACAGAATGCAAAGGTCACGTAAAACACTATTAAGAAACCACACATCCTGGTGAACTAGATCTTTATTCACTGGTGAGTGTTTTAGCACTCCTTGCCCTCTCCTGTCTCCAAACATCAGCCAGCTGGCCAGCTCAGTCTCTTTTCTTCAGCTCATAGCTGGCTTTAGAAAGTAATGAGCCCTCCTGTGGCTCTCTTTTGTTGTGTCTCATTCTTCTTTGGCAAAGTATCTCATGTTGTCCAAAAAAAGAAATGGGAAGAGCTTTCTCAAACCTTTAACTAAATACAGAAGGGGCTACAGGTTGAACTAAGAGAACGTATAGGAATGTTCACCCATTCTTTCTCCTTTCTGATTTGGAGCATGCACAGGGGTTTGGGAGACTTCTGAAGAATACAGAGTTTTCTGAGGAAAGCAGAATTTCAGACAAGTGGTTTCAAATGGTTTGGTACTATGCATGGGCTTTGTCGTGGCAGAGAAATTGAAGGCCCTGTTCCCAAAAATATTCCATATTCCCATGTTTAGGAAAGGGACCCTGAAGAAGCAGGAGTACAGTGCTGGGATTAAGCCAGAGGATGCCTGGGCACACCTAGAGAAACCTTCCATTACTTATAACTTGAGTTCTGCTTTCCGTAGCTCCACCAGGAGCTGCATGACCATACAACATTCCTCCTTCCATTGGAGTGTGATGGATTTCTTAATCAGGAATTCCCACCCTTTGTAAAACTATTTCAGACTTCCAGAGTGTGTGTTGATACGATTGTCAGCAGTTGGACATGATGGACTAATTGCAGTAAAACAAGACTGCATTCCTTACAAGTAAAATTATATCATATAAGGGGCCTGATGCCCCTTACTGGAATACATTAATCTGACTTTACAAAACAGTTTGCAGAGCAGTTAACAAGCAATGAATGTCCCAGAATAGCTAAAAATTGTCACATGTCAGGTGAATGAAATATCAGCTCCCTAAAGATGGGGGCAGTGAGAAAGTGGAGCATCCTTAACAGATTAAACAGAAATTGAGTCTCAGAATCTCCAGGTGTAGTCCAATTTTTGCAGGGAAAAATTAAAATTCAAGTGTGATTTGAAGGGAATCTGTGATGCAGTAAGTAAGAGAAACTCTGCTGTTTAGAGGATGAGTCAAAGTTAGAAGGCACTCTTACCATTTAGTGGTTTATAAATAGATAAGAGAAAACAAGGACAGAGTAAACTGGTGCCCAGCCTTTAGCACATGCTTAAAGCAAGTAAAGCTCCTGAAATTAAAAACTGAGATCCAGGGATTGTGGGGAAAGAGCACCTGTGTAAGCACTGGTATCACCTAAAAAGAAAAGCAGGTCTGACCATTTTCTTTTCATTGGAGTTGATGTGTCTAAGGCAGGTAACACCATTTTCCACTACAGTTTGTTATGCTCCCTGTCATGAAAAACAAGTCTACTCCAGCCCTGGCCCTCTGTCCTATAAAAAGTCAACTCCTGTCATCCAAGGCATGTCTTTGAATAATGAATCCTGAAAACAGCCAAGAATTCATAGCAAAGCCTATCTAGCTTTCCCAGATGCCAGGCTTCCAAGTTCAGATTTAGTCAAGACTTTTGAGAAGCTCAGGTAAAGAAATAGGAAGTGGAAAGCTTCATTATTATTGCTTGTTGTGGCTAGAGGTACAGAGAACTAGTCAGCTAGCGGCAGAAAATTGACAGCTTTTTAAATCCCCTCTAAAAAATTGAAGGTGCTTTGCAGGATATTTTTTTGTTGTTGTTTATTCCAGTGTTGTCTTCTCTTTCACTCTGTGTGTTTTGCTATTTCCACTTTGACTGGTGCTATAAAATAATATCAATTATTATTCTTGAAGGCCAAACCTTCGGATAATGACAAAGTAGGGAAAATATTTCCATCAAGAAAATGGGAAGAAAAAAGGAAATACCTTCATCTCCCAAGATAATGCCATACATGATGAATGCATCTCTTGATCACAATAATGTGTTCAATTCATGTAAAATTACAAAGGCATGAAAATGAGCAGGATTCCTTTTGAAGTAAAGACAGTTTACGTCATCTTGGTGGTCATTTCTCAGGAAGCCAACTCTGAGTTTATTAATAATGAAGCTGAGTACCTAGAGGGAAGGCTCTCTTTGTGGGTGGCACTTTTCTTTTTCTTTTTATTTTTCTTTAAATTTATTTATTTTTTTTTTAATTTCATATAAGAAACAACCTAAATCACTTGGAGTACGGAGTATTCTGGCACCTAGAAACACTGGCATCCCCTAAATAGCCATAAAATACTTATCTGCTCAAATAAAATCTTGTCACAATCATTTCCTTTAATCACCAGGATAATTTGCTCTCGGTCTACATCACTCTTTTCTCTCAGGTCATCAGTCAGGATCTTGAAACCCTGTCCCTACTATGGGCCACAAGTTTCCTCATAGCCTTTACCCACTGACAGCAGCAGTAGCCATATACCAAAAATTTGGATTATTCCATGTGGCTGGGTATTTTCTGAGACAAATTGTGGCAATAGTATGATATGAGTATCTGAGACAGACCAGAGACTTTCTGAAATCTTGGTTTATGACCTGCATGTCTGCAGAAGAAAGTTTTGAATGCAGTGTAGGAAAGCCCAGCTTGGCACAAGTGGTGTCAAAGTGAGATTTGCATTAAAAGAAACAGCATTCACTATGGGAGATAATAGTACGTTGTATAAAGACAAAAAAAGTATGTGGGAAGAAGTATCCATCACTGAAAGGAGGACTCAAACACAGTTTTGTGACATGAGCAGCAGTGGTCAAATGAATGAATCTTTTCCTCTGGAAGTCTTCAGCAGCATTCAGAACCATTGGTAAAGTAGAAAACTGATGGATATATTTAGAAATAACTCAATTATTTCAGTGACTAAGTTTGCAAAAGATCACTCCAGAGCTTCAGGAACAGAGCTAGAAAGAAATTGCAGTAATTCTTGATCTCATACTCTCCTTTTTTCCCATATTAAAGATCTATAATATTTCCACACTAAAGAAAAAATACCTGGGATGAGACCCATCTGTCCTAAACTTGAAGGCCAAAGGAGACACATCAAGGTCTGGACTAGTTTTGCTAGACTCCCTTTATGGGCAAAGGAGAGAAATAGTCCTCTCCTGAGAGTGATTCATCATTACCTGAGACACACATCTCAGTTAACCCAGCTGTGTGTTTCCAGGGCTTGCTGTTTCTTTCCATTGACTACAAACATAAAGTCCTGACTGTCTGAATGCAGACATCTTAGTCAAAGTGAAATTCTTGTTACCTTGCACCCACCTGAGAAGTCCCCACAACTTGAGCCCTTCAGATACTATGTTTTTAGTATTTTAGTCTTCTCCACCAACCACTCATCCCAAATAGTACCAGTATTTATGCTTTGAAATGGCGTTTAAGTGAGATAACCTATATATATAAGACAAATCCTATTCAAAAACTGTCTCACCCACCAACATAGTATTCCTGAGGAGTCTGAGCAGCAGATGTCCTTAGATGGAAGTTTACACTGGACATTTAGGTGAAGCTATTTCTAATTTCTCTGTGTGTGTGTGTATGTGAGTATGTCTGTAGCAGCACATATGACAATGTGGTGTGTACAGGAAGAATGGTTGAACTTTACCATTTCATCCCAGCATTGTGTGCTACAGTAAATATCAGAGATAATGATATTGACTTTAAGGTATTGCAGCTTCAAATGTCAGTTCTACTCTATCTAACACTCCTTTGGATTTGATTTACATCTCTTCCTCCCACCTCAAAAGCTGCAAAAGGAATATGATGGAAAGGACTCGACACCGACACACTTTGTCTCTGTTTTCTGGCTCTTCTTTTGACAATTTTTCAATTGCAGATTTTTGACCAGGGAGGGCTGTAGAACTAACTCCACAGCCCTTTTTTCCAATGCTTTAATTCTGATTGTAAATAACTGTGCTCCAGGCTCAGGGATAAATCAAATGGATGAAATATCATCAGCCTCGAAAGTGAGTTCTCTTGCCAGAGGTGCTGCAGCTGAATCAAAAGGTCAAGGAAGTATTAGTGACAGTTTGAACAGAAATTAAACTAGTCTAAAAAACCAAAGAGCTCATAAGAATAACATTTAAACAGCATTTATTAGTCCTTTACAGGCATTAACTAAGAAATCCTCACCGCACCCCAGTGACATAATGAGAAAATATGATGGTGGTATTGATACTGAAGATTCAGTTGCAAAGTGCAACCAAATCTGCACCCTGTAATTGAGTTGAAATCCTATATTTTTGATCCTTAGAAATTGCAAAATATTGACTTAAAACCCAAAGTGGGTAGGAAAAAGATTTTTCATCCAGTAAGAACTTTGCTTCTTTCTGAGCCTTGATAAGAGAAGCTTTGAAACAACTAATTTGCAGGAAGGGGACAGCACTGAAAGCAACCCAATGCTTGATTCAGTGAGGCTATTTTGTTTTAATAGTCCTGAAATGCTTTATTTTCTTTTCAGGTCCTTGGTTTTATTCTATCTTTTAAATGAGTATTGCAGTGTATAGGATCAAGTGAAGGTTACTAAAGAGAACAGTTCAACAGAGGTCACTTTTCCAAATATCCTGCTAGGAAGCAATACTAAAGAACTCTCTCAGTTATGATTTTAAGCTTACTAAATTTATAAGATCACACTTTCTTTCACCTTTTTCTTCTAACATGCTCACCCTTACACCGTATGATAAAGTTTTTCTATTTTAAATATTTTGTGTTTATAGGAAGAGGAAATTACCTTGATAATCTCTGTGGTTCTAGGGAAGCATTACCCCAACTGTTAGAGACAGAGACATCTCCTCTATATCTCAAGAATGTAGGTACTGAAAGACTGTGTTTTTCTTAAAGAATGATTAAAAGGAAAAGAAATAAATACATAAAATGGAAGGGAAAAGTTGCCTATGAATGAAGGAGTTATTTAAGAATTGTTTAAGATGGAGTTATTTATGATGAGGTCATAACTAGGCATAATAGGATGAAATTAGGCAAAGAAAATATATCAAGAATGGAACATTTACTGTCACTGAAGTATATCAAGCTATTGTCTCCCAAAGGAAAGGGTGGAAAATCCAAAGTTGAGAAGATCTCAAGGCACATTGAGCAAAGTGGGGAAACATATACAGGAAGGAACATCCAGACACTGGCAGTAGAAATGGCTGGATGACCTACAAAAAAAAAATAGGTCTTTTTCTTACTCCTGGTCCTGGCAATTACTGTCCTATAAATCTAACTTCTCTCCCCATTAAAATAATGGAATATAAAGACAGAGAAAATATCATGAAACTTCTAGAGGACAATGGGATCGTGAGCCGTAAGGAAGATGGGGTTGAGAATTAATAAGATAAGTGTAAAGACAAAGTAGAGGGAAGGTTATGTGATAAGACTTTAGTAATAAGTTTGATAGAGTGCATCTGAAAATCTTGAACCCAAAAGGTCATTTAGATGCCTAATATACCACCACTTCCTTGTTAGGGCTGTCTGTGAGAGAAGGTGATGATAAACAGTAGAGTTTCTAATGATGGAGACTGGTCTGAAAGTACATTGCAGTGCCTTTTCCCCTGTGGTGTCTTCATTCCTGATGCAGAAAAGAACCAGCATGATAATGATGTTTCTTACTAACAAGAAGTTAATCTTAGTCCTAAATGCCTGTCATGGCAGAGAAATGTTTCCAAGGAATGCATCCAGATTTGCAGTACTATTTGTTTGAGGGAATGGTATTTCAAAATTCTTCATTTTTAGGCTTTTCACACTTTAGATTGTTCTAGACAATGCTAGTCATTCCTGGTGGTAATATCCTTCTGTAATTTAGAGGAACATAGTTTTTCATATTTTGTTATATGGACTTTTCTTTTTCCTTTTTTTTNAGCTGGGAACAGGCAGCCTGACTTTCAGGGCCCTTAAGGACTTTTGAGATCCCTGCATATCATCACAATGGCACCCACTGCTATGTGGGTAAATAAAGAAGTTGGGGTAGGATATCTCATTTCATTACACATCTGAATGGTTGAAACCTCTACCCAGCACAGCTGTCCAGACTTGTCAGATGTGTGGAATTTTAAGTTTCTTTTCTTTGATTATAAACTAGAGGATTAATTCAAAACAGACACAGAGGAATGAAAACAGGTGAGTTGACTCTCAGTCTTGTAATCAAGTCCTGTGAATTATTTGTCTTCTCTTGTAGTTCTTCCAGAACAATATCTACAGCCTTCAGAGAATACCTTTAGATGAACAGAATTATCATTTTGTTTTGGCTTTTTTT
>VXBI01009103.1:329303-365206 GCA_013397375.1 Toxostoma redivivum
ATTCCTGCTGCAGAAGCAGCTCTTTTTTTAACTTATACACTTACTTAGCCTGGTTTAGTGTTCGTTGATTTGCTTGTTTGTTTCTGATGGAGAAAAAGATGGAATGAGGGAGAAAGAAGAGTTTCTTTGGCTGTTGCTGTTGATCTGAATCTCAGTGGCATCCAGTGGCTGCAATCACAATGAAGATCCCACTCTGCCCAGTGCTGTGTGTGTATTTGTTCAAGTACAGGTCCCACTGAAAAACAGTACAATTCCAAGTAAATGCAACCAGGATAAAGGCAGGGAATAAATGAAGGTGGCAGAAATTTGTTTCCCAAGATTACAATTGATAAGTGATAAGCTGGAAGGGAACTTTGTTGTCCTGATTTCTAGTCTAGTTCTAGTCTTAACATAGACTTATTCAAAGACATGAATATGATGTGAACACTTATCTGGGGAAGGTGCCGATTAGAAATTCTTGTAGGTAACTCACAGTGGTTAGGTTTCAAATTACATTAAGAGCTTGACATGATTTAACTGCTTCTGCAACTAACCAAATCTGATGGAGCCTATAGATTTCCTTTTCCTTGGAATGAAAAATCATAGACTGATCTCATTTTATTCAAAGCAGTTGTTCTACTGCTGCCTTAAACAATGAGTTTTATATCATTATTTGTCAGTTTGGCCTCCTGGGATATTCCTTTAGTTTCCTTAAATGAGAAATGAAGAACAGATAGCAATGGTGACACTTACTAGTGCCATATTTCTGTATCCTACCATCTTACTGGTATTTACTCTGCAGAAGTGACCTGTCATACATAAATGAAAGTATTGAGGACCATGAATTTATTTTTGTGTTTTTGCACTTGCACATTCTGTGAATAAATGTTAAGAACTTAGGTAACTCCATAAAGAGAAATACTAGTATGAGAAGGTAAAATTGCACCAGGAGTTAGAATGTATTGCACAGTAAGGGAAAATAAAACAAATATCAATAAATAAATAAATAGATAAAAGCCAATAGATGGGGACTATATAACCATAGAAAGTTCTCACTAAGCATCATCACACAGATCAGGGACTGTCAAAGCTGGAGCTTTAAGAATTTTGGTTGCTTTGAAATAACAGCATTATATTTTTGGGGTACAGTTCTGCATTAGCTGAAGGTTGGACTATATGACTTCATAAAATGGATGTTTCTTTTCACTGGGATTACTTCTGACTCTGTGTGCTTGATTTTGATTAGTTTTATGGGGGTTTACCATTTTCCTGACCTTCACATTTTAAAAAGCCTAGGAGATTTTCGGCAATTCAATTCAATAGAGTTGCATGCCAGCTCTGTGAGGGAAAGTGTGTTTTCTCATGTAACCACAGAAAGGACATGTGCCTATGATGCTGGCATATGAACAAGACAGATGTGTATTATGGGGTTGTGAAATGTTATCTAAACAAGTAGAGGTCAAGATGACAGTTCAAAGGTCTCTCTATCAAGGATTATGTGTTTGTATAATTGACAGCTCCAGTGCTGTACAATTTTAATGTCCAGATTCATTCCATTTGACAGAGGACTCTGATATTCTTGGAGGTTGCTTCACATCTTGGACTGAATAGCTCCATGGAGAGGCCTAAATTTCACCATCTCTTTCCTTTTTCGATGAAGTTAAAGTGAAAAAGCAGCCAAACCTCTTCATCCTTCAAACACCCTCTGCCTAAAACAACTGTGTCGTTGCTGGGCATCTGAACAGCTCCAGACCATTAAGTGTTGTGGTTAGTCATGGAAATGCTATTCCTCTAATTTATAGGAAGACTGAGGGGGGCGGGCAAGGCAATAAAATAGGGAGGGACTGGTCCAGAAAGGTTCAGACAGTGCCAAGCATCCAGTACCATGAGTTTTGTCCATCTGTATCTGCACACCAGCAGCACACGTGCCAGTGGGGCAGACATAGGTCTCCAGTATAAACACAGGAATGGAGAAAACACAGCTTCACTGATGTAGGAAGACATCAAAATAAATTCTTTCACATTACCATCAATAGTTGATATGAAGTTCATTTCAGCTAACTTGACAGCCTGTGGGTTAGACATATGGAAGAAGTCACCAGCAGAGAGAAATGGTTGTGTGACATTTGTACAGCCTCTTTCACTTATGAGATCCCCGTGACCTCCTTTATCTACCACTGTAGGCACTGTAGCCTAGAATTTCTCTCCTGAACAGAAAATTTGATTTCACACCCTTTCTATAAGCACACAGTCATAGGATGGTTTGGTTTGGAAGGGACCATAAATATCATGTCATTCCATGGGCAGAGATGTTACTACTACTGCATCATGTTGCTCAACTGCTCAACTTTTGTTATCTCAGTGATTGCACTTCTCATTCTATTCCAATCTCTAATCAGGAGTAATCTTTATACCTTCATACATGGGTGAGGTCACAAGCTTGAGTTAATGATCTGGATCCAACACCTCCTGCAAGGGTCCTGGGAGATTTGTCAGTCTGTTCTATACCTGAGCAGTGGTGGTGAGAACTGCCTGAGAGGGATGTCAGTCCTAAATCCAGCTTGCAACACCCAGGGGTAAATACAGCCAAGTTCCTTGTCTCTTTTCTGGGACTGGCACATTGAGGGGAAAAAAGGAAGGAGGAGATCACGGGCTCCTTATGCTTCTTGACCAGTACATTCTGAAAGCTAAAAAAACATCACAACCAAAAAATCTAAAGCTATCAAAGAAAACAAAGCACAGAAACAACAAAACCAAACATGTTCACAGACATGCACATAAAATGCTTCTCCAGCACAGAGTCAAAGCTGAATTTAATACCGAGAACTTTTTTCTTGCTTTTAAACTGAAACCTCCAATAATTGCCTAGTGTTCCTAGGAATGTAAATTACTCTTTTTGGTCTCTATGTGGGAAGCAACGAGATGAATGGGAGTCTAAATTGGTTTTGCTTCCTGTTCCCTGTAGTGGTTGCAGGATTAGTCCACTGTGCCTCTTTGCCCTTCCATTTCCTTGAAGACATGGGAAAACCTTCATTTTGCCAGGAGTTACTTACTCATTAAAATGAATCAAACAAGCCAGATTGTAGCAGGCATTTGAAAACCTGCTATCTGTCAAGAATTTTAAATTTAAAATTAACATTGAGTCCTCCTTTAAGACAAAAACCTTGACCTTAAGTTGCGTAGTGATTGGCAAGCACTCCCCATCCCCTGACTCGATTAACATTTAAATGCCATTTTGTGTGAATATGAGTAGCGCCTGTGGAACAAACAAATTACTAATGTCTTCCTGTAGAAAAGGAGCATCAGAAGTGTCTTATTAATTTGATGTCTAATTGAAAATCCTTTCCTTGTTCTGGAGAGGTCTATGTGGCCTAGGAGAAAAAGACATGGGGTAATTTTGGCCCCTATACATGACATCTCCATTAGATTATTCTTTATTTGTTCTTCTGGGCATGTTCTGCAGTGGGACAAAGAGGAATACAGGAGAGAACTTGTCTTGTATGAGGAAGTGTATGTTTTGTGTTTGGGTCTTCTGGAAATGAGCAATAAGGAAGAACTAATGACCACTAAGCTTTGCAGCCTGTAGTACAGCACCCAGCTGCTGTACCAGTGAAAAAAGAAAGCTATTGAGAAATCCAAGTTTTTCAACAAATTAACAAAAAAAAAAAAAAAAAATAAAAGCTGNAGTTTTTAAAAAAATAAAAAAAAAAAAAAAAAAAAATCAAAGCTGGAAGCCAAACTCAGAAATTCTGGTTTTTGGACTACTGAGCAGTTGGGATGTTGATGTTTTAGGACATAAATACTTTCCAGTCTTAACCATTACCCACAGCATGTGTGCTCAGCTCATCTGTGTTTGTTGGACCTCACATATTTCTTGTACTCAGTGCAGGTTAGAATCTAAATAAAATCACAGAATTATTAAGGTTTGGAAACACCCCTGAAAACTATGAAGTCCAACCTTTGACCAAGTACCACTATTCCCACTAAACCATATCATGGAGTGTCACATCTGTTCATTTTTTTAACACTTCTAGGAATGGTTACTCTATCACTTCCCCGGTGCACCTACTCCAAGTTTTCCAATAATAAGTACACCTTTTAGGTGAGTACACATTAGAGGTGTCCCCATCCTCCATCACCCAAAGAGAAGTTTCACAACAAATTTGCAGGTTAACCTATCAATGATGTCCTCCTGTTTTGCATTTCAACAAAATATCTGAGGCCTGTGCTGCTGGCAGGGGAAAGTAAAGAAGGGAATGCTTCACCAGCCAGCACATTTATCTGCCAGCACTAATTGTGCAAATGGGGAAAAATTTGTAAGATGCAAAGGTGCCGCTCAGAGAACAGCAGAATTTGCTGCTATATCAGATAAATAAATATGCATATGTAAATTAGTAAATGGGCTGGTTTTAATTTTTTTTCCCTAGGATAATGCCCGCCATCTCCTTCAAATTATGTCAATTTGACATTGTAAATTTGCAAGGTACACACAGGAATCCTGATACACCAAGCCCAGTGCTCGTTCTGTTTTGAGTGTTTTTCCCCCCATCTCATTAACTCTGTCAGTTAATTCTTGTTCAGCCACTTTGCCATACTCTATATTTAAATTTTGAATAAGAAAAGATGAGATTTTATTTAATTACTCCCTTGTCCCACCTTTTCTTACTAGAACTCCCATTACAGTCTGTCTATACACACACACACTACTCATCATCTCTAGCTACAGAGATTTATTTTTTTTTTACCTATGCTTGAGCTAATCAGCATGGTCTTCTGTTGTGGTCGGTAGAGAGAAATACGCTTTTTTATGATGTGATTCCTCTCATCCTAATGCTGAAATCTAAAATCAGCCAAATTAATCGTGTCTCAAAAGCACACATTTCTCTTTGTTGATTATAGAGAGTATCAAATGTGACTCACTCAGATGAAGTAATCTCTGTTCAATGACCACATCTGGCTGGATAAACTTAAACTCACTCCACCCTCCTGGAGGAGAAATGTTCTTGAGGTACCAAACCCAAATTATTATCTCCTACTCCTGAGCAGCATTGAGTCCAAAGCTGTGATATCCGTGACGTCAAAAATTCCCACGTGCCTGGAAATAAGTGAAGGTGCAGTTGCATCCATATGTGAAAAAAGACCCAAACATGCAAACATTTCCTAGATGCTACCCTGGCTTCTGCTTTACCAAAATGGGATGGAGATGTTTTGTTTGAGCTTGCCCTCCTCTTGTAAGGATATCAATCAGATTGTGTGGTGACAGCATGATCATCATTTTAGTGTTCAAGTCCCCGCCCTCTGCCAGTTCAAGGATGCTTTCTCCAAAGAATATTTAATCTGCAGCTATCTTATTCATGGCTTTAAGTAGTAGCATGATGAAAAGCTCCTCCTGACCTAAGTGTTATGCAAAATGTTTAGAAGAAATATGTTCTTACAAGACTTTTAGCTCAGTCAGATTGAAACATTTATTTTTGTACAAAGACTGCATCACAACTTTACAGGTGTTCAGTCTTTAAACCTTAGAATTTTCTTTCCCCTATGTTAAAAAAATAGTAATGAAAAAAGAAAACATGAACTATATATCGATCTGTGTCCAGCTGGGCCATGTGATGTTAAAGTACATAAGAGTTCATCTGCCTGTTTTCACTATATCAATTATTCTTAGTTGCAAGTGCTGAAGAAAATTCTGGTATTTGAGCACTTTGGGGATAGATCTGTCAGCATTTCTACCATTTCCTTGAAATCTTAGGCATGTTTGTCTGACACAGGGGTGATAAATCAGTGTACAGAGTGCAGGTGACCTGGTCAAAGGTGTTTGGTTAATGCAGTTAGTCAGCTGTTCTGCTCTTTGTCATGAGGCTGTGTAATTTATAAGATCACTGCTGTAAAACCATTGAAAACATGTATGCCATGCCATTGGTGCTGTAGACCCACAAAATGTGAGTAACAGAACCTGCAAAAGCTTCTCCTATAGTGTTAGCTTTCTATAAGCTGGATATACATAATATAGATTACTATGGTAAAAGATGTTGACATAGTCTTTTGAGAAAATATAAAAATAAAGGGTTCTCTAAGTAGGATTATTTGGAATAGAGGGGGAATTGTGTGGTGAGGCTCATAATGAGTAAATATAACATGGATATGGCTGTGGACAGCCATATTCAGAAGATACCTACAATCTCAACACTCATGTAAAAAAAGAGCTGGAAGGATGGATCAGGTGATGTAGGATGCAATTTTGCCAATTGTTTTCTGTTATGTATTTCCTCTACATCTGTCTGAGTGAGTATTCAAGATCCTAAATAAAAGGGCTTTCTTTATTTCCCAGGGTGGTTACAACCTAATATACTTTTCATTTACGAAAATTCTCCTTGGCATCTATGTCTTTCATTTTTCTTCCTGTATTTGTGTGTAACTCTATCAGCAGATGATCTGTTCAAAAACTGATGGCATTTTGGAGCCCAGGACAGCATTTTACTCCCGTAGCTTGGTCAGCCAGTAGCAAAAAGCTCTGGAACATATCACGGGCTTCCTTTAGGATTTTACCTTTCATCAGTTTCCAAAGGAAAGTGAGAGTAGGCCAGAAGTCTGAGTGGGAAGTATCTTTATGGACTTGGACACTGTAACTTCATTTGTCTGTGAAATAGCCCATTTTGAAGAATTGCCAGTATATGGGGAACAGCAGAAGAAAATACAAAGCAAATCAGAAAACAGAACATACTGTTCTTCCACTCTCTTTTCAAGAAAAACATATTTTTTCTGCCACAAAATTTTGGTAATTTTTTTAATGATTCTTTTTCAAAAAAGAGAGAAAGCATGGTTCCAGTATTATCTTCTCTGTAACTGGAAAGTTTCTAAAAATTCTTTAAGTTATGTTTACTTTATTTTTATTATATTTATTTCACAGAGAGCAACCTGAAGGGAAAAACAATCCTAAACTTTCAGGATAATGAGGTAGTTCCTATGTTTCTTCAAGTTCAATAAAAAAAAATTGCTACAGTTCCTATCACATCTATTAGCATTGTGATGGTTGGTTGTTCTGAGAAATAACAGAAATTTCTAGGTTTTCATAGAAGATGAAAATAAAGTAGTGGTGTATGCTATGAAATAGAGGGCAGAAATCTAGGTGTGAACATATCTGCAGTGGGAAGAGGATGAAAAATCAGGGAGGGGTTTTGAAATGAGTTTGCTTTTATTCAATCACTTGCCTAGGATCTTTCTTAGTACTTCAGAAAGCTTTCAATAAAAAACAAATAAAATGCATAATAAAATACAGACTCACAACAAAAATTCAAATGACCAGCCCAGTACAAAGCCATAAATAAAGATTCAGCTAGTGAGACACCCACAAAATACATTTTCAAAAGGCTTTTAAACTGATTAAGGAAGTTGACTTCATGTGTATTGATACTGGAAGGTACAATTTCCTACAAAGTGCAGGCAAGCAAGGCTTGGTGTACAGAGGGTAACCCAGGATGCAGTTTTGTAAAGCTGTAAAACCAGCCTTCCCAACAGGTTGTTCTTAGAAGAATACTGTTGTTAAATCTTAAAGAAAGATCTAGGTATGCATTCTTCTTCTTTCTTCCTCCTCCATCTATTTTAATTTCAAAAAGTTTTACAATCCTCAGTGTAATAGCTCATCTATCTGCAAAATAAATAGAATTTATTCTGTTCAGCTGAATCATGCAATAATGTAATCAGGAAAGAGTCATAGGCTAACACACACACAACTTGATCATATTAACTTTTTCTTTTTTTTTTTTTTTTTAGAAAATCTAGCTCTACTTACTAAAAAGGACTCTAGAAATCATTTCAATCTACACTTGTGTCTAAGAACCAAAGATTTTATTCTATCTTGGCTTTAAATCTATCTCACGCTTTAAAGAAGATTGATTAGACATTTTAAAATCCCTTAAAATGAAAATGTTGAATTTTTAATGAAGAATAAGGATGGCAATAGAATATTTCTAGATATTGTTATCCAAAAGTGTCACAATACCGCCAAACTTAATATATTCACAATGCCAGTATAAAGGTATTACTTGTACACACAGGTGGGAAGGGTTCAGGTAAGATGCCTATCTCTGTCTCTATCATCTTGGTTAATTTGTGCTCCCATCCCATCTGGTCTTGCTGTGGTGACAAGTTTGGGCTCCATATTATTAAAAGTCTCATTTTTGGCAGTCACATGGCTGTGTGATAAGGTGAGGTTGCCTTGCTTTCCCTGCTTATCATAGGTCCAGCATTAATGTAGGAATGCAGTGAATGCTGCTGACTGTACATAGGCTGCATCTCAAGAACCCTCTGAGCTGAAAATATTGGAGTTTAGGTGATTATTTAAAATTAATATAATCTTTCTTAACTACTCTTGCCCTATGCTCCATCTCTGATGAGAGGAACTTTAGCTGTATGGACCTATTGTATGATCCAGTAGAACTGGTCTTATTTCTCAAGAATATTTACTATCATGACAGTCCTGTGATGGGAACATGGCATCCATCACCATAGGAAATGAGCTGAAAGGAAACCTCAGGACACTTCCTGCCAGATGCACACTACAGAGCAGAGCTGCACACTCCAGGTATGTCCAGGATTGCTGAATGCCCAGAATAAATCACCCAAGTCCTCTAATCCAATGTGTCTGCAATGATGTGGCAGAAACAGATGTGTGCTGGACACATGATAGCCCTTCAAAAACTCTTTTCTGCATGCTCATGATGGCTTTTGGTTATTCAGTGAGAGTTTTTGCTATGTGATGTAACACACAAGGCACTTGCAACCCAAAGGACTCAAAATATGAAATAAGACAGGCACAGAGTGGAGAATTTAAGCACAGGAAGATTAAATGACTTGCCCACAAGCATCTCAGGAGTCTGTAGCAGAGCCACGGACTAACCCCTGTTTTCCAGCTCTACCTTTTGCTTCAGTCTATCACTTGCTTTGTTTTCTTGTTTTTATCTGGCCCTTCTTTCCCTGAGGGCAGAGAAATTTCCCAACTCACTGGATCATTTTGTCAAGGGAGATAGATAACTTTCCAGTTCCTCCCTCTCCCCACCCTCTTCCCCCCATTAGCCAATCCAATTATAGAAAATCAAATATCTTGCTAGAGCTGGCCAAATTCAATTACACAGGTACTTCTGGGTAAATTTTGGCAGTGAATAGTTTGCTCGCTTTACCCAGACTTTTCTCTTTAATAAAATGCTCCCAGTTAGCCAATATATCTTATAAAATAAAATAAAACCCCACATATACATGCAACCATAGATAAGCAGAGACATTTTCTTTAGATGCTTTCTGGGTATAGATTTTCAGGTGTCTCTCAGGACCTCTATACCACTCTGGATCTGAAATGCTAAATCCTGTCTACCTCCTTGTGATTAAATGGCAGAATGGAAGTCCTGCCTTTCAAAGCTGGAGCTCAGCAGTCAAATACCAAAACTGCTTCTGCTCAAAATATGCTCCTCTTTCATTAGGGAAAAAAACAAAAACAAAAAGAAAAACAAAAACAAACAAAAACACAAAAAACAACCAAAACAAAACAAAACAAAAAACTAACAAGCACACACACAAAAAACACAACAAAAAACAACCAAACCAAAACAAAAACAAACAAGCAAACAAACAAACACATGTCACTTACAAAGTATAAAATAAGGTATTTCATTTGAAAGCTATAATATTTTATTAAAAATTGTCAGAGCAGCACGAGGTAGAAGTTCAAATTACTCATATTATTATTTATCTCTGTAGGCCTAACTCTTTAAGTTGTATTGCTTGTCTCTTCTGCTTTAAAAGGGGCAATTCATTGCTAGACATGAAGCCCACCTGGGAATCACTACTCAGAGAACAGAAAGTAGACCTCTGGCAACTACCCTTTAGCTCATTGGAACAAACCTTTACCAAAATATTTGGGCTCTTCTGTAAAAACTCTGCAAGGCAAAAAAACCCAGAACTATTTTCCTTAGGAAGCAAATTATTGTTTATAAAGTTTTTCAGGTGACCAGATTAACAGCTGCATAAGATAAAGGATATACCACTAAAACAAAGTGAACCAACCAAAAAAATATTGCCTCAAAGAACAGTACCTCACACTATTTCTTTAGGGATCCCCAGAACAATACTAAAACTTCCACAAACAGTTCAAGGTTCTATGAAATGCAAACAGGAAGCACTGGTCAAAATAACCAAACCTCAGCTGTTTGGCAATAATAGTATATTGTCTAAAAAATATTTTGTTGTGTTTTTAAATATTTTTGAAGCTTCACGTGGAGAAATTCTACAAACATTGTCTCCTTCTGAGTCCTGTGGTTGTATTCTTGACCTTACACAACTCATCCAGGAAAATGAGACAGTGGACTGGCACTTGGAATGAGTCACAGCTGATGTATCTCCTTTTTCTCTTGGATAACACCTCTTCTTCCTCTCAATAAAACCTTGTATTATTGAAATGGGGTGTAAAGACAGTGGATCAGCCAAGAAACAAGCACTTAAGATGTCTGAAATACAGAATGCTAAACATGTCCCCTGGATCCCTTCCAAGCTGGTTTAGTTACTAGACTTGTTTCATAAAGGAAATGGGTGCTAAGTGTGGAAAGTGAAAATACATGGAAGGGCATTTTTCAGGCTGCTTTAATGATCACAGCCAGATAACAAAAAAAATTGACATCTCTGTTTTCAGTAATTCTGAAGCAATTCTTCTTCCTTGTTTGTTCCAAGATGCAGAGAGCTGCTGTGAGTTATTAGACAAATTTCTCTGTCCTGCCCAAGCAAAATCTTCAGTTAAAAAAAAATACATAAAATAACTACTATTTGAGACCAAAATGTTGACAGTTTAGGAGGAGAAGGGGAAGAGGGAGAATGAGATTAGACTTATATTAGGTAGCAAGAACATCCAGATTTAGTATTGTGAGGATTTAAGAAAAGAAAAATCCCAGAGCTTCAGAGTGGATAAAAGCTTTCTTGCTTCGGTGCCTAAACTAACTTCTAATTAATGGGTTTTAGGAAGACATTGTCCTTATGAATATGTTATCCCCATAGCTGCCCACTGAAGGGTGCCCTGCCTGTTGCAGGGAAGCAGATGGTATTGACCACTGTCTGAGACAGGCTATTGAACTAAGACTGACTGTTGATCTTGCCCTCTATGTCTGTGCTTTTTTAATCTAATCTCATCTAATCTAATCCTAATGCATTTTTCTTGTGTGTCTCAAAAACTCCCAGGTATATACATAAAATCTTTTTCAATAAACTCTTCAATTCCAATTGAAAGTGGCCTTCTGGTTTAGGATACCCTCCCACCTTTTCAATCCAGCTATGAAATCTTCACCCCAAATAGTGAAGTCACCACTGCAAGTATGACATTTTCACCCAGAACAAGCAGGTGTCTGGTGTAAGGACCAATTACAAACACATTGATTTTGGAGGAAACCCTGCTATGGGTTGGGGGCCATAACGGGTTGGTTTGTCCAGAAAACGTGCAGAGTGACACACAAACAAGTTTCAGAGTCAAGATGAGCCATCTGTGATGAGCTTTGTGAGGACACTGCTGACTATAAATGAGCAATCATTCCGTGGACATAAGATGTAGAGGATTGTCTGTGACTTGTACACCTGGACATAAATCATGCCATGACTTTTTTTTCCCTCTCACCAGTCAAACAGTCAGTGTTTTGAAGAAGACTTTGTCATATTTAATAGTGCTGTCAACCTTGCAGTGTTGCTGGCCTGTTAATAAGAAATTCCAAAATGACACTATTAACTATTATTTTCCCAGAGCTGAGCAAAGCCAGCCACCACAGAGTCTCACTTAAGGTGGAGTGAAAGCCTTCATGGCGCAAAAATGATAAGCTCAATTCACCCCCAGGGTAACTTCAATATATTTGGGGAGCCAGTCTGCCACCTGCCTTGACAGTAACAGCTACAGGGGATTGAAGGAATTTGAACCCTTCTGGGCTGATATGGATGTTGAGGCAAACACAGGTTGAAGTTCTTCTCATAGTAAATCATTTATATTCTATATAACGCTGGTGATTTTTTTTTTCCTTTTTTTTCTCTGGGTGCCATCTCAGTGTGAAGATAAACAGAGCTGGCAGGAAATATCCTCTCAAAACAGAGAAAGAAAAGCCTTAAGGAACTTGATAGATAAAATTGTACTTATATTTCCCCACTCTGCTGAGAGATTTATCCTGCAATAAAAGTTATGCCAGAAGCTCAGACAGACAAGTCCAGATTAATGCCAAACTCCTGCCAGAACCACTAAATGATCTGCATGGTCAGAATCTACTTTCCAATATGTGATAAATGACTGCCCTAACAGATGATTTAGTTTTAAGATTTGCTTTTAACAAGCTGTAGCAATGAGTTGGTGGGTGTTTGCCCTGTGCATATAATCAGTTTCTATTATGTTTTGGTGTGCACTTTCACCGTCTTAAGCAGGTCATCCTCCAGTAGAGAAAAACAGGAAAATAAAAAATTCCTATCTGTCCAGATGGTCCAAAAAAAGCAACTCACAGGTGGTTGGAGTCAAAAAGGTTAGAGCTGTTGATTTTGTTAATCCATTCACTCACAAACAGAGATTCCTCTCCTTCAGACTCTTCTCTTTCAGTCTTTTGATGCAGGTAATTTGACCTTACCTGGGGCACAAAAAGTGTCTGTTGAAAGATGAGGATGTTTTCAGAGTCATAGGCACCTGAACAACTGATTTCAACTTCTATGGGGTCTTCCCTGATGTCAGCTTTAATTTTTATTCATCACGGTGTTGACTTGGTTAATTGTGCATTGAAAACAGCACCATTTGCACCATTAACATTGGGCTGATCTGTTCTATCAACAGAGGAACACAGCCCAAATTGATGCAAAACCCCTTGCAGCTCAAACTTGCCATTTGAGATCTGGTTCCAAAAGACATTGCCCAAAGTTTTGAAGAAAAAAGGTGCAAAAAGGAAAAGAATGTTTTTCCCCTTTGCAAAAAACACAAAGCGATCCACAACAACAATAGTAAGTAGGGGGGAAAAAAAGGTGGAGAGTGGAATTTGGTACTGTTCAGATAATTCAACAAATGTTTGATCCAGCATTCACTGAAGTCAGCAGGATTCTTTCCATTCCCTCCCTTATCCAATTGCAGCATCATTAGCCACATTACTTCTAACTGTTGGGCATCTACATCTAATGTTGCCCTCTCAATTGCAGCAAATAAAAATAGAAAATTAGAGAACTCAGCTTTCCATATCAGCACCTGAGGAAGGGGACTGAGCAAAATTTCCACCCAATTACCTTCATGGCCAGATGCACAAGGTTTTGATCACCTTTCCTTCAGTTTGGGAAGCATTATTTGCTGTGCAACATTTTCCAGGTGGTGCTGTAAATGACAGACCCTCATAGGCAAGGTACACCATGTATGGATGCTCCTCCTGAAGCTGCAATCTTTGTACTTCCCATCTTTTTGCCACTTCACATTTGCAACATTAACATTGCATTAACATAGGGATGGAGTGTTTAATATGGGTGTGCAGTTGTTTGCAAATCAGTTTGCAAAGCACTTTGGGATCCTTCTGGATGAAAGGTACTATATAAGTGTCAGTCATTATTACTATCATTATTATCATTATAAGTTCACAAAGAGACAAACAACCACTGTGGAATAACACTGGGGGTAGATTTTTCAAAGCCACAGTGGAGATTTGGGCTGCATATGATGCCATGAATGCACAGTTAATAGCAGTTCTGATGGACTACCCAGTAAGAGGAGGTTTGGTCTTGTGAAAGGAGTACTTTCAGAGCTACAACTCCAGTCCTTAAAGCAGCCCATCTAGGTAATGCCAGGGAATTTCAGCTTCTTTTCCTGCTGTGAAGGATGATTCATATCAGGACATGTAGTGGGGAATGCTGGGGGAATTGATGGGAGGAACATTTGTGGGAGGTCTGTAAGGTGGCAGCTTACTGGGGTTTGCAGCAACTTCTGACCCTGTAGCACGATGTTCATATTCCAGGATAGTGCTAGAGAAGCTCACATTCTCCATAATTCTGTGCAAATTTATCTTGGAGCAAAACTTTTCATCTGGATAGGTGAGAAAAAGAAATCAAGAAGGAGTGTCTCCAGCATTTTGAGAGCTGGGATGTGTGTCAGAAGAGACAACAGTTTTCTGAATTTTCAGAAAGAGGTTATATTCGTAACCACCAAATGTAACTAATCTTCTGTGTGAGCATCTCCTGTTCTCACCACCATTCTGCAAGGAGTTACAGTCCTTCTCATCTCTAGAAACAAAAATACTTGTTTGGATGAACTTTAAACTAACTCCATTTTTGGGTGGGGACATTCTTACTTAGATTGAGGGGTTTAGCAGGGTGGATTTTCAAGAGTTTACATTTTTTTTTTTTTGTTCCAGTTGGGTGTTGTTGTTGTTGTTTTTGTTTTGGGGTGTGTTTTCTGTTTTCTTGGGGGTTTTTGTTTTGGTTTTGTTTTTGCTTATTTTGGTACTTAATATTTTGGCAATGGATAGTTTCTCAAGCATTTAAACTGAGATATTTATGAGGACTCTGTAGAGAGGGATATCTGTTGTGGAACCATGCCCCAAGTTATGTATAGAAATATAGCCCTGGATTGTGAATACATCTGTAGATGGCACAGGTTCTGCTTTTAATATTGCAATTTCATATCACTGTCTTCATTTTTTCTTGGGGAGGCATAAAGCCAAGTGTTTGGCTCAAATCAGACATGACATTTTAAAACATAATTATAAAGTAATTGACTGAAACCAGAAGTTACTGTTAGCAGGTTGCATGGCTGAAGTGGAAAAGGCCATAAAGCATATCTCATGACCTAACAGTACCTAATTGTATCCCAGAACTGGATCTGGTATATCAGAACATGCTTTTGACAACACCAACAGAAACAGCTACTGTCCTAATCATATATGTTAGTATTCAGGCACCTACTTCCAAACAAAATTAACCCTCGATATAGATTTTAAAACAGCTAATTTTAGTTTAGCTTCTTAAGAAACAGAATTTATGCAATCAGTCTCTTTGTGTTCCTGTCCATCTGTTCCTCCCCCTCAGGAACTGTACAACCACTGAAATTTGACTGATCTGTGGCGTATTTGGGGTCCCCAGGTCTTGGATTTTGAAGTGGAGCTAAAGGAGCATGAAGGGAGCTGAAGTGGAGGTGGAGTGAAGCAGCATGAAATTTGGCCCTTCTGAGGGGCTTGGCTTGCTTCTTAGTTTAAAGGACACACAGATCATGTCATATTCCATGTGATAATGAAAAGACAGATGCTACAAATATCCTGCTGCTTTGCTGGGCAGGAGCATCTCAGACTGTATTCCTCATAGCCTACATCACAGAATGACAATTTAGGGTAAATGGGACCTGTGGCATGAGACACATAGAAGTAAATCAAGGCTAAATTGAGGGCACACTCCCATTTCCTGTCCCTTTCACTAAATTAGGACACTTTAAGACCCATATGGATATCATACAGTCAAAAGAAAAGGAAAGGATAAAGCATTTATTCATGGTATTTTTTGTGCTAATCCACCTGTCCACACTATTATTTTCTTGTAATTAGGGTGAAAGACACTTGAGACAGCAACTCTCTTTTCTGTTTTCCTTATGGTCATGATTATAAGTGGGTTTTGGTTCACATCTGCATCTCTATGTGTTCTTTTGATTAAAAGAATTTAGATTTTTTTTTTTAAATTAGGTTCAATTAACCCTCTGTCCTTTCGTTTTCCAATTTGTAAGATAGCGCTAATAAACATCTCCCATCTACAGAAATGTTATTCAAAATTAACATTTTTACAACTGATTTGCAGAGAAAAGCCCTTTGCAAGTGCAAAGTAATTATTGAAGATGAGTTTGCAGATGTATGATGACAGACAACTGTTCATGAAATCCAGCTGCAAATCTTAAACACAACTGTTTAGCACTAGCATACTTCTCTAGTAAGCTTTATGGATTAAGGGACCAAAAGGGATTTGGATTTGGAATGGATCAAGTCCCTCCAAGGTTTCTATTGGCCAAGTATTTTCAAAATAATCCCACTATCATCACAGTGTTTTCATGTTCAGCTTGAAAAATGACATTTGATTTCTCATCTCTTCAAAGGTTCCTTGACTCCTAAGCTGTTGATTACAATTCAGATGTTAATTGAGGAACTGAAGGATGAATATGGGTTGGGGGGGAGTGAGTTGGTTTTGGTTTTTTTTTTTTTGTTTTTTTTGTCTTTGGTTCTGTGTTTGTTCATTAGTTTTTTTTGTTGTTGTTTTTGTTTGGTTGGTTTTTTGGTGGTTGTTTTGTTTTGGTTTTTGGGGTTTTTTTTTTCGGTTTTTTGGGTTTTTGTTGTTGCTTGCAGTGGAATATTTTTGCTGGAGAAATGAGGTGGCAAAGGATGTTTTTGACAAATAGATGCCAATTTAATGCTGCTACTTACACTATTCCTACTTTCCCCTGCAGGGGCTTCCTTTTACAGTCCCACAATGTGCTAGTTTCCAGAGGCTATGCCTCTGATTATCTCAAAGTTGACAGCATTTCAAACAGTCAGCAACCCTGTTTTAAACGAAGCTGTGGTGATTGGTTGAAAAAGACAGCCTGAAGGCCTCCTGATCCAGGAAGCCACTTACACATATGACATCTTCCCCATTCCCTTACTTCTTCAGATCCACTCAATACCAGTTTCTACCATGATAGTGCCCTCGGGAAATCAAACAATTAATAATGGCTGAGAAAAATGCAAAGTTAATTGATGCTTGTTCTATTCTTCAATGAAAACTGTGGTTGCCCATGATAGATCTGCAATAGAATTTCTCTTCCTGTGTCTTCCCTTTTGGCACTGCTAAGTCTTTGGGTCTGAGAAAGGGATTCTCATATGTATTCGTTAAGTTTCTGGTCTAAATTAACACTTCTGTTTTGAAAATAAGAATTTTTTCCCTAATGTATAATTATTTTTTTTTCTTCATATCTTGAATATGCCTTGTAGAAAATTAAAGTTGATTTAGAGATTTTAAGACTCAGAGAGTTGACTCAATCAAAATAAAACATGCCTTAATTTTAGTTTGTCTAATGTGATATTCTGTGATGTCTTCAAATCCTAAACTAAAATGCTCTATGCCATCAGACTTTTTTCTTCTGATAGGTAATAATAAAGGGCAACAAATTTTCCTATCTTTCCTTTGTAGAAGCTACACGAGGAGCATCCTTAAATTCCTTTCTGAAAAAAGGTTTCAAGGCCTCTTTTTCCGTTTTTTTCATTTTAACTCTTCCAGTGCCTTCTCATTTTATCAGCATTCAGTTTATAAAATGGACAGTTGAAAAATGCACTGTTTTGATTTAACATTCTCACTAAAGCCCCATGGATAAGTCACATTTGTTGCCTTTTCCTCATTAAGCCTTTACTCCTGGAACTCACAATCCTCTTGGTCCAGGAAATCACAGAGGGAATTTGCCATGCTAGCAGCACAACCTGAATTCTTCATGTGTGTTGCTGCCGTTGTGTTCTGGATATATCTGCACTCTGGCTTTCCTCCTGTTATAGCTGTGAGGCTGCACTTGGGAAAACAAGGGAAGGTGAATGCAGGACCTTCAGGAAGAAAAGAGCATTTGAAGGAGTGGAACGTGGAGACAGGATGTTCCAAGCATAACAGGGACATAAAAAGGAATGAAACATCATTTTGGACAAGCAGAAAAGGGGAGAGGAGACAAAAATGTTGAGTCGTTGGCAAGCACTAAATCAAAGAGGGGGGCCTTGAAGTCAAGGGCAATGCCTTCCATTATATCAATACAATTAATGGCATCCTTATGTTCAGTTATTTGCATTAACAGCAAAGTTAATGCCGGCAAAGATCAATGCTGAGATTAGTGATGTCCAAATCAACATGCTTTTAAGCAAATTATTTCCACTGTCTGAGTCCCTCTCCTAGTTAGTAGCATGAATCTTTGGTGGTGTCTGCAGCTCCATCAGCAGATGCCTCTTAAGGGCTGCTGTCTCTTAAATATAGTCCTGCTAACATTAGTACCACTTGCACAGTAAGCAGGAATATCAGGTCAATAGATCCACTCAGTGTGGATGTCCTGTACATCGGTAACAATGGCCAGAAGCAAAATGTTCCTTTTGCATTAGTGATTAACATTGCTATTATTGTTGAGAATATTTTAATTTCCATTTCTCTTTGATCCTCTCTCACGCAATCTGATTATTGTGCTTATTCCTTCTAAAAAAAATGAGCCTGTTGTCTTGGAACATTAAAGCCAAACAAACAAATCACACAAAATCCCATGAAACACCTCCACCCATGTTGCAATGGCAAAATAATCAGGCAGCTGTGGTCAGTAGCAGCTCCATAATATGATGACAATGTGCTTCCTGCCAACAGGAGGCCTGGAAGCTTAAGACTTTCAAAAGCAGATTCAAAAAGATGTCTTTTGCTGGGAGCTGGTGGGAATAAAGCTAAATCTGTGTATCACGAACTACCCCAAAAACCTCTTAAGGAAAATATCCTTGACACCAGTGACCCAAAATATTCTGCATTATTACTCACTCTAGCATACTTGTCTGAGTGTTGATCCCTCTCCAGCTATTTCTATGTAGTCCTTTCTGCCTTTGGGCCTTCTTAGAGAACTTAGAGCTTTGTTTCTGCCCCTACACTGAGGCTTGACAGGCACCGTGTGCCTTTTGGCACTGCGAATACACACCAGAGCCAGCAACAGCACCGAGGCACTCCCACCTCACTCCATGTAGCTGCTGGCAGCTCTGGGCTGGAAACATGTTGGGAAGGACTGATCAAAGTAATTTAGACAACATTTTTCTGCTGAAAAATCATGGTTTTTTTTAAAAAAAGCCTTCTTTTTTTTTTTTTTTCCCCCTGAGAGAAATCGTCAGGAAAGTCTCTTAGATTCAGGCTTGAATTTCTTTTGAAAATTAGTGACAGTGGGAGAGAGAGAACTCTGGATTAGCAGGCTTCCAGAAAGTCATCAAAAAAATTCCTTTTTTGCTGATCAGTAAGTTATTCTCTAGCACTTCCTTCACTATTTTTTTTAATCATTACAATAAATCTGTGCACTTTGTCACTCAAATTTTCAGTTTGCTAACAAGTTAGAAAATTGGAGAGGATTCTATAAGAAACATCGTTTAAAATATCGTTCTGTTGGAAGACATGAATTCAAATTAATCTTAAGTGCAGACCACTGGCAAGATAGCTTTCCTGGTAGTAATAGAACAAGGTTCTGATGATATAGCAAAGATATGAAAAATATACCCAAAGCCCTGTGACTGTATATGAATGGAGAAGTAGAGGAATCAGTAGTAGTGGTATCAGTATGCTTTCTGATGGTTGGATAGGCAGGTGGACCATGATGTGCAATATTTTTGGTTATCATTTAGTATTGGATAAGGATTTCACAAAGAAATATTCCCTATAATTAAATACTGTGGTTCTGGCACCTTGAAGAACTGCTAGCCTACTTGGATTCTAATTTATTTTAATTTGTAGAGATCCTGCAATGTTTTCCACCCTACACATGGTATTTTGTGACACTGACATAGTGTCAGATAAGCAAAGTGCTTTCTTGCAACTCTTTTCCTTCCTGATAACCCCCAGTCCTTGCTAGGATATTAAGGAAAGCCAGAGGAAGGTGAAGGGGATGTCTTTGGGCCCTGGTTTAATTCAGAGCACCTGCTGTCTTCCTGGGTGCCAGAATTGTATAGCCTTGTTGGGAGCCAGGATGTAATAGCTGTGCCTGATAAATAGCAGCACTAAACATGCTACAGCAAAGGTTTTCTGTACTATAATAATTGTAGGCACTGACTTGGTGCAATATATCTTTGCCAGCTTGTAGTGACAGAATAAATAGCTGTTTTTAACTATAGGATCAGGAAAAGCTAATGCAGTGATTGAAGGAAGGTATCCAGCTAAATGTAGTCTGTCTTTGTTATGCCATCCTTCCAGCCCAGTCCTACCTGTGCTGAGGGAGCGACGGATGGGCTCCAGCCTCTCCAGCATCCTCTGCTTCTCTGGGCTTCACTCTCAGGGCTGTGTCTGTCCCTGTGATGGCTCCTGGTAAAGAGAAGGAGGAGGCAGAGAGGAGGCTGAGAAATCAAACGTTCCAGGAAGCTGTTGGAGGGGAAACAAATCAAGGTCGCTAGTTCACAGTCTTTGCAATCTGGTCAGTCTTTGTTGGCCAGGAGAAAATTAATGTGAGTCCAGCCCAACTCCTGGCAGGATTTCCCTCACACAGAAGGGTGCCAGAATGGTTGGTCACCATGTTGACAGTCCTGCAGGGACCAGGATTGAGAGGGGTCTGGTATCTAAGCTAATGTCAACTATTTTTTCCTGCCCATACCTGGGATATTTTATCTTGCTCAGGTGGTTGTAGGATATTTCACACAATCACTTATTGTAGGTTGTAGGATATTTCACAGTCATCACCCTGCTGTGGTTTGGTTTTTTTGGAAATAAAATAAGCACAATACCAGAGAAGAGCTTTGATTGATGCCATGCTTCAAGGCAACAGCCATCAGGAAAAACAATTTGGGCTTTTCAAAGTGTTGCCAGGGAAGAGAATCCCTTGTTGAGGGTCTGCTTGGGGTAGAAGAGGTAAATATTTTCCTCCTTGTGCTCAGGAGATTTATGTAAATTGATTTCACATGAAAGATTAAGGTACAATAGGAGTAACTAGTGAGGGATCTTTGGAGTGTGGGCAAGCACAGAAGGGGAGAGCCCTCGCTCCAGCTTGACTGCCACTGCAGCTGGCAGGAGGTCAAAGAAGGTGAAGCCTCTTGCTTCCATCCAGGGGATGCCCCAAGATGAGGGTTCCCTCCCAGCATTTCCAGGGCAGTGTTGCATTTGCTCTGCCCTGCTTTGCAGAACATTTTTCCTTCCATCTCTCTCTTTTCTGTGGCTTTGCTGGCTCTTGCTGCTTGTACTGAGAGAACACTTTGCATAATTTATCTGTTTCCTAATGAGGAGAGGGAGTCCTGGCTGCAGCTAATGGCACTGAATTAGCTCACCTGCAGTCTGAGCACTGGATCTCGTTTACCAAATGTGCTCTGAGTGTCTGGGAGCTCCAGCCAGCCTTTGAGGTACACACCATGGAGATGGGTCTGGATGGTCAAGAGAGTGCTCAGAGGGCAAGAGTTTAGTCAGCTGAGACTAAGGCATTTGAATTTTAAGTTGATTCTTCTGGCACAGAGAATGCCATACTCTTCTGAGTCTTCCTTGAGTGGAGTTACAAACAAACTACCCTGACTCAGGACCAGCAGACCCAGAAAGAAAAGGTCTGCTTGAATGTCAGATCTGTAAATCACTGTACATGCATCCTTTTCATGCACACATCAGTGTGTTTAGACAGGTCAAGGAGGCCTGTACATTTCTAGAGCTTTAATCAGCATGAGTGATTTGTAAACTTATTTCTCCTACAGCAAAGAAAAAAGAAGCAACCCAAAAAAAAAAAAAAAAAGAGGAAAGGTTGGGGTTTAGAACTTTCATAGAAAAGCAAAACAAAATAAATCCAGCCAAACAAATCTTAAAGGCAAACATATTATTCCAGGAGCATTTCCTCTGGAAGACATCAAAACCTATGGATGATTGCAGGAACACTTTAAAAGGTAGTAAATGAATCCATGTTAAACTTGGTGATCATAATTTTATTCAAGAAGTCAAACATTTTGAATTTGGTAAAAGAGTGCAGGAATTCTTGTCATTTTCAGGGTATTTAAAATGTAGCTCTTGATTCTTGGATATGATTTCCATCCTTATACCCTGTCTGTGGAGCAAAGAATCACAATTAGAATACAGATCCATATCCATGATGTACACATCAGTCCAAAATAAATTCAGTGGTATTCTGGTAGGGCTTTTTATGTAAGAACAAGTGTACAAACTTATTGAGTCAAATTAGAGATTCACAGACTAGCAGAATGTCTAACTGTGGCAAGTGGCACACACTCAGGGAAAAGGTACCAAAAAGAAAATAGCCTGACAGAAGTGGCACTGATTCATTAAACACCTGTATTTCAGGCAGTGCTGCCAAGCCTGGAAAGTGTTCTCATCATTATAACACACAAAAATTAGAGGTGTTGACTAAACTTGTTCCACAAACAGCAGAAAGAAAGTGACATCTCTGGAAGATAGGAGCTATCTTACCCTAATTTATGTAATATTTCCTGGACAAAATCATCTGATGCCTTAACTGAAACTTCCTCATAACTGAGCTAAAGTTTCTCTCAGTGATGTTCTTTAATTCTATTTTCATACCTTCACTCATTTTCCCTTCTGCACTCTAAGCAGGAACAATTCTTTCAACACTGTGGACAGTGTTTCCTCAGCCTTTAATTCACCCTTCTCTGACTTCACTGAACAATCCACACATTTCTTCAAGGGGAGTTCCAAACCTTGGTTCAGCTGGGGCTTTTTCAGTACAAAAAGACTGTAAAACCCTTCACCTCTTTTCTTCCATGGTCTAGTTACAGCCACTTGAGTTAGGAGGCATAGTGAACAGTGTTAATGCACTGTGCTTAAAGACTGCATCAGTGCTGCTAGAGGATATTAAATATTTCATGGTTTGTTCTTGTTTCTTTTCTCATCATGCTGTACGATTTCAGCATCTTGTGCAGCCTAGCAGAGGTTGCTTTGGATAATAATGACTGGCTAAATGCAAGGCAGAAAAACTCTTGGATCGTTCTTGTGGTCTTTTCTGGCCTTAACATTTTTTGAATCTTCTGTTGTATTTGCTTGTCTTTCTAATACCTTCATATGCATCCATGTGTGTGATGCATGTTAATGTAAATATATACCTGTACAATTATCCTATAGCAACCATTCCACATGCTTTTGTGATTGCACTTACACATAAATCCAGGTGTGTCTGGGTACATTAAAACATCAGTAGAGACAACACTTGGAAGCACCCAAGTGTTTTCCAGTGCAAGGATTAGAGGCTGGATTTGGCAAAGCTGTTTCTGTGACAGGAAGGAACAGAATTGGTGGTAGATCCTTGAAAAAACAGATCTTCCTCTTTACCTTTGTAGTCCTAGGAGAATAGTGATGGAAGCAGAACTAGTGTAGCATTTTTCCAGCTCACCCAAATTGTCCCTAGATGAGAGCAGGCAGGCTGAGGGGCAGAGCCATTTTGCTGCCCCTTAGCAAGGCTCTTCTCTTGGCAAGAAGTCAGCTTTACAGCCAGATTCATCCCCACATACACCTGCAAGTGTTTGGATAGGAATTTCATCACACCATATCAGTGAAAACCATCCTCCAGGACAAAAATGTGCTGGAGAGCAGCAGTCTCAAAAGCAGCCTAAATACCAGGAAAATTGCCAGACCCTGCTGCACGCTAGACATATGCTGAAAGCATCTCTAGACCATGACAAGATCCATTAATCCCTGGGTTTCATTTTCTTCCAGCCCCCTGCTCATATTCATGAGTTCAGTGGCTTTCAACAAAGGTTTTGTTCCATCTTCTGCTCTCCTTTCCGAGGAAAGAGAACCACAGGTACT
Source organism: Toxostoma redivivum (assembly GCA_013397375.1). NCBI lineage: Eukaryota > Metazoa > Chordata > Aves > Passeriformes > Mimidae > Toxostoma > Toxostoma redivivum. The sequence continues at coordinate 352,770 of VXBI01009103.1, forward strand.
CTTAATTCACAGATTTCTGTGTATTCTTGAATTAGAGACAGAATGTTGGAGAATGGAAACCATTCGTGGTTCTGGATAGCCTCTCTGTTTGATTGGGTGTTTTGGATTCTTTATCACTGCTTCTACCCTGCTACTCTCCCCTTCCTCCCTGCCTTTTGGGAGAAAAATCTCTATGCAGGGAGACAAAAATTGTACTGGAAATCAGCAACTGGGCACTTGCTGTGTAAATTTCACATGCTGATGCATTTCTGTGTTAGACAAAAATAGCAACAAAACCAACAACAAGAACAACAACAAAAGAAAAAACGGTTTCATGCAAATCACTTGCCACTGACTATTTTCCAAAGCAGTAACATTTAGTCTATAGTGCAGTGCAGCTGGCTGCTGGCCCCCTGTGGAGATTTCTGACTAAGGTACCATTTAGAAACAATATGGCTGATCCATCTTATGTATTTTTTGGCAGATCTTGTCCCTCATTTCTTCTTTACTAAGAAATTATGACAGATGAGCCTCAGATACAGATGTCATCTGCTAGATTCTCCAAGATGATTATTTTAAACCTAGACCACCTGTAGATGTCCTATTCATCCTTTGGATGCCTGTCCCAAGATCAACCTGTGGCAATCCTATCTGTAAACTGCAGAGCACCTCCTCTGGGACTCTCTGTTTCTGCTGTAATCAGTGGCAGAGCACACAGGGTTTGTGCCAAAATCCTGTTCATCCACAGGATGTTTCTCAAAATATAGGGGTTCCCATTGCATCATTCGCTTATTGATTCTTCTAATCTTCATAGAGACTTTATTCTCATCAAACTTGACTCTGTATTGCTAATTCGGGTCAGTATTAGGCTTCACTCAGGTTGCAATTCAGTCACTTGGCAATTTGTGTTATTCTCAAGAAGTCTCATAATTTTGTGAGGTAACTGTAGAAGGAGCCTGATATAACTAATTCAGGAGTCTTGCCTAATGAAAACTGTGGTTAAATTCAAATCCTTAGGGAATCTTAGGGTGTGTGCAACACTCTCCTTTTCCTCTTCAGCTGCCCATTGCTGCACATTCTCTATCTGTACCTTCATAATACACAGATGAAAAAAGTGTTCATCTATTGTGACCTTCATGTAGTCACTTAATTTCAGTGCTAGAGTTCCTGTAACTTTCCATCCTTTCCTATCCATCATCTCTGCTTACATTGTAGAGTCTTTACGCAGCTTAAGCTTCCTGCTAGCACTAAAATATAAATCATAAATTATATTAAGGTCATCTCCCTTCTCCAATATTGTATTTAAACAAAATATATATGATTTTTTATCTGCTTTTCAACCACTGTTATCTTAGCATTTTCAGGCTGAAATGAGAGCTCTTACAGGATTACATTCAACACACACAAACTTTAGATGTCTGGAAGTAAGGTGCTAAGGTTAATCTGGTCATCTAAACCTTTCTATAGGCAATGGAGAAAAGGGACCATCACAGGATAAAGTTTGTCTTGCATATTATGAAACTATGACTAAGAACAAAAGAAATCTCTCTTTGGAGATATGTGCATCTCTTTATTTGATCATGGAAGGAGCTGGAATGATTAGGTTAAACTAAATATTACACTGTTAAAATTCCAATTGACAGAGATTAAATTAATCATATGCTAAATACACACTCTTCTTACTGTGTCTGTGTTTTATCCGGTGCCCTGGATAAGCATGACAGTTCTGCTTTTATGTTTTCTGATTCAGATGCATTTTTTTCATATTTTTTGTCTTCTCTTTCCCATATGAGAAGGGACAGCATTGCTGGAAATACCATGTTTTAAACAGGTGCTGTTGTAACAGACCCTAGGACAAAAAACGCAGCTCTAAAGATGTCATGTAAGGCTGGAAATGCCTGTGATTGTGCAATCATGAAACATTTCTTCTCATCCCAAGTTTACCATACATTTCAGTTTTGGTGACAGCCCAAAATTTCTCTGTGCTAACTTTCCTATTAAATGAAAACAGCCCACTTACACATCTCTGTTTCCCCCTCAAAGATATTTTTGTTGATGTGTTTGAAACTTTGAGATTACATTGATCTTTCTGAAGGTTGAGAAATTAGCACTGTTTTACCAAAGTCACTCTAAGGATATCTGCTATTTTTGCTTCATTTCACACATCATGTGGTGATTCTTGGAGGTGTAGTCTATGACATATAGTGACATGATTATGCAAAGATTGCCAAATATGTTTTAGACAAAGATTCATTATCAAGAAGCTCAAATAACCTTCCATGATAGACAGTAAGATAAAATATTTCAAAGATTTTGATTTTAAATAATTAGATTTTAGAAGTGGCAGCATATATTTTACACACATAACATTTTGCACACGATTCTTTCGATTAAGTCAAAAAGGAGAAATGCATTGTCGAAAACCTACTGACATTAAAGAGAAGCTCTCTGACTTGAAACCTACCTGCCCCAACAAGAATTAACTTAGACATGCTAATTTAACATTTCACTGTTCTGTTTTCTTTCTTTTCTTATCACATGTGCTCTTTTTCATATTCTAGTTTTAAAAGTACAGTCTTATAAAATTTACAATGGTGGGTCTTTTGTTTTTCTTTTTTCTGTTAACTTATTGTCTGGCTATAAACTCATGATAAATTTCAGGCATAAAGTGTGCCAAAGTCTACAAACCCAGTGGATCACCACATGGGATGAATAAAAAGCAGAGCTGCTATTTATCTGCCCTTGGAACTAATTAGTAACTGCAGCTCCTGGATTCCTTATACTCTTGACACACAAGCACAAGCAGAACCAAGTTACACTTCAGGGTGCCTACTTATGTCTCACTTATTATTAATTTCTCTCTAAAATGCTTCTCTTTGCTCCAAACTGTAGACCAAAGTGATTTAGATATTACCTGGATCCTCCTAATTTCCAGGTAGCAATATGGGAAGGGTTAACTGCATACCTGTAAAGGATACAGGCTGACCTCCTGCCCCCCAGCAGAGAAAACATTCATCTTTACCAGCTTAGCTTGAGTTGATCCTGCTTTGTACTGAGAGAAACTGACCTTTGGAGCTCCCTTCCAGCCCTGTGTTCTCTCTGATTTCCTTCAGGGAAAAGGAAGCTATCCAAAGCAATTTAGGGTGGGGTCTCTGGAGAATGCAGTATACTTTCTGCAAAGGGCAAACCAAGGAAGAACTCATTCTGCTAAAGTTATTCAATGCTATCCCCTGCCAACATTTACTTAATTATCTTTCTGTTCTATAATGGCAATTGAGTTACGGCTCTTTCCTGGAACTTCTATATCCTTCCCTAGTGAATGTGTTTGTGTGTGTATTTTAAAGAAGAATAAATTGAGTCAAATCATTTCTGCTTTGCTCAAGGCAGAATTTATGATGGCCTTGTTGGAGAAAGAAGCCACGAGGCAGGAGAGGACAGTACTGCTGCTATATTTTAGCTGCTAAATATGCATCATAAACTGAATGATCTTCTCTCCATACTCTTCAAAAATCTGTCCCAGGGATATTGTTGCCACTTGTCAGGATCATGCACTGCCTAAATGTTTTGTCCCTCTGTACTTGCTCAGCTTCTCCAGATTACCTTAGTCTTTGTGAACTGCATTCACCCAGATCTCAGGCACACAGATTTGGTGTTTCAACTCCATTCCCTCACTGCAGAGCCAATGTGATGCCCATATAAAAAGGAAGGGTGATCCTCTGCACAGCATATCTCCCTGGTGAGCTGAAGGCATCCTTTTCTCCACTATCCACTTTTTCCTATGTTACTTTGGAGAAGACAGCTGGATGGGAAACTTCTCAGCTAATTGTAGTGCTAGTAAAAGGGAAGGTGCTCAGTCTAGGTTACTATTCATAGCTCTCTGTCGTCAATAGGGAGACACAGGCACCTTTGTAAGCCAGTGGATGCCTCCTCTTGCAACACAGGATGACTCATTGCACAGGGCACCTGATTCCCCGTGGATGATGCAGTGAGTGGAGATGCTTGGAACAAACCTCATTTCTGAATTGTGCTGGTAGGGTTTAAGTGAGCTGAATTTATCCCTCAGTTACACACCTGACAAATGAGAATGGGCTGACTTCTCCAGAGATGTTTGAAGGATACGTACACTCCTGAATTGTTGTTCAGCTGAGACCACAGCAGATGCTGAGGATTTGTACCTTTTTCTCCTCCAAGAACTTTTCCCAAGATCTCCTGGTTAATATTACAAGTTGCTATCAATGTCAGTTTACTCCTCACTTTCATAGCCTACACTTATATAATTACAGAAACACTGCTCCTGCAACAACTCTAAGAAAGCCATCAGCCATCAGCTGAGTGTATGAGTAACAGCATAAAAGAACAAAATCTCTTTCCTTGCAGGAGATTTTTGAAAATTAGGACACATGGGAACACTAAATTTCAAGTTTTAGAGGGTTCTTCCAGTGCTAATTCTTCAAGATGATTTTCATAAATTATTGTTAACACTTGTCTGCAGCATGAGGAGACCCCAGGTTGGGATAAAGGTCTGCTGTGCTGCCCTTTACCAGAAGAGAATGCAGTCATAGCAACATAATGCAAGTAAAGAAAGAAAAGATGAAATATTTTGCCAGTTACTGATCGTGTGATCGAGGGGGGGTGAAAAAGGCCATTTAAAGAAACTCTTGATAACATTCCCTCCAACTCCCTAGTAATGAATAGTTTCCAGCTCCCAAACAAGAAGAGATAGAGTGTAACTGAATATAGGCCCAAGGTGCCTTTGCACTAATCCTGATGTCCTAGGGTTATTTGGCTTTAGTTTTATTTAGTGTCAAGTTTTACTTCTATAAAGAAAAAAGGAGGCAAAAAAAGAAAATAAAAAAAGGAGCTGATGAATTTTCCTCTTCCTATGGAATGAAATGCCACTACCTGTTGAGCTGCATCTTCATCGCTGCCTTGGGGGTATTTGATTTCATGAATCTGATTAAATTATTCTGCTTTCAGTATTTTTTTAATATTGCTTTATAAAATATACTCCTAGTGGCTTCAGTAGTGAGAGCACTTGCTGTACTTTCTTTAAAGCTTGCACTGTCCCTCTTGAGACTGGGGGGAAAAGCCCTTATTAAAGAGTTCAGTCATAAAAGCTTCTTCCTCTAGGAGAAGTACTTTGAAACAATAGAAACACACACATACTTTTTCACTATGATTACAGAGGCACCCATACTAATGCCTTTCAGTGTACTATATGGAAATCTCTGATTTCATTGGCAGAAAACATCCTTTTTTTAGAAATTTTAGAAAATTGTCATCTGATCAGTGTCTAACTGACAGGAGACCATATTCCCCCCCCAGTGGTGAATACCTGAAATTTGCTCTGTAGTGAAATGTTGCATTTTCATATCACGGGGGTTTCTGAGGCTCTGACCTTTTGTAGGGTAAGGCACTGCATGAACATTCAGTGAGGGACTGTCCCGGTGGCAAGGACTGCACAGACCTCATGAGCAGCATGGATAAAATCAGAGCAGATAGAAAAAATGGAGAGAGGAGATTAAGTAAGGCCAAAGTGAGTGCCAAAGGTGAGTGGCAGAGCTGAGGGGAAAAACCCTTCCTCTCCCCACCTGCTCACTGATGCTGTACTGTTACTAGTTAAGGGTCCTGTAAAAAGAGAAAATTAGCTGCCCTGTTGCTGTGCACCTTGATCTGCAATCAGTTCTGGCCATGGGGGCTAAGGACACTGGGCCTTCAAAATTACATATTACTTTTAGGAACAAAAATTCCAAGGCAAGTCTTTGAAGCTGAACAGAAGAACCTAGCCCTTTTCTTTTCTGTGCATTACCCAAACATGAAACATGAAAAAGAAAAGCATGAACAAAAAATTATATAATGTACTGTTAATAGAATATATACCAACGTACTGAAAAGGTTGTGCAAACAGTAGGAAAATTTAAAAATACAAACTGTGTATTTTTTAAAATTAAAAAACACAAACTCTGCTCTTGATCAGTCTCTCTCCTCCTCAGTCTGATCACATGCTCATAGAAATTTCTGTTCTTTATATTGCTTGGATGCATGCAGTGTGATGTGCAGGGAAACACAGCCCTGTCCTCTACCTGGTTCTTGCCTGGGAAATCATCCATCTTATTGCTGCTGATGAAAGCCCTTTATTGCTATTAAATGTCTGGAAATACACCTAAATTGCATTGCTTCTCTGAGAGGCACTTATTATATACATGTATAAATGTATATAATAATTGTTAGGAGCAACTCACGCATCTACCGCTGGTTTGCAAGATAAATGACATTAATCAATAGGATGCCTACAGAACTTTTGGTGAGTCATTTGTTATGCTAATTGAACCACTTAAAGTAAACTGTCAATGAATAGAGATTTTTGACAGCTGAGATGAGACGTGGGGCTAATTAGTCAGTTGCTATTAAAAAAAAAACCTGCCCAATTTTCATATTGTAATGTTTAAGAGAGAAGATAATGTTAATCATCTGACCAGACCTCTCTCCCAGAGGATATAGTAGCAAAAGGTATAGCCCATCACAAAAATCAAGTTTCTCTCAGAAGCAAACAAAACAAATGGCTGGCTGCACAGAGATGACAACCTTTGCAAGAGAGTTGATGCGTCCCATAGGTTACAGCAAACTTTTTAATTAATACACAAAAGCCCAACTTCTGCTCTAAATTACCTGTGTCCTTTTAGATCAATCCCCTTGTTTTCGCTCAAAGCATTTTGCATTCATGCTGGCAGCAATGAGATCATTGGGTCTGACTGTGAGGCTTAGTGCTAACCTACAAATCAAATGGATTGATCAGATACACACACTGTCTAGAAGGCATGAGCAGCATTTTGGCAGCCTTTTGGAGCTGGGTTGTAGAGGATGTAGCCATATGAAGTTGTGACTTAGATCACAGGATAAACTTCAGAATGTTACACCTCTCTTTCTGTGATAGCTTCCAGAGCCTGTAATCCATTGTTTTTCAATGCTGCCACTTCTACTCTTGAAATTACAAAAGCCACAGCAGCAGCAGGATTCAGAAAAGAAGCCTTTCAATTTAAGAGCACAACAGAAATTTTCTAATTCTAACAGACTTAGAAATACTTTGAAAGAAATTACTGTTTCTTACGTACCAGCTGCTGTATAAATAGTTAATCTTGATTCCACTGAGGGCATGCCAGAATCCTGAATGCCTTTAACAACAGGGCTGGGACTTGCTGTTGTTAGTACATCCCACCCCAAGGTGGCCACAACTCTGTGGATGAGCAGCGACTCTGGCACTGCAGCAAGTGTCAGTAGCAACCACCAGCTACCAACTTTCCACTAAAATTCTCTCTTTTAGGCTTGCCAGAAAGGCCCTTGAAACCATTTACCTTAAATTGCAAATTTCCATTCTTAATGGCAACCAGGATGATTGTGTGGAATCAGAGCTGTCTCCTGTGCTCAGGACAAGCATTGGAAGGAAAACAAAATAAGCTAAACACTCAGTCATCTAAAGTTTTGCCATTCAAATTTTCCATTGTATAATAGGATAAAATAAAGGCAAATTCTTGAATGTGTTGAGGAAAAAAAAAAAGCAAGTGTGAGACAGAAACTTCCATCTTGATTTCTTTTTGGTTTTATAACTGTTCTTGGAAATTACTGGACTTCACAAAGCACATTTGGAAGAAAACTGATTTTTGTACTTTTAAATTTTCAGGCTTTTAAAGTTAACCACATGGTGTAGGTACTTATCAGTAACCAAGGGAAAAGTATTCAAAGCAGCTTTTCAGAGTGCTAAGTAACAAGAAACTGGTTAATGTATCACATAAAATTTCAACAGTACTGTAGAATGGCCAGGTCACTTTATCTTTTTCTTAGTCTATTTGTGTGTATGCACCTGTGTCACTACCATGATGGTACCTATATTTCTGTGTTCCATAGCAATATTATAAAGTTAAAGAAATTATTTCTGTGGGTTGGCTGTTGCCATTTTGTGTCACTCAGGCACTGCCCTTGAACACATTGACACACAAAGTCATGTGTACACACATTATTCAGCAGACTTCGACTAAGATACAATGAACTGCATTTCCAGGAGCATTAGAAACAGCACCAGTCTTTAACATCTACTCAGGTCAACCTGTAATTCTGCAAAATAAATGTCATAAATGTCACAAACTAAGAACTGGTATTTTCACTAGCCCAAAGTGTTGAGATGCTTTTTGCTGCTGCCTATAGATGGAAGGCAGGGTGACACAGACCTCACCACGAGGGAATGTTCAGCTTTCTCCAAGGCAAGTCAGCTTAAGCAAGCATGAAGCACAAGGCTCATCACCCAAACCTCCAGACCTACTTAATCTGACAGGTCTGAAATAGATCAAAGCCTAGGAGCTCTTTACTTTCTCTCTGCTTTCTGGTGTCCTGGCACTTAGTGTCTTGTCCTGTCGGCAACACCTCTGAGCTGGAGTGGGTGATGTCCTGTGAATTGAAGGGTTAGTGAGGGCTGGGAAGTGTGAAGTGGACATGGCAATCTTTGGATTGAGTTACCAGACTGAACCATCCGTGAGGCAAGGGAAAGATAAAAAAATAAAAAGGTGATGGTTTCAGAAGCACTGAAGCCTTTGCTTCAAATTGAGAGCAGCTTGCCCCATTCCCCATGGTGTCAAAGAGATGAGAAACCCCTGTAGGATGGGTCACAGGCTCAAATCTGTCCTGGGTCCAGCTGATTTGTTGAGTGTATCCTATGCTGTGGCTCTCTCAGAGCTCAGGCATGGCCTTCAATTCCTTAGGACAGCTTTCTTACCCAGAACCTAGATGATTTCTTGAGGACCTTTCAAATCCAATTTTACATGATTCTGTGCAGGAAGATTTATGTCAGTCAAGGACTCTTCTATGTTCCCCTTTTAATCAACAGATGATACAAATATTTCAGGGCCTCCTTTGGCCATATTTCTCTGGTTTTAGGTACATGCATTTTCAGCTTTTGACATCTGCATTGTGCTTTCCCAAATGACAGATTTTGAAAGAAGGAGAAGGTTTAAACTCTCCTTACATCCTTGCTCTTTGCTACAGCAGCTTCATGCTCTATTGGCTATCGAGAAATTTGTTGGTTTAAAGAATATTCAAATTTCATACTTTTCCATCTGAAGAAAAAAAACCTGCACACATTTTGATGCAGGGTTTTGATTCAGAGAGCTACTCATTTTTGTTTAAAAAAGAAGCTGATTTGGCTGATCTTTGTCCACAACTGCAAACCCTGACCCTCATCTACAGTTTCTTTCCTTGCTTTTCCACTAATGCTGAGAAACTTTGAAAGACATTCATGAATACAGTGGGCTGGGGAATAGGAAACCCAGGGCAGAAGGCAGAGGTGCTCATGTGTGGAGTAGGAAATGAAATTTCCTTCACCTTTACTGAGTACAAGGCTTTAAATCCAAACATTGGCATCTATATGCATTGAGAGGATCCTGCCTAAGAATATTCTTCTAGAAAACTCAAAAAAACTTCTACAGCTGAACTCCAGACTTATAATGTATGCATCAGAAGTGAGGCTATGCCTTGAAGTCTGGGTGGGCTTGAAATCTGAAGTAGCCTTAATCTTTTTAATGACCTCAACCCACCCAAATTTTCCTGAGAAAAGAAAAAAAAAAAAAAAAAAAAAAAAAAAAAAGGTGTGAAAAAAGATTCAACTTTACAGCCTTGACCTATTTCTAATCCTGTTCTGATTGCTATTTACTGGGCTCCTTTCCAAACATACTGTTTACTTTAGGGCTGATTTTTCTCCATCCAGATTAAAATTCCAGTGAGTTTCCCTCATTCCTTTAGACTGTAACCCCAAATGGGCCACGGTATTTTATTCAGAATATAGTAGCTGGATAATGATGCTCTCAGCAACTCACAGAAGCCAGGCAGTTTGTGCATGAGGAGCTGGTGTGCACACAGAAACACACAGGAGCTCATGCATACGGCCCTGCAAATTGCCTCATGCACACACTCACACACACACACACAGAGGGAAAAAATGTGCTCCATGAACATGCCCACGGCTCCTTCCACGCCATGCACACATGGACTGAACAATTACACTCACCTATGGGCCTGTCACAAGGCAACAGAAATGCCAGCTGCCTTTGAAGTTTCCCGAAGAGCAGGAAAACGAGTCAACAGTGCTGGCCAACATCACATCATTAATCATCTATTAGCTGAGGTTGTGTGCTCCTGTCACCTGTCACTTTGTAATGCATGCAAATCACTCCAAGAGTAACATTTCCAGCCTGACATTTCCAGGGCCAGAGCTGGGATCAACCTGCTCTTTGTATTCAAGATTAAAAGGAAGTAGAGAAACAAGTGGTGAGATTGTTGGAAGGAGACAGGGAAAACGAGAGAAATAAGAAAGGTAATGAAAAATTGGTCAGGAGAGATGAGATTAAAAATAGAAAGCTAAAAGTTTTGCATATGACCAGGAAATACTCAGTTTAAACACATACCTCTGCTGTATAGCTCTTAAAGAAAGTGAATCATAAAAATGACACTATTTTCCTGATAAACTATGTATAAAGGGAGAATACTTTCTATATTTTTTCTTTATTTGTAACTTGCAAATTTGAAACCTGATCTAGCTTTAGAAATCTCTATCTGAACTGTTTGCCATAAGTTCCCATTATGATCAATGTATAAAATAAGATTTTTTTTTTAAATACAATTCCCCTATCTCTGCTTTAGCTACATATGTTGGGAAGAAATAAATTGCTGAAGTGCATGGAAATGTCTAATTCTCTCTTTTGTCTAGCAAGGGAATTGAGGGTACGAGGTGAGATATACACAGGTACAGGTATCTATGTTTACTGAGTTGAATCTCATCCCTACTGATTGATTTCTGATAATTCAGAAGGGACAGAAAGTGTGATGCCAAACCAACTCCCTCTATTATTTTTGTCATGGTTCTTGAAAAGATAGGATAATATAAACTCCTCATATCCTAGATCTGACCTACCTAAAAAAATGCCACATTCAGTCTTGAATATCTTTATTAAGCACGGTGTTGTTTAACCAGGAACCTTTTCAGTAAATTAGTGTTGCATGACCAGCTTCTTCAGAAAGAGCCACTCTTCTACTTACAAACTTTCCCTTCCATAGTGAAGACATCTTAAATTCTCTTTGGACAGGTTGTACCTGAACAAATGTCAGTGTTACAACAGTCTCTATTGTGCTGATCCACAACAAACTGTTAAGAGAAAAAGACGAGTTTGGGGTTAAGTAAATGTCTGTGTTAAATAAATACCCAAGAAAAATCAGATGGAGATATCTGGTAGTTCAGGTAGAGGTGTCCAGGTTTGTATTTCCAGATAAGCACAAGTTCCACCTTCATATCTGTCTTTCCTAAGGTGCTCATGTTAGCTTTTTCTCCAACCCCCTCCTTCCTTGTTATCTATTTTAATTTCTTCTTCATTTGGCCCACTTTGGCAAAATATGTCTGCCATTCCTACACAGATGAACATGTTAGAGAAAATCATCCTCACATGGATGAGCATCACTTTAGTGTCAGCAAAGGATACACTTTGACTGAAAAAAAATAAAGGGTCACAGTCATCTCAGCTGTGGCTCCCCCCAGCAGGGATGGTGGTGCTCTCTGCCATGCCATATCTCACTGCCCCAGGAAGGCAGACATAGATTAATCCTGCAGAGACTGATGGGGAAATAAAACTGGGAAACCGGAATAAGGCATCAGCAATCTTCACCAAGATTTAGTTACCTGTTCCATGTCTTTGTCTTCTGAGGAAGCAGAGTACAGAAATTTTCTTCCTCATTTAAAGCCTACATTTTCTTTTCTTTCTCTACTGAGATAAATCAGCCTTATTTTTAATTCCTCTGCTGGGTGTGAAAGGATATACCTTTCTGCAGGGACCAGCAGGGATGGAGCCTAAATTAGGGTGCAACACTCCAAGGATGGAGGGGCAATATCCTCAGCTAGACCACAGGATATGTATTAATAGGACATTTTGAGGCTTATTTCTTTGGATAGATAAACTGCAGATCATGAAGGCAATTAATCATGGACTCATGGACGAGTACATCTGGAAGGGACCTCAAGAGGTCATCTCATCCATCCCCCAGCACGGAGGCAGGATAAATGTACACAGACCATCCCTGACAGATGTGTGTCTGCTTCTCTCTGCTTCCACTCTGGATGCTTGCACACCATTATCCATCTAGAGAAGAAGCAGATTTAAAGTTATGAGGAGAGGCAGAAAATATCACTTTTTAAGCCTGAAGATTTCCCCCTTAGTGTCTCTTGGGGCCTGAATCCACTTTTTGGCAAGAGGAAGATCCAATCCTCACTGTAAAATCTTATGAAGGGAAGGAGGTGTGAGCAATTTGCTCGTTTTGTAGCCCAGGTTCTGTTCCAATATGTAAGACCTTTTTGATTGCTAGTTCAGTAGAAAAGCTCAAAATTAAATCTTATCTGGATGTGTGCATGTGCAAAAAAAAAAAAAAAA
>VXBI01009103.1:365242-378417 GCA_013397375.1 Toxostoma redivivum
AAAAAAAAAGACCAAAAGGACAAGGAGGAAAAATTAAGTAAAAGGAGACTGAAGAGAAAGAAAGAGACAGAAGGGAGAGAAAAAGATAAAATGTGTAAGACAAAAGGGAAAATAGAGAGGGGCAAGGACTAACTTGAAAGGAGGAATGAAGAAACAGGAGGAACAGAGGACATACAGGCTGAAGTATGAATATAGAGAGATGCAGGATTTTAAGCTGGCTATTTCTAACAGAGAGATCAGGAAGATTTTTTGTTGTTGTTGTCCTTAAGTGACTTCTCCCACTGGCTAACATCTCATTTTATGGCAGGTAAATAAGCCTGCCTAATTGGTCCCTTGTTCAAGAATGGGAATATCGAGCTGAGCCTGCTCCTTCTGAAGTGGGATCTTGTCCAATTTATGGTCTTAGCAGATGTGATCTCTTCAGGGTTCCACTGTAATGATAAATTGAAACATTTGAATGCTGCGTTCCCACGTCTGGGCATCCAGCTTTGTGAGTGGGGAGAGAGGATCTGATCAACTTTCCTTCTGAAATGACAAATTGTGGTTTCCAGAAACATGACTTAGTCCCATTTGCAAGCCTAACAGTTGTGGAGGCCAAGAGTGGGCTGAGTGAAGTGCATCAAGGTCACTTGAGTCTGAAGGACTCTGGTCTGGGAGAAAATATCTCCTTTGAGAAGGAAAGTCGGGAAGTGCACCTTGACTCAGAAACACTTTAAATTAAGGTGACACTTACAGACACTTTATTAATAATTAATAAGTGATTAATGAAAATTACTTTTTAGCTGATAAATTGCTTGAAGATGCATTAGAGCATGTTTCAGAAAGACGTGGATAAATATTTTTATGCATTCCCATTTATAAATGCTTAGTAATGGGCTCTCAACTTTCAGGTGTCTCGGCATCATTTATCCCCATCATCCTGGTGGCATGCTATAGAGACATCTTATAATCATTTATTTTCAAAATCTGTTCCTATTAATCATGTATTAATTATTATTAAGAAAACATTTGTGCACTCTTCTCTTGATCTGAATTCTTGCTTGACTGCTTTTCCTAGAAGTGTGGAGGAACACCTAGCTTGCACAGCTCATCATGTACTCCAGAGCCAGGCAGGTGTAAAATGGTAGGTCATGAGACTCCCTCAACTTACTCCAGTGAAGAATTGAGTCTAGACTGCTCTGCCCTGGCTTTATTTTTCCCTATGGAGCAAGGGGAGGATCTACAAGGATACAGATGTGTGGCTCCCAGTGCTAAGCAGCACTGCCGTTTCTGTAGTGTCAGGGCATTGGAGGATGGGAGCTCTGCTGAAATCCATCCTCCTGTGAACAGACCAGTGTGTTTTCCTCCTCTCTGGTGGGCAGCAAACCACAGCACAGATGCACAGAAGTCTGGATCTTGGAATTTTTTTAGGCACCTATGGAAATTAATGAGCTTGCAGCTGAAAATGGCTAATGACTTATCCACAGCTCAGTCCCATGCTGGTTCTTCACCTACTGGGTTGTTCTGCTGCAAGGTCAGGATTGGTCTGTCAGTGAAGTGTACACAGAGAGAGGGAGATGAGCTGTGTAAATTCATTACACCAGGCTTTGACTGAAGCTGTTCCTCCACAAAAGTTAGAGCAGGGTGAAGACTACTTTTATTTACACCAGCCTTAAGGACTGAGGTGACATGGGATACCTAAGTCTGTCATGAGGATGACTGTAAAATTGTCCCTAAATTACTCAATGAGTTTGCAGAGCCAGGCTGATTATTTCACTAACTGGCAACAGAGCAGTAGACAGGACTACATACCTGGTGGTTTTCTAATGAGTTTAAGCTCATGGTTCCTAAGCCTGAGCTCAGAGTCTATTGTCTTTGAGACCCCCTCAATACCAGCCTAAGAGACAGCAGATTGGAGGAGTAACTTGTTCAGACCAGGTACTGGAGACAGCACTTGCTCCATATCTTGATCTTCCAATTGGCAAAGGGCTGGAGGATCTCTCTCTGTCCTACATGGACCAGGTAAATCACAAATAGGAGCTGTCTCAGAACTTTCTTAAAATAAGAATCTCAATTTATTCACTATGCATTTAATGCTGAGAGAAGTCAATATTCAGAAAAACCTCCACTTTTCCAGGAAAGTTTTTTCAAAAACACATATTCCTCGGAAAATGAAAAAACAGCAGAAACTATTTCCTTGCAGCTTCTTGTGATTACTTTCTCTCATGTCTGTCAAGCTGCAAATGAAACCTCCTGTGTCAATTGGTTCAAAGTTATTGAGGGAAGAGAAAAAGAGAGAAGATGTAAATAGACATTAAGATATAGAATAATGACAAAATCCTTCATTTATTTAGGAAACCAAACTAAAAATAATTTGAAAATTAAGTCAAAGTTTCCTACATCTGTCCCTGGTACCTATGCAGAGCTCTGTGACAACAGACCATTGTGCAGGACACAATAGCCCTGTGACTCCTGAATTGAATTTGTTCTGCTTGTTCATGGCCAGTTTGCACTCAATTTTTATGCCTGTTGCATAGAAGAATCATTTTTCACAGACAATGATTTCTCCATGAGCCGCTCTGGAATATGCACAGTGCAGTGACTGGCTGAATTCATAATTACCAATGCTCCTACTGGAAACACACAACTGCAAAAGTTATGCTCTTCTAGGCAGAGAACACAAACAATTTATCTGCCTGCCTAGGTGCTTATATTCCCTGTGCCAGGCTGTGAGTGCCTCTTGATCATTACTTGACCTACAGCCTCAAAAACTGTGGAAAATCAGAAAAAATACTAACTCAATGGCCAGTTGTGGGACAGGGACAGGACAAGGGACAGGACAAGCAGACTTGGAAGAGCTAAGAATTTTGAACTAAGGTCTAAAACCTAGTACCCATCCTGTCAGCTAAACTCCTCTGATCAAAATCTTCCACTACAACAGGGTATTGAATGTTTTGCCTTGATGACAAATGGCTGCCACTTGGCTGCAGTCCAAGAAATGTCCCTCCCATGCACCTTTGTGAATAGCTCTTATAAAAAAAACAGCCAGTACCTACTCAAAAAATAATTCTGAGAGAGAATACATATCAGACAAAAAAATAAATCTCAGAAAGTCTCTCAGTCTTTTTCTCAACTGCCCTTCTGTGACTGATTTTTAAAATATCAGTAATACCTATAATACCAGTATTACAGGACATTCTGTTGCCTAGAAAGTAGAAAAAAAAATATAAGAAGAGGCAAATCTGCATTATGTTCCCTTTTCTTCTTTTTTTCTTTTTTTTTTTCCAATGGGGGTGCTGCATGGCTTGTGTTATTCACTTTCCCTCTGCCTACCTGTAAAATTAAAGTAATTTGGGGAAATTTGCTGAAAACTACTTCCCACAGAAGGTGTGTAAGGCCTGTGTGTTTTTAATCACACCCATCTGGAGCTGTTATGAAAGGATGAGGGAAGGGCGGGCGCGCACAGATACAGAAATGCACGTGGTGCATACACGTGGAGAGCTTGGGAGGCACAGGAGTCTGGGGTTTGTCTCAGTGTAGGAGCTGCAAGGAGCAAGCCTGGATCATCAGGCAAAAGGGAGAGATTTGAAGGTCTCTGATAGTCACACAGGTCAGTCAGAGCAAGGATGCTGACACTGTGATCACTCCCATGGAGTAGCCATCACATATTCCTGCTCTGGGCAAACACTGGAAGTGCCTGGTCTGAGCTGCCTCCTCTTTAACAGGGCTGACATGTGCTCCATTCCAACACCACCTGAGTGCCAGAGGCTGGAAAAACCCTTGCATTCTTTATAGGATGCTCTGGGGGTAGCTAGCAGTATGTCATGTCTCTGCAGGTATTATGAGAAAAGAAGCAGAGACACAAGTGATTACCAATAGATTCAGAGATATAACTTTCCATCCAATTCCATCAATCCCTTCTCTCTTTAATATTTAGCTGTTTCTCAATAAACTAAATTGACAGCAGAGTCCCTCCTGCCGAGTATTTAAAATATATGTGTATATATTATATACAGATTGCTCCTTATTCCTTTCCCTCCTTATATCATTAAACTGGTGTTGTGTCTGCTGCTCTGTAAATGTGTAAATGGCAGCTTCTCTTACTGATAGTGGAAAAGTTTGAATAGTGTGGTTTTGCCGTAGATGAAGGAAGGGAGAGAGAAGAGGAGGACTGTCTGCATGTCTACTGGGTGATGAGTGCGTGGTTGCGGGTGTTAAAGCAGAAACTATTTCCTCAGAGTCTTGGTGGTATGTTCTTTGACAGCCTCCTACACCCATGAAAATGTTTATGTGTTTAAATTCTTCTTTAGGACCCTAGTCTTCTTTCCTTATACTGGGCATAAAATATCTAAATGGAAGGCAAGGATCTTTACGTCTTTTCAGATCACTTAATTTTCTCCCTTCCCAGTGTGTTAATTTTTATGCATGGGGCCTTACCATGGATCAGGGGTATGTAAGTGCCTGAGGAGCACACAAATGCACAGAGGGATGTGTGATTGTTCTGCTGAGGCACATCACAAGAGCAACAGCCTGTGCACAGTGTCATTTCTGGCCAACACAGGAGCTCCTCCAAGCAAGAAGTCAGGCTGAGAGAAACATCACTTTGCAGGGGTTCAGGCACAGACCCCACAGCAGTTCAGTCTGTGGCAGAGCACACAGATACCCTGAACAGGAACAGGTTTGGGGCACAGCCAAAACGTGGCACACAACAGGAGAGCACCCTCTGCAAGTGAGATGGATGAGTCACCTGGTCAGGAGCTTAGAGTGGATTTTTCCAGCCTTTGGGAATCCAGGCATGTCTCTGCTTCACAAAAACTTCAGGACCCTCTCAAATCAAGGGGATGTTGCCTATACTTCCAGGATGCTGCAATTCCATGTATGGATACCCACATATGTATCTAATGGAGAGAAAACAACATACAGAGAAGATCTTCCCAAACAATTAAGTTCACAATAAGCTATCAATCAATACAGGAAATCATACCTGTTCAGCCTCCTTGGGAGAGACATACCCAAGACCCATCTGTTCAATGATCTAAAAGTGAATGCTTGGAAGAGGCATTTAAAAAACAAATGTAGCATGGAGTGACGCCTCCCTACATTAACCCACTCCAAGGTTCTGGCAAACACAAAGCCACAGGGTGTCCAAAACCTCTTCTGTTTAAGGTATACCAGAAAGTAAAATGTTTTCGTGTGAGGTCATCAAGAAACACTTTTAACACTTCATAGCATTTTTTATTTAACCTTTGAGCATGAAGAACTAAAATTTGCTTTTAAAGTAGGCTTGATTTGCCTGTGCAAGTATATGCTTAGAGTCATGATAGAGCTTCCAAGCTCCTACTTAAAGCCTGTGATTGCCAAAGAAAGTGGTGTGAATTCAGGTGATAGGAAGAAGTTTTGTAGAGACAGGTGCTCAAAAGAGAAGCTGAAGAAGCCACTCTGTCCTGGGGCCAGATTCTGAGACTGGAATGATTTGTATTTCATCTGCACTCTCATGTTGCATTTCCCATTCCCATTAGGAAGCTCTCCTAATATTCCACCTTTGCCTGTTCATTATAGTAGCTCTGGTTATAATTAAACTCTTCTTTTAAATGAGATACCAAATCCAGCCTGCAAAAAATATTCATCAACGATTTCCATCTGTGTTAGAAACGATTTCCATTCACTTCATCTCCTGCCTCACCCCACCCCCTCTGAACACGTCTTGGGAAGCTTTCAGGATGCTCACAAGGAGGCTTCATCTTCCTCTGGGTAGATGTAATTTTAGTCTCGTGTCAACTGAGAACCAGGAATACTGGAGGGGCTGTGGCTGTTTCTGGAACTGCTGTGGAGGCAGAAGCCTGATGTTGGTCAGAGAAGGGCTGTGTGCCAGGTGGCCTCATGGTTTAACCCTTTCACACACTCAGTCACAAGGTGTCTGCAAAGCCTTTCTGACCAAGCAGCCTCTGGCACTGCTCTACTGAAGTCTGTTTTTTTGCTAAAGGCAAAGTTGAGGGGCAGCCTCACTGGCAGTAGTTTTCCAGGCATGGACTGCCTGGTTGCACTTAGGAAGGTATCCAGGGATGCTGGCTGCCCTTTTCCCTCAAAGCCAAATATGCTCATCCTTGTGTTAGCATTGTCCATTATGCAGTTGTCAGTAGTGCTCCCAAAGGCTTGCAGAGAAACACCTGATCCTCAGGTGGGGATAAAAAACCCCAACAGAATAATTCCACTGACTTCAACAGGGCTGTGTCTTTCCATGCCAGATGAGCAACTACATCAGGAGACCTTGGAGTCACTTGAGAGGCTGGGAAATCATGAACTCTTAATTCTGTCTGAATAGTTCACTGACCTGAGAGGGAGATTGGATGTCATTTTCTCCAGAGCCAGGATATTCACCAGCTCCCAGGGATAAGCAGAACTGTGCATCAGGACAAGTGCATCTCAGTGTAGTTGTCACCCAGTGTAAGGATGTGTAAAGATGTAAGGCACTCAGAGATGTGTTAGCAGGGGGTGGCTGTCACACTCAGTGCCCACCCAGCCTGCACCTGTACACCCTTGTTTCTGTGCTTCACCCTGGAAAGGAGTATCCCTCACACACAGTTGAATATGAACAGAGAGAAATATAAGCCAGTGTAAATAAATTGTGCTTCCAGCTCCATTGCCAAAAAGAACAGGACTAATTTGCCTTAAGTCTTTGAACAATTCAGAAGCAATTTTTGCCCTGTTTTCAGAAATTTCTTGTGGTTTTCTTGAATCTAGTTATAATATTAGTCCTCAGAAGGTTCTGTGGCAAAGAATTCCTTCAGTAAAATACATATGGCAGAAATAACCAACAATCCTTTGATTTCAAATATAGTTTAACTTTTTTAATATTACAATAAGTGAATCTTAATCGTCTGTTTAAAAATCCTTTTGACATTTTTTTTTATATAAATCAATTTCATTTCCACGCTGTTTTGTCATTTCTACTGGGGTATCTAGACCATTTCATCTTTTCCATCCTATAGAAACTATGCTTTCCTTCTTATCTTTAAAGCCATCTTTTTCTCTGCCCTTTCTCGTTTTATTTTACTCTTTTTCTATCTTTCTGGTGGATTCTGTGCACCATCATAGGAGACAGAGTCAAACTCATTTAAGGATCATGACTTTAGAATATAATTTTGTTGCCTTTCTAATTCTATTAAAGGACTCTGTGGTCATAGTTCACCTTCCAAAAGGAGGAGGGGAAATAGCAAAAAATTATTTGGGTTCCATTTTTGTTTTCAATCAGTTATTTAAAAGGAAGAATAAAAAAAAATCTTAAAAAATAATTAATTTTTTAAAAAAAAGTGAAATCCACCCCAAAAATCTAACCCCAACTTTTGTCTTGGATGGATGGGTGTTGATGCTGTCAGGCTCAAGCCGAAAGCACAGCTCCATGGCATTGTTCCAATATTTCAGTTCTTCAGCTAGGTGATACTTCTCAAGTGTTTGAACAAGAGATGCATCACGGAGTGGGGGAAGGAGGGGTGGAGAGGGAAGAGTCTGTCAGCAAGAGGCCCCATGCTAATCTTCTCCTTCAAGACGGGGGCCTTTTGGAAACCTGTTTTAATATTCATGGTCTTTAGGTAAATAGTCTCTGAGTCAGGCTGTCAGTTTCTGCAAATGTGGCTGTCTTGCTGAAGCTACTGCACATTTATCAGTGAGTAAACAGTGACAGGAGTAGGGGGATTAGAGAATTAAATTAGTGTGTAACCACTCTCCTTCTCAAGTTTTTGGCATTACCTCCTGTGTGTTTTGTTCCAAGAAGTTTTTTCTAGGTTGTTTTTTTTTTTCTTTTTAATCTTTGTCTCTCTCTTTCTCCCTTCTTTCCTTCACACATGCCCATGTCACATACTTACTTGAAATCTCTGAGATTTAACTTGTTCTCCATTTTTATTAATTGTGGGGGGTTTAATTTAATTTTCTATCAAAATGAGGTTTTTAAAATAGCAATAAGGTGGATTGTAGGAAAGGATCAGGAGGCATTTGCTGATGCTGACCAGTTCTGTTTTCTCCCATCCTGGTCCTTTTAAGTTTGTCTGGCTGAGTTTCCCAATCGAGCAGCTCTGTTCCAGCAAGGAGAGCTGGCACTTCCCATCTGCACCAGTCTTATTTTTTCCTCCTTTCTTTCCCTTCCCTCTCCACCCCCCACAGGGCATGACATAGACTCTGCCACCTGCCTTGTACTCATCAGGTTATAAGCCAAATATGCAAGCCCCTTGGCAGCACCGCGTTCCTGACATCCTTTGTTGCCATCCCCTGACACTGACACGCAGACACGCGGTGGTCACCCCTTCCCCCAGCCCATCTGTGACAGGAGGAGACACTTTACTCTCTCCTGGCAGCCAGGGCCAGACCGAGCACAGAGGATGCCAATTAGGCCTCTGAGACACTAACCAGGTCATGCCCAGCAAATTTCACACTTGCAGGGGTGCTGGCTCTCGAATGGGTGCTGGTGGCTCCCTGTAGAAACGCTCTCCTGGTGTTTAAACAGTGGGAGCCAGGCTTGCCGGCGACCTGCGGGCAGTTTGGGGTGTCTGCATCACAGGTAGGGCTGACATCAGTCCCACATCGTCTGCCCCTGTGTCACAGCACACCCAGAGCGTATGCTGAGCATCCTCTCCTGCTTGCTGTATCAAAGCCAATCTACTGGGAGTGCCATGGACATGGCACTGGCTTCCAGACTCCCTTCCCAGCTCAGAGCAGAAAAAAAGATGGGAAAGGAAGGAGGGAAGCAACTGCTTCCCTGTGTATCTCCTCGCCTTGTGTTAGGCTGATATCCACTGGCATGTACACTGCTACAGATGGGACAACAGTACCTTGTTGTGTATCCAGCCCACAGAGTTTGTCTTGTGTGTACGTCTGCTCGGTTCAGCCGGGTTCGCCAAGGTGGGTGGCGGGGAGCCAGTGCTGTAGCTCTCCGGATTTATTATTAACACCCAGCTTGAATCAATGCAGGCTCCTTTTACAAACCTCATAGTAAGCTTTCTCAGGCAAAAGGTTTCTTTACTAAGCGGAAACTTCCCCATTCTGTGCAAGCTCTGAGTTCAGATTCGGGGACTGATGGTGCTGGGGCTGCTCCTGCATGCCAGTCATTTGGATTAAACCCTGCAATAGCCACTGCATATGGTAGTTTGTGTATGATCTGTCCTTCAGCTGTAAGGGCTGGCCCACTTTCTGTTCTGTTGGAGGGCTGGGGTGGCAGATGGGGCAGTTAAATTTGCTGCTGATGGGCAGAGGAGACTGCTGCAGGTCTCCATGGGGCTTCTGAATCCTTTACAAGGGGTAGGGTAGGGTGAACTACTTCATCTGCCTCCACTCACCCTACAAATGTGAGCATTTTACAAATTGCTAGCAGACATTTCTGCAGGAAAAAATGCATAGCTGGAATAAGAACAAAGTGCAAATAAATAGGGTTGTTTTGGCATTTCTATTCCTGTGAACACCTACCAATGTGTTAAGAGCTGCGTAACAAGCCTATGAAATAGACAGAAATCCCATTTTGGCAAATTTGCTACTGACCATGTGGACATCCCTGTGACTTTTCCTACACTCCCTCTCCATCACCATCAACCTCCTACAGGGCAGGTCATCACAGAAGGGGAGGAAAAGATGGTCCCACAGATGGCCTGAGTTCAGAGGGTCTGTGGAAGTGAGATAGCTCTCACTTCCAGATGTCAGTACAAGAAATAAAATAAAATAAAGTAAAATAAGATAAAGTGTAAGCCACCCATGGAACTCTCTTCCTCCACACCTTCGCTTGCACACACATTACCCTGTTAATGACAGCCACCCCTGGGGGTTTTACCATTTGGAAATTCCAGAGTAGATGAAAAATGCAGCAGCTGCCCCCAGGCAAATGCCCAGGCCAAACAAATGGAGCTGCTGCCATGGTGTAAAGGCCTCCAAGATGTGCATGTACTCCCTGCCCAGGATACACCCCTGCTCGTGACACATGGCACAACTCGCTAACAGCAAACACTCATAGATGCCATCCAGCTGGGATGGGACCAGGAGCAGATGCTCCTATTAAAAAGGCTGTAAGACTCAGTGCCCCTGTGCCCTGTTCAAAGGGAAAGTCCAAAGTGGCTTGTACAAACAGAGGCTCTTCTCCTTCTGTTGCCTCCTCCTCCCTGGAGTTGAGTGCAAAAACCAGCGATCCCCAAAGATATTTCTGCTTAGCTTCATGCTTTTGCAGGACATTGTTTATTGTCATGGATCTTGTCTCTGTGTTTGCAATGGTTGAAGCTGCTGCCACGACTTCCCATGCTGGAGATGTTTTGGTTGCTGTTTTTGTTTTGTTTTGTTTTGTTTTTAATTTGGTTGTTGGATCTCTGAAACTGATCTAGCTGGGAAGGGACAGGATTTTGGTGGGGGAGAGAGTGTGCATGTCCTGCTTTTACAGGAGACCAGTCATAGGTACATGAACCTCAACTACTGTGCTGTAAACAAACAAGAACTTTCCTGTAGCATCAGAAGCAAACTCTTTCTTCCTTGGCACAGAGAAGTGTCATTTCCACAGGTGTTTTGGGAGAGGGGACCGAGATCAGGTGCACTGCATGTCATCCCACAAGAAATGTCTATTTCTCATGTGCTCCCCTGGGCTTCCTAGGGAGGGACTGTGTCAATAAGACAGTTTTTTTCTTTCCCTAAACATTCTCATAATGGCCCTGGGGGAGAGTTACAGATTCCCAAAGCTCCAGATCTCCCAGGTGAACATGATCTTGGAGAGTTTGTTTTCCTCTCATTAATGACCAGCCTTTACACTGGGAAAGAAAGAGATTGTGGGGATGTCTTGTAAGCTAGGATTGAACTGTGCCCTCAAAAAGAGCCTGAAGGTGAGACAGCAATTCTCTCTGTGAAATTCTTTCTTCATGTCCATGTGGAAAAGCAGAGTAGAAGAGGAGAGGAACAGAGTGCTGCTTCCCATCCCATGTGTGGTGTTCTCTCTTCCACACATATGCTTTTGGAGCAAGTAGCAGAGGAAGACTAGGAGCAAGGCTCTTCTTCACAGATTTTTGTATTTCTCTTGGAGATGGGAGGTGATAAAATACCATTTTTGTCCTCTGTCCAAAACTTCCTCAATGCTCATGGTTACCTCAAGGTCAACCACAATGCAGCTGGTCACCCCCTAAAACAAAGCCAGAATGAAAAAGCCTGTATGTAGCGCTGCAACCTGAAAAATAGCCTGGGATGGTGCTGTAGCCCAGGGATGGTTCTTAATGTGATGCATTTGAGAGAAAACAGACCTCTGGCATAACCAGCAATATGATTAAGGGGTTTCTTTGCTTCCAGTAATGCAATATTCCAGCCTAACACATGCTGGATTAATCAGTCTCTTCCTGTAGACTGGGAGCAGGACATGTGTAAGAAGTTACAGCCCTCGTTTAAACCCAACTGCAGAGGATTTTGCGGGGCTTTTGCTCGTTCTTCTCATCTGCAAAATGCCACTTTGGTGGTTTATGTCAGTCGTAACAGCACCACATAATGTTTTCTGAGCCCAGCTGGCCCTTATTTAGAGATCAGGAGGTAATGAAGGCACCGTGGAATGATATCGATGCGCTGCTGAAAATTTTCAGGGCTGGATTGCAATTTGCTGGAGTGGGGGCCCCGGGGAGGGGATAACGGTGTGTTAACCCTTTCCATCTCATTGTCCTCCTGCTCCCAGCCAGGCTCCAACCTCTAGCAGAGAGAGTGGGCTAGTGAGAAGCTTCTTTGTGATATTTCACAGAGGATGAGTGGGGCACCTTGACTCTTGGCTTGTTGCTGTTTTGCCACTCGGATTCAAGGCCAGTTGGCAGGAGATACCCTCCTGTGCAGGGACTGAACCTGCTGGGTGCGCTCAGCCAACCCCTGTGCCTTGAATCCTCCCTCAGCTTCCTGGGATTTTTAAGAGAGCAGGATGACCACTCTTGGAAAACAACGACTCCCGCTCCTCCAGTCGATTGGATTAGCAGGAGCGATTGGATTAGCTGCTAATGAGTAGTTGTCACTATAGCTGATGCTACCTCACCGCATTACTACACCAGCATCGACTGCCCTCTGCACACCTTCCCTGGCTTAAGCGCCGTTTACATCCTAAAGTATAGTTTAAACAAAAAACTAATTACTGGGGTGCAGAGGGCATAAATGTGGGTGCAAAACTCGGTGCAACTCCAGAGGGATGCAGAAGAACTGCAGGCTGAGTGAAATCCTTAGGAAGAAAAGGTAAAGCAGCACATGCCATTGCATATTTCTGGGTATTGGACATTAATATGTTGGGAAGGAAACCATGTAATACACAGGAACTAGCACATTTCCTGCAGTTCTGGGGTTTGGGAATTCCTTTGGATTTTTTTTATTGGATTTCTCAAAAGCTGCCTAACCTTGTCTTTCCTGTAATTCAGCTCATTCTGATGGTGATTCAATTGAAAAAGGAAAGAAAGAAAGAAAGAAATAAAGAAATCTTTCCTCTAGCTAAAGGGGGAAATCAGCGGGTTGTGTGTGTGAGTTGTCAGAAGCCCTGCACATGAGCTCACAATTCACACACATCCTCCTCTCTGGTACAAGCACCTAAATCTGGTAATTAGCATGACAGATAAGATTATGGGGAACTGTTGGGTAGACATAGTTGGTAGTTTTTTTCTATGCTGTAACTTTTTGCTCTTTCCACACTTCTGGAGCTTTTTTTTTCCACAGTTTCAATATATTTTCCACTCTGCCTGATTTTTCACTGTGCTAGTTTTTATTCTTTTATCTCCTACCCCCACACACTCTCTGCTCTTTTGTTCACAGCTTCTCTTAATCAGAACATGAACTCAATAGCTTTAGAGATCTAGTTGAAATGTTAAAACCATGATATTTAGTGGCTTCGAAATTAAGAAAAAATTGTTCCCACCTCCCCAGTGCATTAGCAGGTTTAGTAGATTTTTTTTTTATCATAACAAGCCAAAAATTTCTTTTCTCAGCATCATTTTGAGTGACTATTTATTAGGGAAAAACTGCTGATTTTCTTTTATGGTATCTGTGCTGTCTCCATCCATATTCCCAGATCTGCTTCCTCATGGTAAAAGCAGTATAAAGAAACTTGGATTTGTAGGTGTACAGATGCCAAAATAGAGATTACAAGGCAGGCAAATTGAGAGAGATTCCATCAGCTTCCAGAAAAAAAAAAAAAAAACAAAAAAAAAACAAAAAAAAAAAAAACCTGCCTC
>VXBI01009103.1:378425-417492 GCA_013397375.1 Toxostoma redivivum
AAAAAAAAAACAAAAAATAACCAAAAAAAAACAAACCTGTCCTCTCATTTACCTTCTGAAATGAAAGACTACAGCTATAGCAAATCATCTTACAAGGCAAACAGGTGGCCAATGTGTTGGCTGGACCAAAAAGGAGCGTAGGAAGTGTTGCAAGCCTGGTTATAATTATTTCCTTGCTCTTTCCTGCTTACAGTGTTTCACTTACGTATGGTCTAGTTTTCCAAGCCTCCCTCTACCTGCTCAGCCTTGTACATTTATTTGGACCTAGGATGCAGAGTGTGATGACACAATCCTACTTACCAACACACGGCCTCTACAAACTGCAGGAACTGCTCCATAGGGATCTGGGTGCCCCATTTTGTCATCTAGTGACACTAATCTTTACCCCTACTTGTTAAATTTAAGGAAAAAAAAATCACATTTTAGTCATTGCTTTTCCTTATCGGATTCGTGCACAAATTCCAGGTTTGCATGATTGCCCTGTTGAGGAAGAGGCCTTTGGTGCAAAGTGATAAGGGTTTGGCCCATATTAAGGGAGAGCAAGGAAGGCAAGATAAGGTCAGGAAGGGGAACTAAACATAAACACCACGGTTACTGTTCCTGAAGCACTATTTGCCCAGATTAATACAATTTGTGAAATGACAATCCCTGTGGTGGCTTTGTCCCAGCAAACGTTTGCTTTTCGGATTAAGCCTAATTTGATTTTATTTTCTATTTCCTTCTCCAAGAGCCCCGTGCCCACCTCTGAATCCTGCTGACAGACACAGGGACTCTTTGTGCTGCTTCTTCCTCACTGAAGTGGAACAGGGAGAATTGCATTTCTTTGCTTTTCCTCCTTCTGCCCTGGAAGAGAAGAGCAGATGGAGGGGGCTGGGGCCAGCCTTTTCTCACACAGATATCAGTGGCCTTTATGGTCCTTTCTAGTTTGTGGAAATTTGAAGAAAAGACCCTCACACCTATTGATTCTCTTTTTTTCCATATACCTGTACATACATATATACACCATATATATGTATTTAAATGAAACACCTTTATGGAAGATAACTATGTAAATATAAACACATTTTAACCTCAGTCTGACAAAGTGCAACATGGGAATTTCTTCTTATATAGCACCAGCCCAAATGAGATATCTGAAACTGTAAAACACTCCCCCTCTCACCAGCTACTGTCCTTTTAAGACTTGTCTTTCCTTTTCCCTTCCCTATACAAATTTCTAGCCTGGACATACCCATTCTTGTGAAATTGATTCATCCCTCCCATCCATCCCTAGACCTTTTCTTCTGCTTCATCTTTTGGATGTCACGAGTGTGACACACTATTTAAGATCAGTCCTTATCCCCTTTTTCCTATCTCCTTCCCCTGACTAGTTAGATTCATCTTAGCTCCATCAGGCTACCTTGCTTTTAGGCTGGAAGCCACACAGCAGTTGTTAGTCAGAAAATCACAGAAGAAGATGGGAAGGGAAAGGGGGAGAACAGCCCTAGAGAGGCTGTGCTGCTTGGTACGAATCAGAGAGGAGGAAGTATTTTATAAGACTTCTAATCTTTTCCTAAGTAGATCTTTTTCCTCTAGGAGGGACTTCAGGAACACTCACCCCCTCACATTGGCTTTACCCATGCCTGGAGGCTGGTGCCACTTCCCTGCTGCCAGCCCTGTTTTGCAGAGCTGTCTCAAGGAGGGCATCATGCTGCTGTGTCAGCGGGGCCCCAGGCCTCTGCCCCAGCAAGGCTGCTGGAAGCTGGGATCCAGGGCACGGGGCTTGGAGGCAGGGAGAGAGGAGAGAGCTGGGTGGTGATTTCTGCCCCGTTAACTCCCCTCTCCCTGCAGGGAGGGTTTACGAAAGAGGGGATGGCGTGTGCCCGCCTAGGATGGGCAGGACATCTGGACTCCTCTGCCTCTAGAATAGTATTGTTTTGAACAATGTAACCAGGTAAATGCCTTGATAGACTAGACCACATTGCCAAGATAGCATTACTAATTTGATTATGTCACTGTGACATTATTAACCCACTCAACCATCCTTTAGATGCATCGCTGCATCCTGAACTTGCACTGCTTTTCCTTCCCAGTGATAGGCTAAGGGTTCTTTCTCCCTAATCTATTGTTCTACACGACTACTACTTTACACGATAATTTCTCATAATACTCAGCTTTCCTAAGAGCTAGCAAGCTCCCTGGCTTTTTCTTTTATATTTCTGCCTGTCTGCCTCTTTCTGTCTTTCTCTGCCTGTCTAATCATACTCTCTTCTATAATAATTTCATAAAACATTTCTTCCTTATTTTGTAACCATGTACATAGGGTATGTACTTGAAGAATAGACCAACCTCTCTTTCACTCTTTTTTAAAAAAATAAATCTCTGAATGTATTTTGCATGAAATCAGCATTGAATAAAAGGCAAATGCATTAACTTTCCCACTCAAAGGTGTGCTCTCTAATCTCTGAGCTGTGTAGATATACCCCTGTCACTCCCCTTTCTTCTGCTCTATATATTCTTTCTGTCTTTTCTCACCAATTTCACAGTATTAGGAGGCAGAGGGTTCAACTCTCTCTCCCCTCTCACAGTGTAGCTGATAGCCTTGTGGAAAGGAGT
Source organism: Toxostoma redivivum (assembly GCA_013397375.1). Classification (NCBI taxonomy): domain Eukaryota; kingdom Metazoa; phylum Chordata; class Aves; order Passeriformes; family Mimidae; genus Toxostoma; species Toxostoma redivivum. Next base: position 381,021 of record VXBI01009103.1, read on the forward strand.
TTTCCCAAGAGTAGAGCCAAAGAAGAGACCCAGCAGAAATCTCTTGCACGAGGGTGATCATCTCATCCTTGCAAATGTCTAGGCTCTTTCAGCCTGTAGCAGATGATACCCTACCAGAAAGGTCTCCCCACGTTGTGTGTAGCAAAGGGATAGCCACTAAAGGGAAGGCTCTCAGGCAGGCAGACTGCATCTGCAGCCTCAATAAGTGTGTTGTGCCTACGTCTGCTCTCTCCCCGGGTGTAGCTGTGCTCTGGTGCAGCCTCTGAAAGCCATGGCGTACGCACACAAGTGAGCGTCACTCCAGATAGTGAGACTCAAATGCATTTTTAAGTCTGTGCTAAATCAGGACCTCAGAGTGTTCCTGGGAGGGGATTTCTTCTCTGAGGCGTTGTGCAGAGCTGTCTCTTCGTATCACATGAATAACTGGGATATTGGGCTCTTAGAGCTAGAGATGCCTTCCTCTTTTAGTTATGCTGAGGAATCATTTCACTGGAACCTCGGCTCCCCAGACATCTCCCTTTTGCTCTGTTTCTCTACATCACATCTGTGTTTTGCAGCAGCAGAAGCAATACTCTAGCCATAGCAGAAGCAGCACAGGGATTCCACATAGGAACCTGAATCCTCCCACATTTGGGATGAGGGTGTTCACAAAGTAAACAACTCACTCCATTTGCAGTACCTCCCTATGGCTCTTTGCATTGTAGTTTGTTCTTCTATTGCTCTGCAGTATGTTTTCTACACGTTTGAGTAGTGGTTTTCCCTTGTCCACCCTGTGTTTATTCTCTGGTGCTCTTTTGTCTTTGTGCCCATGGCAGGAGATCTCTGTATCTTTCCCGTATGGGACACACTCCAAGGGCTCAACCTCCAACACCTATTCCATGAAATTTTACAGAAACCAGTCTCTTGAAAGCTAGTTCCACTCTAAATCTACCATCTGGACAAAATCCACTCACTGAACTGACAGAAACTACCAGGACCAGTGGGGGAAAAAATCTAAAAAGAGGAGTTACCTTTTAACAAGACTAACAGGTTGAATCATCTTTGTACAAGCACTAAAACTGGTTTAGGTGAGGGCAGCAGGATCTCAAGGGAGCAGCTTGGTGGGGGACAGGGACTGGCCTTACCCAGGCAGGGATTACTCCTTACCCAGGAGCAGCCCCTCTGTGCAGGTGCACTCCAAAACAGAGGGGTTCAGGCATGAAAGGGAAAGCAAAGGAACAATGCTGCGGCATGGACTGCAATGAAAAATAATACCTCAGTACACCAAAACCCTCACCCCTGAGCACTTTTCTGCCTTTAAGATTATGGGAGCTTTATGTTTAAGGAAATGCAGAGCTGAAATGAACCCTAACTGGAGCACAATGCAAATATGAAACGATGATGAGTAAAATTAAAATTAAGCTGGACAAAGCACTGAGAGAGTAATCCATAAGGGAATAATCTCTCATCAATTCCTTGGAGCCCCAATGCAGCAACTTATTAGCTCTTTATAGCTCTGGGGGAAAAAAGGAAAAAGAAAGGAAAAGGAAAAAAAATCTAAGATTCCCTTAGCCAATTTGACTACAAAGTAATTTAATAATAGTAACAATTATAAACATAGTGGTAGGAGTAATAAAAATAACAATACTAAGATGACTTCTAAGAAAAAGGAAACAGTTTCTTTACATACTCCTTCAAATAATACTGCTTATAAAACAGCAACATTTGTACCGCTGCATCTCTTTGTTCACCAGCTGCCACCAAGTGAAGTACCTGCCCTCACTGACCATAAGAAAAAGAAAGGAAACACTGGAGTGGTCTGCTGATCCCAGCTTTTATTTTGAATAGCTGATTTCTCAAGTATGTGCAGCCTGAGCTCTGCCTCATTTGCAGGACACTCTGAGGAATCAGCCCTAACGCATTCACTGACCTGGCCCGTAACAATGCACGATGTGAAATAAAGGGGACTTTATATTATTTACTGAAACAAGCTAGTCTGTGTCAGGTATTGGTGAGCAGCTGTTTCTGCAGGTGGTGCGCTCAGCTGAGCTGCAAGGAAACTCAGCAAAGGGGTTTGGTTTCTTTTCATCCCTGCTTTTGCCCCTCAATGCTGACAAGTGCTGCAGGATCAGGCTGAATGTTTCAGCTCCCCCTTCCCACTCCCTGTGCTTCAGTGGGCTGTGATTTGCCCGAAACCAGCTGTATGTGCCCAAAACCAGATGTATGAGCCCAAAACTAGCTGTATGTGCCCAAAACCAGCTGTAAGTGCCCCAAACCAGCTGTATGTGCCCTCCACCATGTCCATGCACTCATAATTCACGTGCTGCACAGAAACCTGAAATTCAGGAGTGCTGCTGCACACACGCTGCCTGCTGCACCACAGAGCCTGGCCAGCATGGCTGTGCCCAGGGTGGCCACACAGGCACAGTTTTCCTGAAGGATTAACACCCCACAACAGCACAGGCATGCTCTCCTCCATGCCACCAGACCTGCCAGAGAGGCTCGTCATGGTAGCTACAGAGTTTGGCACAACAAAAAGAGCACACCCTGAACCCAAAACCATTCCCCAGCATGACTCCTCACTGGAATTTTTTGCTGTTTCACAGAGAGGTGACCGGAGTACAGCCCCAGAATGGCACCCTGCACATGTGTGTTGGTGTGATGTGTCTGTGCTCTCACAGCACACACACCCCACACTCAGCCTTGTTTCCCCTTTCCTTCAGCCCATCAGGCCCACAGCCTCTCTTCACATACAGCCTCTCTTCACATACTCACACCTTCAGCACACACTGTGGCAACTTGTGTCACCCCCACAGAGTCAAGGGACAGCAGGATGATCGGCCACACACACCCCAAAAAGAACACCACACGCATGAGCACATACTCCTGTGTATAAGGGAGGGGAAAGGGCTAAAAAAAAAAGGAAAAAAAAAAAAAGCAGTGCACTAGTAGGAAAATAACACTAGCAAAGGTTAGCTGAAGAGGCATGTGCTTCCTGAACGGCTTCCATTTGAAATCTTGGAAATGTTAATAAGAGTTAACCAGGTGAGACCGGCAGCAGAAGGGATAGTGGCAGTGTTGGAGGCTGCTCGAAACACCTGTCCCCTCTTACAGAGAGCCCTGCTCCTGCTCCTCATCCTGCCTGTGCCGGAGAGGGGAAAAGCAGATTCCAGTTCACATTGCTCGTTTAATTGCTCTATAATGCCATCTTGTGGCTTCTTCAGTCATGAAGCTCTGTTTTTGTTACGTTTTCCCCAAATTAGGTGATTGCATTGTAAAGACAGGGATGGGCAGGGAAAAAAAGGAAAGAGAGAACTAAAAGGAGTAATTTTTGAGCATCTACCCATATGTCAGGGGTGTGAATGGCTATGGGTGACACTATAATTTAAATTTACAACAGACAGAATTGATTCTCTGGAAGCCACCATCATCCAGTAAACCTTGGCAGACTTCTACATAGTTTTCACATCTCTCGGAGTACCAGGTTATACGTTAAAAAATATATTATTAGTAGTAGTAGAAGGGCAAGCTCAGATAATTCAGGTCCTTTGTTTGATGGAAGTGATGAGAGATCTCATTTCCTATGAAAACCTGGTGTTTGAATTATCTCATTTTTGCAGGGATGATGCTAGCATGGGGCTTTCAGAGCAGGTGGAGTCAGAAAGGAACCATGCTCAGAGCATGCTGGTCACTATTGCAAAAGATGAAAGAGGTGTAGGGGAATCTGCAGGAAATCTGAAATGCTGGACAAGCCAGGCAGCACACACAAATTCCTTTGTCAATGTTAGATACATAGCAGCGTGTGGAAAAAATGTGAGTAAGGAAACAAACATGGCAAGAAATTACATCACTGTTGGTTTCAGGATCTGCTTGCCCTAGTGATGATGCCAAACTCTGAACAAAAGCACTCAGCTGAAGGTGCAAGCTTAGAGTGCTTGGGATGTTCGTCCCAGGTGTCCTCTGTGTTTGTGGTGTTTTTTTAAATTGAGGTAAAGATTCCCAAAAAAATACATTTCTCAAGCTATTTGAAAAATTCACCCTTCAGAACTAGAGTCAGGTTCAACACAGAGACACCAACAGCAGAATGCACAAGCCAGATCTGAGATGCTGCCTCACACAAAACAAAACAAAACAAAACAAATTAGAAAATTAAAAAAAAATTACTGTCATAAGTGGGATTTAATTCTGCTAACTCCTAGCAAAGGCAGGAAAGCAGGACTTCATCCTAGGTGGGAGAAAGTACCAATACCTTTGGGACCATGTGTGCTGGCTCCCTTTATGGCTCAGTTAACTGGTACCTATGCTGGCACCCACTGCTGGGATCCCCTGCTGTCTGCACTCTGCACCCAAACTGTGCCAGAGGTCCTGGTGGGGTTTTTTTGGGTTTTTTTTGTTTTGTTTTGTTTTGTTTTTTTTTGTAAAAACAGTCACTGTGGTTTTTCTAAAAAGAGCCACTCAGAACACAAAAGCTTCTTCATCTTTCCTCTGCATCACCTACCATTGTTTCCCATTAGTTTTGGCAAGTGAAGCCTCTCATAAGCAATAGTGGGTTTTTTTATTTGAGATTTGAGGCAGCAGGAGTCACCATGTGGAAACTTGGTTTTATTCAAGGGGAAAGGAGTTTTGGAAGGTGATATTTGAGACAAATTAGAGGAAAAGAGTATAAAGAGAACCGTCACTCTTGAATAAGTGTCTGCTTCTTCCTTATTTAAACAAAACCCTTGACTCACCTCTGTTCAAAAAAGGAATATTGGATAAAAATAGAGTAATTAAGACAGAAGAGAAATGCTGTCATCTTTACAATTTAAATCCAATTAACAGGGAAATGCAGTCCTTCACTACCCTGATATGAACTGAGAATTACTGTTTTGGTTTCAGAGGAAAGTATGTATATTTTTGTAGTAGTAGTTGTAAGCAGTTTCTTTCAAGGAAGTTTTTTATTAACAGATTGTTGCAAGAGCTGTCCCATTTGACCTGCAGTGGACTCCTCACATCATCTCATTCAATTATATCCTTTTATGTCAGATAACCTTCATGCAAGTGTTCAGTTGAACCTAAAAACTCTTAGGGATTTTCTGTTGATTATTTTTTACTTTTTTGTTTTGTTCTGTTTGAGGGTTTTTTCTTTGTTTTTGTTGTTTTGTTTTGTTTTTTTTAATTCATCTCATCTAACTTTAACCACCTACAGTGAAAGTGTCTGTGTACCAGTTACCTTGGGCTCTCACAGCACAGGGAGAAAAATAGGTGTTTCTGGACTGTGATTCATCTGGTCTATTTTGGATACCTCATTAGGGTGAGATGATTCATAAGCGATGCTTCATTCTCTCCATTGAATAGAAGGGGCCTGGCTCTGTTATAGGCATCTGCATTTGTTCAGATCTCTCCCAATCTTTGTTCTGGTTTGGAAGGCTTTTCCACATCTCTGTCTCCTCTTCATTTCTAGACTAAATTTATTCACAGCCAGTCCCAGCCCATCAGTTTAAACAGAGACTCTCTCCCTCACTTTGGACAGCCAAGGAGTTCTAGTTTGCTGTCAGCTGTGGGGCAGGTCAAGGGAGAAATGTTATCAAGAGCTTGGGGAAGGCAATGGCCAAGGACAGGTGTGATTCCCTCGATGCTACATGTCCATATAACCTCATGGAATCTTTATTGGTCAGATTAGATGTTTCACTAAAAAAAGAAACAAACCACGAGGTTGGGAACATCATCTGCTGTGTCTAAATAGGGATAAAGTATGATGAACTGAAATGTTAACCTCAGGACACAAGTTTTTTAGAGTTTTATTTTCTCATTGGGTGCAAACCTGGCTTTCCCTAGCAAACTACCAGTGAATTACCCGTGAACCAGCCAAAAAGTCTATTCACCACCTGTACCTAACCACATGAGCAGGGAGTTTGGCACCTCTCCAGTCAGAATAAACATTGAGGACAGAATCATTTATAGGGTAGTTCTAGTCAGAGCTGTCTTGGTCTCTTGTTTGAAACTGAGAGATTATATGGTGTTGAAACCAAACACAGACTGGAAAGTAATAGGCCTTGTTATCAGCAGCAGCAGAAGAAAGGGTTTTGTTGTTGTTGGGTTGGGGTTTTTTTTAAGTGTTTTTCTCATGTAGATCTTACTATGGGATTTATTGGGAACCTGCTCAATCCTTCAAATTAAATGCAAGATAAACCAAAACACTTTTCAAATGGAATGAAATAAAATACCACCCATAGTTTGACTATATTTTAGTATTTCTTTTCGTTCCAAAACAGGCCCAGCAGACTGAAGCTGCCTGGTGCAGCCACAGTAGCTATAAATGCTCCATTGCACTGGCTTTTAAATGCTCCTTTACAAGGTGGAAGATGGGGGAGCTCTCTGTGCTTTATCTAATCCTTCTCCCTGTAGTTTGCCTGCCAGCAACAATACATTTACTGTTAGTAAATGTGAGAGTGGCTTGTCCTATTATGTGCCTTGTCCATGAGGTCCTAGTCATGGCAATCAAACTCCTGCCTTTGCTACTGTAAATTTACCAGGCAAAAATAATACCTTTATTTCTGGCCACCTTTCTGCAGTCAGAGGAGGGACAACTGTGTAGAAGCCCTTCTTGGGATATGAAGTTTCCAGAAATTTTGCTCCACACTCTTCTTGCTTGTCTTAGGCTAGCTGGTCCTAGTACCTCCAGGTGCACAGTTTTATTCTTTTAGTCTATGTGTTGCTTGCTTTTATGTCTGCTTCAGTTTGCACAGCTACAGCATCAGCTGTCATTGCCCACCTTGCTGACCTCCCCTGCGGTCAATCCATTCCCTGGAACAAGTCCTGCATTGTAAGCTGTGCATTACTGCACGGAAATTCCACATTTCTGTTGTGGTCCCTCCTTTTTTGCAGTGAGCAAAAAGAAAAGGGAGGCAATCCATGGGTGAAGTGACACTTGTAGAGCATTTGCTCAATTCTTCCACTGTGGGATAAGAACTGCAGAGAGGAAAATGTATTACTGAGCCCTGCCCTATGCGTTGGCATCCTGCTGCATTGTCAGAGAGTTTTGGACTTGGAATTAGGAGTATAGGCCCAGCATAGAGATCCAATTTGGTTAGTCAGCACTACCTCAGTTAGCAGTCAGCCTTGAGGAGTTATAGAGAACAGAACATATTTTGGGTAGGTCTGGCTGAAGCAGCAGGGTGCCAGGGACATTTCCAGGGTATGCCTGTGGCAGGATCACCAGTCAGACTGGTGAAGTGGAGCAGATCACAGTTAGGTTCACCCAAACAAGGTGAGCAAGTAGAATCCCTTAGCCCAATTTTAAGGACATATCTTTTGGCACTCTTAGAGCAGGACACACTGTCTTTGCAAACCCACAGTTGCAGGATTGCTGGATTTCCCAGATGACTCATGTCCTAAGAGAAGGCACCTCTTTAGGGACTGATATGAATAATAAAGACACGGACCCTGCAAAGGCAGCATCCTGAGGGTGTTTTTATTTTTGAGACTCCTCTGTAAGTGCAGGATGTTCCCTTCATACCCTGAAGAGCACTGACTGCTTCACTGCCTCCTTCTTCCCTCTTAAATTTGTTCTCCTCCCCACTTACTGCATTTAGCATCCCGTGAAGTAGGCACTCCAGCACTGCCAGAGAAATAAACGGCCTGCCACCTGCCTACCTATCTGCAGGTCTATTTTTTTTTCCCTTCTTCTGGCTGTAAATATGTTGGTCAGAATCAGAGCTGGCCCCTACCATCTGCATCAGGTTGTATTTCAGCACTGTCCAGGCTTGTTGCAGTGAGGGTTTCTGACTCGGAGCTGGGAAGAGCAATAAGAGCTGAGCTCCAGAGGAAAGAACACGAATCAGGTCATTAGATATCCCTCTGCTTTTCTGGAACCTGGGGCACGAAGATGCTTGCTTTCTTTCAGATTAATCCCACCATCACAGTGTAAGCTAACGAGGTGCAATTTTACAGCTCGAGGTGAATGAATAATATAAAACTGTTGTTTGCCTGTTGTACAATTGGTGGCAGGTGCTTAGCAGCTCCTTCAGAAAGTCTCACACGTCAGGGCAAACCATGAGAAAAACAGAGTAAGGAATCAACGTGTGCTTTTTTTCTACTGGAATGTGTCTGTGTCTAGGCGATTTCCTAAACCAGAACTCCTCAGAACTTCTGCACTGCTTTGAGCCAGAATGATTTCCAGGGGTTGCTGGAGCAGACGTCTCTGCCCTGGCTCCTCTGTGAGAGACTTCACTCACACAGACTAACAAACAAAAAACTCCCCAGCAGGTTAATGGGAGGACAGAGAGGCACTTATATGCTTACAAGCCACACAGGGAGCACAAGATTTATAGATCCATGCCCCAAACCAGGGACAGGGCACTAGTGAGGGACACAGGATACAGGGTTATACAGAGCTAACCCTGTAAGACACCACAATGAAATGGTGAACTGCCTTCCTTTACCGTGGCTGAAGAACAAGCAAGTAATGGATTTGGCCCCCCTCAGCTTCTCTCCTGAAGGTCACTGTGCCCAGAATCTATACTCTCCAGAGCATGGGACACTCTCCTTCAGGCCTGATTACACAGACTGAATTCCCCTCAGACAGAAGTGGGAAGGTGACCTGCATGTAGTAGCTTAAAAAAAATAAGAATCAATTATACCAGTAAGACACCACCTCAGTGAGAGTGAGACTGAAGCTTTAGTAGAGATACTAATATTGGGCCAGGCTTCGTTCAGCTGGTCCATTGTAGGGACAGCTGAAATTCTGCAGAAATATTATAACAGTTTGTCTGAGACCTTTCTGGGATGAGATGAAACGAGGTGACAGGGAATGGTCTGGTAAGAAGGCAGGGTAAAATCTGAAACACACAGCTCTGTGTCTGCATGCTTGCAGTACCTGGTGCTGGCACAAGGCACTCATGCCTGTCTGTGGGACCAGCTCTGCCCCTAAACGCACCTGTTGGCAGGCTGGCTAGCACTTTGCTGTGTGCATTATATAATCTCCTTATTTCCTTTTCCTCTTATGGTTCTATTCCTTCTTTTCCTTATTCTTGTCTTCTTTCTTTCTCCCTTTTTTCCCTCTTACCTTCTTCCTTCTTTCTCCTCCTTCTGGTTGATTCTCCTCCGTTCCCTCATTTGTTTTTTCCTCTCTTCTCTCATTTATTTGTTTAGAGCAAATTTTCAAATCTATAAACCCATTACAGCAAAGAGACTGTGTTGAGGCAGCCTCTGAGCCTGCAGATGTGGTGGGTCCTGGATTCCAATAACAGAACTTATTTGGAAAAAAACATTATCTGTAATGTGGAAATGGTTTGGCTTGAGGCTAAAATTTATCATCATTACCCTAATATCATCTCAAGCCTCAGCTCTGGCAGCAGCTAAAGAAAACACCAAGGCTTAATTCAGTCAGTGCAAGGAAAGAGAGACAGAGGATGGAAAATATGATTTATGATGGAAATCAATGCAATCATAATACTTTATGCTTGTAAAATTGGGCTGTTCCAACAGTGCTCACAGATTGTATAGGCAGCTCTCCACCAAAAATTCATGGCAAGATAGAATGCAGTAGTATCATGGCACAAAGAGATAATATTCAAGGTGTGGGGTGTGAATGGGAATAGATTTTGTTTTGCTGGGGGTTTGTTTTCCTTCCTTCCTTCTCCAGGGATCAGGCAACTTCACTCAACTGAGGTGTATCTCTGCAGGACAATGGAAAGATGCTGTCCTGCAGCTCCCAGAGGGGGGAGGAAGGGGGAAAAGGAAGGATGGCAATCTGGAATATGAAAGGAACACTGACTAGTTTTCCAAGTAAATGGCAAGATCTGGCAGGAGCAGTATCCCCAGTGTAAAAGTGAAAGCAACAACGTGACTCATTCCTCTGCAGTGCGGAGTACCTCTCAGAGACCAGCTGAAGTATCTTTACAAAAAATTTGAATCAGGCTGTTCACCTCAGCTAAAGACAGACAAAAGTGATGAGGCCTGGGAGGTTTGTTTCTAATGCAGAAAACTAAAAAGCATCTGAACTTTTAAATTTGACCAAATCATGACTCCTTTCATCCCATAAATAAAATAAAAGTTGCAGAGATCATGGGCAAATTGCTGATGCAAAGTTGAGTTAGCTCATATGTAGTGTAAAGAACATGACTTTTCAAAATGTTATATGCAATTTCTCTGAACAGTTCTTGAAGGATGTTCTGCACTTTGGTTGTATGGGTGGGAATATAGCCTTGCAGCATTGCTTGTCCCTAGAGAAGCAGGACAGCTAAGCATCCCCAGCAGCCAGAATGAGAGAATACAGTTATTCTTTGGGAATGCAAAGAAAAATGATCATTTATTTATATAATTTCATCAAGCTGAAATACATGATATCTAGGACTTGCAATTCAACGCAAGCTCTGTCCAAAAGATGGTCAAAATAGAGCACTTGCATTGTTATTTTTCAATGGAAAATATCTTTCCAAACAAACCTGTCTTTAATAAAATGCTTTTGAGATTCTTTTTATATTTCCTAGTACCTTGAAAAATCTGTCTCTAAAAGTTGGGGTAAAAAAATTTGGAGATTCTTCCTTAAAAATAATCAAAATTTACAGATGTCAACTTATGATTCCTCCCTCTTCCTCTCACTCTCCCTCTCCTCAGGCAGAGTAGATGCCTGCTGTGATTTAGATCTATAGCCTCCACAGAGGAATACGTTGCAAGGTAAAGCTGTGAGCACCACACTTACACAGAAAGAGGGGACATGCTGGAGCACTCACAGCACACCAGAAAATCCAAACAAGGTCAGGACTAACAGTACAAACCATTTGGAAGGCAGGCTTCCTTGTCTTCAGGGCTCACAGGAAGTATTTTTGTAAATGCTGTATCAAAGACAGAGTCTCCCTGTCTTTTTCCAGCTCTTAGTAACTCTGCAGAAGTTACACCGTGGCCAACATTAAACAAGTTTGTATAGGCAAGAGAAAATTGAGATGAAAAGCTGCTTGGGGTGACTCCATGCCTGAACTTTCATCAGCCATGCTGAGGAGTGCCTGGTGTCTCCAGAAATATGCAGCTGCAGGCATGTTGGCATCAAAATGGAAAATGGACCATCACAATGAAAAGACCGTCACTGCACAAAAGTAATACAGTTCACCTTCCACTCTCAGGGCCAGAGCTAGGGTTACCAAGGACTTTGCCTTACACTGACAGGGACATCTCCATCTGTAACTTTAAATGCTTAAAGCTTTCAAGCACTGTGCTCTTTGCAGGAATGGATAAAGAAAGAAAAGTACAAAGGAGCCTTTAGTCTATTCTTCTCCATCTCATCCACTTCCACAAGGACATTGACAGACGAGGCTCTGTGGTGCCAGAGAACTTGTGTCACTCTCTGATCTGAGCTTTTCAAATGAAACCAAGAGGAGGCTGGTTTTTAGCAGACATTAGGTCTTATTCTTATAGATACCCTGTTATATCCCATCGGTATCTGGCTGTCATTTCTGTCACCTCCCAGCCCAGATCTCACCAGCTAGTCCTCTTCCTTTTCCCCTCCCTTGCATCTACAGCTTTCCACCACTACCCCACACACCTACACACAGAGAGTGCACACACCTGTTTCCCAGAGATCTGTTTGTAAAGCAGGTTGTCGTCTGATGGCCTAATTTCCCAGATGGATTAACAAATGACTCTACCACCTTCTGTAATTCTATCACATTGTCCCCACACTCTTTCTTGCTTCTGGAAAAGTTTGACAGCAGTAGCAAGGGATTGGAGAGCAAAAGGTCTACTGAATGAAACCGAATTAAAAGTCTTGAACACCTGCAGTGTCAGTGTTGGACAGCCATCTGTCCCTCATTTGAGAGCGCCTTACTGCCTGCCATACCTAATGTTGCTTGTCCCAGACAAATGTTAAGATGCTGCATGGACTAAGTTGATGTAAAGGGCCTTGCTTTGCAAATCCACCCATTATTTTAAAGACAGAAAGGAAGATGTTCCACCCGTTTGTCTTCCAGTCCTTTAATGATGTCAGAATATTTATACTATACGTTAGCTCCTTTTGCTGTTCAGGAATGTTACCTCAAAATAAACCTTCTTCTTTAACTCACATCACTTTCTATCTGCACACTACCTAAGGTACAGAAACACCCAGACCAGGTACAAGAGTATTTTCTCTTCACAAATACATATATATATATGCATATATATACATATAAAATTATTTAAAATATGCTAGACTTATGCATATGCATACTCTCACACAGGCACATACACACTTCACATGCAAAAGTGATGAAATTTTTCATCAAACCAATGTGCTGGGAGCAAAAAAGAGCAATAAAAACCTTGTTTAACGCTAAATTCTTGAGAATAGAAGAAATAAGTCTTTAAGGACCTGATACATCTGAATATTTTGTACTCTAACAAAATATTTTACCAGAAGAAGATCTTTGAGGGCCTTTGGAGGAAGCAAGGAGGGATATAATTTTTGCTTTCTAGCATATTCCTAATTTAAAGAAAATCCGATTACCCATCTCCTCACAGGCCTATTTTTTGGTATTTCAGTTGAATTGGCAGAAGAATCACAGTTTTTTGTGTAGGAGACAGAAAAACAGATTCTATTTGCAGGTGTGCTTGAGAACTTGAGATCTTCTGCTACTTAAGCTGATAATGTTTCCTTGTCTGCAACAATACTGAAACCAAGAGATCTCAAAAGCCAGGAGAAATGGCTGTCACCAACTCATCTACAAATACTTTGCCTTTGCTGCAAACTGGGAAAGGCACATTGCAAAGAAAAATTTGCTAGTAGTTATTGTTTTTTCATCCAAGGACTTACTATACTTCTACAATCTTGTCCAGGCACCAGTCACAATCAGAGTAGAAATCAGTGTGGAAGTTTCACCATCTTTGCCACATAAAGAGTCAAGCTATGTAGATCCAATCAATTAGACAAATCAGTGGCAGTGAATCAGACCAGATCCTTAGTAAATAAAAGCCCATATCACATAACTATCACCATGTTCGGCATTCAGTAGTGAATCTTTAATAGTGAATCTTTAACAGTGGTTAAGATTGAAGTTTCAGAAAAGCTGTTACATCTTTGCATCCTTGGAGATTGATGTTCAGTCATGGCAGAAAGGGGAGGAACACCAGGAGCAGAAAGGAGGAGCATTGGTTAATCAAGAACCAGAGAGTTTGCCAGCTTAAAATTTTTCTCTACTGAAGTAATGGAAATAGAGATGATTCGAGTGGTTAATACTTCACTTTCCATCACTTCAGTTACATATTAAAATAATTTCAGAGCAGCTCAGGAGTGGTGATCAGTAAAACCAGAGATAAGGTGCCTCTTGCTGCCACCACTGCTCACGCAGAGATCTCTTGGGGATGAAGCAACATCATCAACATGGCTGAGCAAAGAGGGGCATGACAGTGTTCAGAGAAGATTTTCTCGGGAGGGGGTGTTTGGTTTTTCGTTGGTATGGGCAGGAAGCTTAAGATGTTATCTTCAGGCTACAATGTGTGCCATTTTAAGCACACTGTTCTTAATAAATACCGACAGCAAATCAGGACAAGAACAGACGCAAGTTGTTTCAGGCGACTTCTGTCAAGTGAACAGTAATGCGCCAGGATTAGTGGCAATCCTCTCCATATTGAAGAGAGCAAGTCGCCTGTAGATGAAGTGCTCCAGGCATTGCAGTGGGTTTATCAAGGGGTCCTTGATATTCTGGAGCAGACGTGCAAGCTGCAACATTATCAGTAGCTTTTCAATTCAGCCATCTCCAGCTGAAAACTGGGTGTTGGGAGTGGGAGGCAGTTGTTTTTAATTCCAGATGCAGCCTAAAGAACCCACATCCCAGTGGTTCCCAGCCTGCTGCCTTCCCCCCAGTGATGTTGCTAATGCAACTAGACTTGCTCTTAATAACTAAAACGTTGAAAGCACGGTATTGGCAGGGCCACAGTTTGAGCCAGTGAACCATTAACTTCCGTCCCATTGTTTGCAATCAAAGTCAAAGTTCACTGGGGCTCAAAAAGGCAATGGTAACTATCCCCAGTGTCACCATCCTCCCTTATACCAAATGTCCCTTGAAAATACCATCCCAGAGGACAACCTTTTCTGGTATAATTTTATTAGAGTGCTAATATCTATGGCACATTATTCTTCTCTCCATGCTGAGAATGGGAGTAGGTGTGTGGGTTAGCTCTTTATGTATGAAAAAGACACCTTTTGCATATTCCTGAATAAGGATCTCTTTGGACTGACAGTGTTGAAGTACTACCAGGCCTATTCTTCCTTTACCTTTTAGCAGCTTTATGCCATCCCGCTAGCTTAAGACTGCCTAAAAACTAGAATTAACAAATTTTACTGAGTTACCAAGAGGGAACCCTCATAACAGAGCCAGCTGTGTTATTTTACTAATAACACCATCAAGGCTGGTTTCCAGAAGAATCTGTCTTATCACTGGCATCTGGTTTGAATTACTTTGTACATTAGCACTGAGAGCTGACTCAGTCTCTGGGCACCTCAAAGGTCTCTTTCAGGCACAGATTGGTTTATTTGCTAGATCCTTGTCCACAGCTGAGCATCTAAATTTGTATTTCCAATCCAATTTAAAGGAAACATCCTGAGAAAAATCTGTCCCTGTAAGACCTGTAGGCTGGAAAATACTGAAAAGCCAGGAAATTAAGATAAAAGCAGCATCTCACATTCCATGGAAACCATTTCAGAAAAACCTGTCACCACTTCTGGGATTTAGCTGTGCAGAACTTCTGGCTAAGAGTTTTAAAAGAGGTAATTAACAAAATACATATTATGGTCTCTTTGAAGCTGCATGGTGGGGTCTCGCTCTAGTAACTTTCACTGCAGAGCTCCTGTCTTGACCCACCTCCACTGAGAGCTCAAGAAACATAAGTAAAGATAATCCAGTTTGGAAGTCCTCCCTAAATTATATTCTACCACAGAAAAATTGTTTATATGAACTTGGAAGCCTTTCCCCTGCTCATTCTGAGTTTACAGCTAATAGGAACTTTTCTTGCCCTTTTTTTAACCCTCTCTTTTTTTGCCTCATTAGCCCTCCAGCAAAAAATGCTGCGTTACACATGATTCTAAAAGGGTCTATATTCTCCATGCAATTTTTATGGATTATATAAAATAAATAGCTTAATCAGGCACACACCAAAAGAGGAATACAGACACACACACAGAGTGAGAGACAGCAGGCACACCTGAGACTGAAGTGCATCCTGTTCATAAAGGGAGATATAGCGCTGATGGCATTTCACACTGAGGTATCCAGGGACCATCACATGGCTTGATGAGACCAAGGAAGCTCAATAGACTTTCCAAACCTAATTAGTACTTAATGATCTGGAGAGACACGGATGTCCATCACCTCTGCTTCAGCCCCTCTGTTCTTCCTCAAATTCTTAATTAACCTTTAAGGAGATGATGTGCTGATGAGTTTCCTAGGATATTGCATTGATTTTTTTTTCACACACGCACACATGCACACTTGTGCACACGCTCAGCCACACGACACACGTCAGCTCACATATTAAAGAAGCTCTGGTACAATTTCTGAGCTCCAATGCACTCCACACACCAGCTCTGCTGATCAGTGTTTATTAATGAAGCACTGCCTCGAAAATTGTTAATTGATGGCAATGTACAGAACATTGTCTGGAATTTAACCTTATTCATCATTTAAGTATGGGGGAAACTAGAGCGTGGTGTTAATTAATAGTGTAAGAACAAAGTTGGATCGTTCTGCTATGGATTTGAAAAACAAAATCATAAGTGCAAAGAGAGGGAGAAAAAAAACTATGATTAAATATAAAACCAGTGCAAAAAACTGAGAGAAAGTGGAGCCAAAGCCAGTGTCATATTCAAGATGACTCACTTTGTGCTGATAATGAAATAAAAATTTTCTAGTGAGCTTATGTAATATTTTACTCTTGTGTCATATTTAATCAACTATGAGTTTTAACAAGCTAAGTAGAGGGTGGGGGGGAAGCTGCTACCAATGAAGTGAAAACAGATTAATAAGTTTTGAAAAGTTAATAGACAAATCTTCAGATTTAAAAAAAAAAAAAAAAATCAATATTGGTAGTTGAAGTCGCCAGGGGGGAAATGACAAATGGAGAATGCCTTACTTCAAGTTCACTTAATAACAATCTAAATATATGGTGATAACGTAGTGTGCAATGCTAACAGCTGCACTTTTCCAAGCTTGTCTAGATGATTTCAATGGCTGTTTGTTCTCCGAGATATATGCCTGATTAATGGAAACCTATCTACTCAGATATTTATTTAAATGACTTATTTCCACAGGGTCAGCACACTGTGGTTTGAGTGTGACATTGCCTTCCATGAGCCTGTTGCCCTTGCTGAGCTAGGGCACCTGAACCACTTGAGTTTATGCTCAAAAATCTCAGTGTGCAGACTTTAGCCTGTTGTGTTTGGGTAAGTGGACCACAGTTATGGACCAGTCTTCTGGTCCATGCAGGAATTTCTCTGCCACAAAGACCTATGGCCTGCCCCAGATCATACCCAACCCAAAGGATAACAGGGGGACAGCATGGACACTCCTGTGCTGAAAAGTCATGGCACTGTGCTCTTATGGACTAAAGCCCAGTTTTTGCCTGTGATCAGACAAAAAGTCTCTGTAGAGCAGGGGCTGAACCCTTGGATCTGTCTTCTGCAGTTTCTCTGTTTACATCAACTTGGGATCTTAACCCTTAAAAGAGATATTTCAGTGACTCCTAGGTTTGAAAATGTGGAGGATGGTGTGAACATGTGGTGTGCTCCCCACTCCAGAAATCCTGTCATGAAAAGAGAAAGGATGGTCTGAAGAAAGAGAGAAAAAAAAAAACAAACAACAACAACAAAAAACCTACAAAACACAAACCAAAACAAAAACAAACAAACAAGCAAACAAACAAACAACAAAAAACTAACAAAATTCCAAAACAGAACAAGCAAAAAAACTCAGCAACTATACCAAGGGAAAAGTAAAAGTACTGCCAGATTTTCCTGAATTTCAGAGAAATGTTCTTCAGGGGTTAGTCCAGTGCTTTCTTTACAGTTTAAAATAAAAAACATGCCATTTTGAAATAAGTATGAATCACATCTATTTTCTTTATTTCCAAAGCTTTTTTGTTTTTTTTTTTTTTTTTCCAGAAAGTATTCTGGATGCTGATCAAATTTCTGACTTATTCAAGTCCCCCTAAAACTTAATTTTCAATTTACTTTTCTGTTTACTTGGAACACATTTTCTAATTTCTGTTTGGGAAGATAAGGTATGAAATGATGAAATGTGGAGCTACACAAAGGTTGTTTAACCTACCTTCAGGCCCCAAATCAGGATTAGTTCTGCCTTTGCCATTCCTTGGGCCTGTAACCCTTGAGTCATTTGGCTATGGGTGATGGGAAATGGATAGTGAGGAATGCAGAGCACAGGAGATGACAGTGCAGAGCATCAAGGACCGTGGAGGATGTCAGTGGCTACCAGATGCCTTAAGAAGGCAGAGATACTGTTTTGCCCAGATCTCCAAAGATGAGAAGAAAGGTCCTGGCAGTACATGTGCAATTCAAATTAAGCTCAGATTTCCTCTGATGTGATTAGTGACTGCTCGTGTGCAGCACACTCTGATGGCTGGTAGTGGGAAGGTATCCAAAGGACATGGAAAGCTTCAGAGGTATCTGGACTGTGTCAGAAGCAGGATGGTGTTTTGCAGAAAGTACAAGAGAACATTTCCTGTTCTGCACGTCATGACCCTTAGATGAGGTCTGATTGTCCTGATATCACTCTACTTTGTGCTTGCCCTGAGAGCTGATTCAGTCTTTATTGCCTCTTCTCTCATCACATGCCTGGGGGCATAAAGGACACCCAACCCCCCAGCTAGTCATATCAGCTGACATGTAAGTTACATAAGTCATATAAGAGCAAATACCCCATCTCTCAGCCAAGAAATGCCTGGTGTGGATTGTAAGAGTGCTCTCTTATTAGTGGCTGTTAAGTGAACTGTTTATTTTTTAAAAGTCAGCTGGCTTAATTGTTCTTGTGAGAGCAAAAAGCAAACAAATGTGTTAAAGGACAAGCTCATTTTACTTCCTATCTTATGGGACAAGATCCTAACCTTTACTACAGAACCTGGGACAAGAAGACAGCAGCTATTTTCTGTGTCTTTCACTATTTTCTTCCTTCTACTTCTTACTGAGAAGAAAGCTTTTTCTTCCAGCCTGTAAAATTTTGTTTATATGAACAATGAGAGGAAATATATGCTGCCTAAATCTAGGACAATAGCTGACTAGCTAAAAAGAACAATGGTCTTATATCTAAGAAGACTGCTCAATGACAGACCAGAGTAGATTTTAGTTCCAGAAAATCAAAGAAATAAATTAATAAATACATAGAAAAAAAAGGAAAGAAACCCACCTCCTCACTCTCTAGAATCTCAGTGTTTTTAGTGAGTCAGGTGAGGCCATCTAGATCACCAAAGGCAACCCAAAGCTGGCAGCTTACTGACTGTGTTCTTAGCAATGCTTACACCCAGGCCTGGACATTAGAATCTGTTTAACTGAGCAAAATAAACATGTTAATCATGATCCCGGGGATTAGCTTGTAGTCTGCTTGAAAATCGCTGCATCATTTTTGGCCACCAGAGTTACTCTTTATCAGAGCTGGTTTCACAGAGAGATTAGGCATCAGCAGGGCTCTCCAAAGTGTACCCAGCACACTCCCAGGAGCTTTTGGGGTCAGTGGTGAAGTACCTTGCAAACAAGCTCCTGGCAAGTGTGTCTCAAAGAGGCCCCTCCTGATCTAGTGGGGGGAGAGTTAAATTGTGCATTGCTGTCCTTGGTTCAGCTCCTTTCTTCACCCCTATGGGGGATATGAATGTACAGGGCTCCTTTGTGTTCTCCATGCTTCTCTTTCTTCTCCCTACTACCACCCATGTAGGATATATAATTTTTACATCAATATTTGTTTCTTGTATTGGACACTTTTCTCTTGGCCAGGGGAAGGTACAACCTTGGTGGGAATTTGTTTCTGGGGCACAAGAGCAAGCCAGAACTAGTTCACTCCTACCTCCAGCATGAATCAACCCCATCAGAGAACCCTGGAGAAGAGAGTGGTCAGCATGTGCCAGGAGCTGGAGGGTGGTGAGGCACAGGAACAGGTTGCCTAGACAAGCTGTTCAAGGATCCCTGGAAATGTTCAAGGCCTGGTTGGAGGGGGCTCTGAGCAGCACAGTCTAATGGTAGGTGTCCTTGCCCACAGAAAGCATGTTGGAATGAAATGATCTTTAATGTCCCCTCCAGCCCAAACCATTCTACGTCTCTGTGATTCTAAGATGCACAGTGGGATATTCACTGCCTTCTTAAGCCCAGGAGAGATGTTCTCTCTACTTGTCCCAGTTAAATCCTGCACTACCAATCTTCTCTTTTAACCTTGACTGAGAAAGAAGTAGCTTTTGATTCCATGACTGGGTGAACTCCCAATGATAGTGTCAACATTCAGCTTTCACTGGCTTGACTTAACGTCTTAACATGGCACAAGGTCAGAATCCATTCTCAAGTAACTTGAAGAGAGCACTTGGAAAAGACAGAACATTGAAGGCTTTGTTTGTCTCCTAGACCTATGGAAGCTGTGCACAGTGAGGATCAGAGTGGAATCATGAGGCAGGTGATTGCAGCTCCTGTCCTGTTTTGTTGACAAATATGCTTTAATCAGATAGCACCAGTGGTGGTGAGTGCGGCACTACCTGTTTTGTGCACAGTAGGATGCACTCAGATTTCTGGGAGACATTCACATACTTGTTTGAGTATCTCACTTGTCTCTAACAGGTGCTTTTTATGAAATAGGGCTTTTTCCACATATTAGAGTTAGTTTTGGTAGAACACTGTCATCCAAAAGACATCCTCTCCATCCTTCCTATTCCTTGGTGTCTTCTTCGAATGACTAAACTTCTGCATGCCTATTAGCAAACAGTCTCAGCATCCAATTATGTTACTTGAATGACATTATCATAAAAAATAAAAATACAAAAGGA
Source organism: Toxostoma redivivum (assembly GCA_013397375.1). Classification (NCBI taxonomy): domain Eukaryota; kingdom Metazoa; phylum Chordata; class Aves; order Passeriformes; family Mimidae; genus Toxostoma; species Toxostoma redivivum. The sequence goes on from VXBI01009103.1 coordinate 400,980, forward strand.
GCAAAAAATCTGACTGGGGAATCTTTAGAGAACTTTTATCAATCCTTCTGCCTTGACATGCAATGTGTTGATTTCATTCCTTTCCTCCTCTTGTCATTTTTGTGCCTGCTTCCCCCTATCTCCCTCATTCCTTCTCCAGTCATCACTACAGGTATAAATAGCCGAAAAAACACGTAGCTGTGTCTGTGACACAGCCATGCTCTGCTGTGCCAGTGTCCCCATCTGCTGCCTCCCTGCCTCTCACTGCATGTCCAACACACGTTCTCGTCGTGCTGAGTTGAATCAGGTGGGAGCCCATGTTTGAAATGAGGAAAGAGATGAAGCTCTCTGCTGAATCTGAGACCTAGGTCATTACACTGATGGTGAACAGGCAATTGTGCCCTCATAAGGGAGGACAGAATCCATTTCACAATGCAAATGTAAGTGTTAACGAGTCTAATAGACACAGGTGTGAAAGTCATTGAAACAGCAATGTCCAGTGCTGCTTGTCATTGCATAAAGATACTTGCTTGATCTTCCTGTGACCAGGTTAAAGGCTACTGCCTTGCATGAGCCCAAAATGCACATTGATTCAATTTCCAATCTCCATCCTGGAGTTCCTTAGGAAACAGAACATTTGCTGAAAAGAAATAAAGTAATCATTACAAATGCTAGTCCTTAACAGTGTGAACCTTCATATTCACCTGCCAAGACATTGGTAGCGACTCAGCAATGTTGTTCCCTGAGCACTGACTGTTGGGTTTTAATTACATTGTTCTATTCGAGTTGTTCAAATCAACCATTTGAGAACTGCCTGGCTGCTGTAGTAAAAAAAAAAATAATAATTTGACCTTGACATCCTCTTCTTTCTCTTTGTCCTAGTATTCTTTGGAGGCAATCATTCATACAGTATATATCTTGTATATAGTCTGTCACTCTTCCTCCTGCAGTCCTTGTGGGATCAAAGTAGCTCTTCTAAGCTCCTTTATACTGCACTGACTTTACTCAGCACCTAAACACTGATATTCCTGTGAGTGCTCCGTAAATGTTCTCATGCTGGCATTTCCTGCCACGGCTCTACACCTGTGAGAGTTTGGCCATCATATGTGTTACCTTCTTCATGCTTTAGTACTCTGACTGTATATGTCTTTGTTAACACAGAATCTGTCTGCTCTCCCATCTACCTTCGGTGCAATAAAGTCCCCTAGTAGTCAAACACAATAATGTTCCAAAATGTCAAGAATAGACCACCTGTGTAGTTCTCTTATTATCAGAATAGGTCTGCCTTTCCCCATTCCATCCCTAAGCCAAGGCTAATGAAAGGCAGATGGACAGGTTTTTCAGAAGTCAAAAGACAAGTTCAAGCTGGTCTCTCGTGGCAGACGTCCCTGAGAAGTTACTGTCTTCATCTCAGCTGACATCATCTTGACAGCTAATGAGACTGTCCAAGTTTTGAAAATGAAATGAAGATATGAGTGCACTGATCCCCAAGCCCCAAAAGATGGTTTTATAAGTAGTGGCCAATTCTGTTACCAGTCCTGCAGCTGGAAAATGAGTTTGAGCATAGAAACAGCTTATTGTAACATTATCTCTTAACAAGGGTTTAAATGTCATGTCAGAAGCAGCACAAATAGAGAGAAACTAGGTATGTAGTAAAAATGTAAACAATTTCATTTATGCTCCCTTTTTTCACTAAAAAAAAATTGACAAAAACAATTATATGAGGTCCTTAAAATTTATCCATGGAATATTTTGATTCCATGGACAAATAATAACTGAATGCATAAATAATTATTTATACTTTAAAAGGCCACCATGCTGTGAATAGCAATTTGGATAACTGATGCTTATATCTCCTTCCATACCCCATAATCCTAAATTGGACTCCATGGATATGGTACATATAATAGTCTCTAGTCTTAGTGGAAAAGGGGAGTTCATCATGGGAACTTTTGCCTACAAAGTATCCTGAGAGGTTTAGTACATCTGGGGAAGCCATCTCACAGCAGTGTAGAGTGGCTGCATAGGAAATGAAAATACATTTCCTCTGGCAGCATCTCCATACTGAAATCTTTGGGGTGTTCAGGATTTGAAGGGGGAAAAAGAAAAAAAAATATTCTCTGTAGACACCACATTTGTTTCATGAAAAAAACATAGAGCTCAAACACTAAATTTCTCAGAAGAAACAGCTTGATTTCACACTAAGTGGTGATTAAGACCCAAGAGGAGAGGCTTTCTCCAGAATGCAGCCACCCACCCATCCCCCAGATTTCTTTAGCCAAAGAAATGCTATGAGGAATAAGATCATCACGACCTTGTGGAGGAGTCTCTATGAGATCCTTGTGATCATCCTGCTTGGGTCCAAGTCATATGCAGGAGCAATAGCTTCCAGTTTCCTCCATAGCCACATTCCCAAGGACAGTCAGGGCGACCACAAGGAAAATGAACATTTTGTATAACTGCTGCCCATGTGCAATATTCACACATGGAACCCCTTGTCACCAGAATGGTGATCTAGTTTTTTTCATCTGTTACTAACATGAATTTAATTCTGGGTAGTGTTCCTGAGGGGAGGAAAAACACCAAAAACCACCACAAAAATAACCTGTGCCACTCCCATTACTATCCCTTTAGTTATCCAGTCCCCTACTGCTGCAGGAGACCTGCCATTAGCAAATTCCCAAACCGCTCATTTATTTCCAGGGCTGTGCTGTGAAGCCTCATTCTTCAAACATAACAAATCCAACAGCTTCATGAGTTGAGCTATTGTGGATTTTTCCCTGTACTGCAAATGGGAATGGTCTGTACAAATAAAAGCCTAGATCTCTCTGCTATTACAAGTAAAAGAGTCTGGGTGAAATATCTGCCGAGGAATATATTTTATGTGTTTTCTTTAACTGTCCATCCAAAAAGTGCTGAGTGATGGCCGGGTGCTGTTAGGAGGCACTGATAATGGCCTTACATTTATAAAGTACCATCCGTCCAGATGGACTCCCAAAGTACTTTATAAACTTTACTAACTGGTTGTTCCAGCTCCACACGTCACCTTATATCTATCCATCTGTTCACAGCTATAGCCTCACACAGAGCACTATTTTCACCACTAAAGGGTGGCTATTCCAGATTTGGGATGTAGCTGATGTTTAAGAGCTCACATCAGTGTGGAGTTACAACTCCATGGCTTAGCCCTGCTTCTTTTCCATAGTTCTGTTGACTTCAGCACAAATTAAAACTAGAGAGCAGAAAATTAAGCTGCTGAGGAATCAGGTCAAAAAAAGATGAGGTGATTTTTTGTGTAGTAAAGCAGAGTAAGGAATCTCATTGCCAGCAGCTGCTTAGATGTTAAAAGTTTGTACGGACGTGTGGGGAAGCTCAGAAGTTCATGGAAAATCTTGATTCCACATCTACCTCTACCACAGAGATATGCAAATTCTCTGGGGAGATACTGTCGTCAGACCTAGACCCCTAAGGTTATAGCTGGATTTGGGGTGTCTGTATTAAGTTTTCCTATAACAATGCCCACACAGAAGACCCAGCAGAAGGGATTCTTGTCTGGGCAGTGACATGCCTAATTAGACACCATCAGGGAATGTTGGCTCTGCAATCATTCACTGGCTTACTGCAAGAAATTTGCTCAGATTTTCATTGCTCTTTACTACCTGGATAGCTATAAAGACCTGGGTTGAAACTACAATTGCACCATCAACACAGAATTTGAAGTCAGTATTTGGGGCCACTAGTTTGCAGTTAAAATACTTAACCAGGGAATGGTGAAGGTAAAGCCACTATGAAAAGAGAAGGAGGCAGTGAGGGGTGTTCTGTGAGCCCCAGGGAATTGCTTCTTTCCCCAGGTGAAGTGGGAAAGTTTTATGCAGTGCTTCCTCATACCAGAAATTGTTTAAACAAGTAGCACATGTGTCACTTTACACAGCCCTCTGACAGTCCTGTTCATATTTGGTTGGGGTTTAGATCAAAATTAGATTCTGTTAAATTTTGATTTGCATTTGGCTATAGGAGGCATTTAGATCAGACAGCCTCTGCTCTCCTGAAATGTACCCAAAAAGCAGTATAATAGTGATTGGTTAGGCTATGATTTTTTTTCTTTTTAGTCCAGAGGATATGTTCCGACAACAACCTACATTTATGTGAAATTAAGATCCACCCAGCACCCTGTAAAAAATCTAAACCAAAAGATTAATTGTTAGCCATGATTACCATATTATTTATTGTTATTGTGTGATGTTGAGACTATGTTTGGAACAGATGGGAATCCAATTAGCTTAGTTCTGCCTTTGTCCGTTGGATGAGACATTAATTTCAGGGCCACTCTCCACCTTGTCTGAATAGCTACAAGAAAAGAAATATGCTCATGGAACTTCATATTTTTGAGACTGTTTGTCATATATTTTGTTTTCTCATGAAAGGACACTACTGGCTGCTAAGCAACAGAATAGCTGTGTTTACATGTACATTTATCTATATATATGCACATACGTACTCAGACACAGGGAGTTGTTTACTCAAGGACAAGAGTCCTCAGCAGACTGGCTTTCAACTGAGAGCAATTCTATTAATTAGGGCTGCAGATACCATCCCCCTTCTGCTTCCCCCACCTTACCCCTCCTTTTCTTTCCTCTGTTGCAACTATTACTATTTTTAATTAATGTGCCAAAATGTTCACTTCTAACTATAACAAGAAAAGAGAAAGACAAAAGGGCAGAAGCAGGGAGAGGAGCTCTGGAGAGAAAGACAATTTGTTTGACTAACCCTTTCAGAAAAAGACAGGCTTGTCAATGATTTCTCTTCAGGATGGTATCCCATAGCTGGGGAGGGAGCAGAAAAGCTTTTTAATGGGGCTTTTTTCTCAGCCAGGAATAATCATGCCTACAGAGAAGTCTTAAAGCAGCCTTCTGCTTGGGGACAGTTCTGTTACACATCTCAGTGGTATTTCTTTTCCTCTTTTCAATATTTCCTCCTTTTTCTTCTTCCCTATATTTTTAAGGTGTTATGAATCCTTAGTCTAGGAATTATCTCTCAATCCATCTATATTTTTTGTGCTGTATTGATTATTAGGTTATTTCTCTACCACAAATCCCTATCCTTGGATTTTAAATGTTACAACATTTGATGTAATCCCCACACTTCAAAACTGATATCCAGACACCACAGTAAATATTTAGGGTTCAAGGTTGCCTCTCTGTTCTTCATCTTTGAAAGAGTTTGTGATTAATTGAATAGTTGTAAAATGGGAAGCTGATTGAGATGTTCATCGTAGAGAAACAGAAATATAAAAAGACAATACTGGGATTGAGATATAAACACAGCATCAGCACTGGAAAGAGTGTTGATTGAAATTGGGCATATATGGGTATGAAACATCCTTTTTCATATGCAATAAATTCTATGAAATATATGCCTTTACTGTTGCTGTTTTATTAAAGTTGAAGTTGTCTGGGTGTTGATGAAATAGCAGGGGAGGTGAGTTCAGGAAAGAAAATCAGCTTTTAGCTAAAGTAATAATGGCTTTGCATTTTCTAATGTTATCATTCTTCATGGATGATACTAATAATCTAAATGTTTGCCAGAAACTGGAAAAAAATAGTTTTCTCATTTTAGGTTTTTTGTTGAATCTTTCCCTTCCTAAGCCTCCTCCCTGTCCCTTCCCAAAATATGTGCGAGAAATTAAAAGCATCAGAAACTAGTGTGTTATGAGCCCAGTGCTTTCCAGTTCTGAGGAGATGTGAGTTTTTAAAGCTTCCAGCTGGCATCTACCAGCCTTTCAAGACAAGCTGCAGATCTGGAGCCCGCTGCTCCAAGAGGTCCCTGATTCAAACTCAGTGGCTTTGTCAAGAGGGTGGTGACTACTTTTGCACGTACCAAATTGGCAGTTTTCTGAGCCACTGTGCGCAGAAATCCTTGACTCCTATTCATATGCGTCAGGCAGCGTCTCTCATTTCAAATGACATTGGCTTATTTGACTTTCAAATGAGAAAACTAAGTATCGTGAACAGATGAAGAGATAATCAAAACATCTTTGTTCAGGTTTTTGGAAATTGGTTTTGAAAACTGAAACTCCTGAGCCATTCTGCCAGTTCTCACAATATTTTTATCATTTAGAAAAATAACAACAACATTTGCTAATTGGTTTCCTAAATCTCCTGCCTTTAGAGGCATGTGAATTGGTGCTGATTCACCTTAATAATAATTAAGTGTAACTTATGTTTCTATCAACCCATATTTGTATGAAAGCTTGAACAACATTCACTTTCAAATGGAGAAGAATTCAGAATCTGAGCTATTTCTAAGCCAATCCTCAGCACTGACAACAGTGTTGCAAGAGCCACCCTTGCTTTGAAAGCACTGGTGTAAAATCAAAAGTAATATAAAAACGGCAGAAACAGATAATAGTGAAAAACCTTCCTGGATCAACAGCTTTGATCCCTTACCATTGCACGAATTTGTCAAGGCTCATCTTGAACATGATCTTGTATCTTGCTCCTCACTTTTCCAGCTAGGCTAGGACTGCTTATTGTTGATGAGAGATAATCCTCTTCCTAATTTCTAGGCTAAATATATTCATAGCTGGTCGGTCTATTTCCTCATCCCAAAGAATTTATATTAATGTCTGGCTAATCATTAATTCGATTATTCTTTGTAATTATTCTTAACTATAAGTTGCATTTTTCTCTCCCTTTTTGCATATTTGAATTGTTATCTATGCATATTCACTCTCCAGGCTGTTTTGGTGAGTTGTGATTGATCAGCAAAATCATATGGTGAATGTGCTTCATTTTCCCAATTCAATAAGCAGGCACATCTCTGTGAGAAAATGGAGCACTCGTCTTCCTTTAATATTTGAATATATGTCTTGGAAATTTGGGGTTTTCTTGAATATTCATTGCTACAGAGAACCATTTCACTGTTTACAGAAAGTGCACAAAATAGGTAAAGAAAATGTTATAAGCAAATCAGTCCTGCCCTCTGAAATGGGAATTTACCTTCTCACGAGGCTCTTGCTGTATTATCTTCTATAAATGTCTGCATTTCAGCAATGCCATGTACAAATTTCTTATTAATTCAGTGTTCTGTAAAGTACCACAGGACATTTTGGGATGTCATTGTGGGTGTAGTTTGGTTGTGTCTAGACTGGTATTTTTCAAACGACACCAGGGAATGGAATATCCTCAAGATAATTGCAATTCATAAGGATGGGTGAATGCTGTCAAGATGAGAAGGCCTAGCAGCATTTCCTAAGGGATTTCAGGGTCTTTGCCAGGCAATTCTAGAACTTCAGGCCTTGTTTGCTTATGTTTTGGTTTAATTATCTGAAGTGAAAGGACATCTTTGCTTTGTATTTGAACAGTGACACATCACCTGCCCTCTCTAACCTCAGCTAACAGCATTATCTCCTCAGGTCAAGTGAGAAAGGCCAGTGCTCTTGTTGCTGCGGGTGACAGGTTCAAACCCTTATAATCATCCATGACAGCACTTGTTATACTTTTTTTTTTATGAGAATTTTCCAACCTCTCTCTTTCCACTCCTTTATATTGCGAGTCTTTGGTTCTTAGCTTTCATTGTACATCATGTCCCTTGTCCTTCATCAGCAGTCTTGCATTTTTGTATGGCTTGAACAGTTTTCCTTCAGGATTTAACTCACATGCCCATGGTCAAATTTTCAAATCCTTGGGGTTAATCTAGGTTTGAAGTAAAACCAGAAGCACGTTACAGACCAGTGGAAGCACACACACAGACCTCTGCTGCTTAGCCTCTTTTTCTCCAGCTGGTAAGCTGGAGAAAGACACATAAACACAAACGCATACACCCACAGGGCACAAACATATCCTGTTCCTTCAGCTCTATCTTCAGCATTATCAAAATTAACAAGAAGCCACCTTAATCCTGCTCAGTCATCACAAAGCCCTCTTGTTCCTGTGGACCTGGATCCACAGCTATTGGCTTCTTATCTTGGAGGCAAAGTAAATAAAAGAAAGGCAAAGGAAAGAAAAAAAGACACTTTCCTACTCTTGCATAAGCTTCACACCAACCTTCTTGCTATTGATAAGTGGCTTAGAGTGCTGTTTGGAAATGAAAAAGTCATTCTGGTAAGATAACCTCTGGCCTTGGCAATTCCTGGCAAATTATTGCGCATCTCTGACTGGACACAGTTTCTCTTACTTGGGGCTTAACCGGGGCAAGCTGACACCCTAGATCACAGAGTGAGGTACCCCAGGGTAATCCCTTGCACTCACTAGTAGTGTTTAGTTAATTGATATTGGGCCTTCTCCTCAAGTTTCTCTCCTGCCATCACTTCCGGGTTTTGTTTTGACTGGCGTTTCCTCTGCCAAGAGCAGAGAGAGGCATAAAATGTGAGATTTGACATTTTCTAGCCTGGGAAGAAAGAACATCTCAGGAGCTGCACTGGCTGGTAGAACTCCACTTGCTGGTGCCTGGTTTGAGCTGCTGCATGGAGAGACAACAGGGAGGATGTCAATAGAGAAGAGAAAGGATATGCTGTAGGGTATGAGGGCAGTGAAGGCAGCTCTGGTGAAGGCTCTTCCCAGGATAGAAAGCATGGTTCTCTTGGGAATTAATGTGATGTAATCTTCCTGTGGAAAGTGACTTTTGACCACATGAATTAAGCCTGCTACTTTGCAGTGGGTGAGGAGATTTTGTTGCCTGTGCCACTGCTCCACAGTTTTTCTCAGGAGGTAGTGTGTTGCATTATTGTTGTTCCTGCCGCTGTTGTTTTAATCTTTCACGGGAGATTATATAAAACAGCCTCTCCATGAACCAGAACACATCTCTGGGGAATATGATGACAGCATCCATATCTTAAAAAGCTATAAAGTAGAGAGGTACTGTAGAAAGTAGTCATTCCCAGTAATAAGTGCAGTATGACATCCAGGAAAGATACCCTATTGTGACAAGTTTGAACACTAGTGCAAATCTGGAGAAAAGTACGTTTAAAACCATAGATGTTGCCATGCTTGTTATTTTGAAGGATTTCCTTCCCTAAATTACTCCTGCAGCCAGAACAAAGCCCTTTAACCCTTGGAAGACTCATAGCCATTTCCTGCTCCCCAGCTGTGAATCTCAAAACCCATTCCTCTGGAAACCTGTACCACAGATGTCCTCCCTTAAAATAGCAGCTCCCCTGCATTTTGCAGGACTCATACTTTGGTGTACTCCAGCCCATGTGGACCCTGACCTTGATGGGTGAGCAAGCTGATAAAGGGTTTTCTTCTTCCCTGATCTCACACAGAGATTAATTTCTGGACTATATATAGTAGATGCAAGGCCCAATAACAGATCTTCCAGGGGCTGAGGCAGGAAGAGAGGATAACCATAGTTTCCAGTCACAGAGGGACAGAAGTAGCCTTCAACTACCATTTGCAAAGTGTGCTGCACCTCAGAACAAGACACTCATTAGCTATTGCTGTATTCAGAGGTGGAGGTACAATCCTGCTGCATCACCCATGCTGCAGCCCACAAGATGGAGTGGGAAAGATTTTCCTTGCTGTGCCACTCCACTAATCTGCTAGGAGAATTCAGGCCACTGAGCTTTAACTACCTTGGGCCACACTTTCAGAGCTGAAATGCCACCTATATCCCTGCAGCTAGTTAGTGAAAGAACAAGAGACTCTCAAGCATGATTGAGACTGCCTGAGTAAGGTGACGTGCAGGATCCTGTTCAGAGCAAGTGAGTGGAAAGCCCTGGGCACAGTGCAGGTCAGCCTTTCCAAATATGATGCTGTGTGCCTCAGTTTCCCCTCTCTGATCAGTGTGCAAATTATGCCAGCAGCCACTGCCCTCAGTTAGGTTTTATTAATGAACTCCAGGACCAATAAGTCAATAGATCCTGGAGAAGTGTCACTATTACAACCATCCACGACAAGGGAAAGCACATTCCCAAGCAGGGACAGTGTGGAAGGCCTAATGAACATTAAGCAGAGCACTTGTTCAGCACTGGCTTTGTCGCTGCTGGGCAGCCTTGTCCTGACAGAGCTCCTGTCCAACCAGGGACGTACATCCATTCATCATTAGTCCTAATGCAAGCTTGGGAGTTTTAAAGCCAGGGCTAAATCAGACCATCTTAATTTGCAGGCTTAATGCATTGCATATTATCCGTATCCTTCCTATGGGATTTATCTTGATTAAGTGCTAATTTGTAACTGGTGGTATACCCAATGAAGTGACTGATGAGAAGGGTGCCTGGGTTGAGAGCCCGTGTTTTGGCAGCAGTGCAGACTGGGGATGGAACTGCTGTTCCCACTGCAGACACTCAGGCAGGCAGCACATTCTATGCTCATCCCCATCAGCCTCATAGGCAAAGTGTCCAGAAGGGTTTAGCTTGGGTTATTCTTCAGCTGTGATGGAAAAGCCAGAGGTCTGCCGTGGGAGAGAGGACGAGTCCTGTAAAGGTTTTTGGCTGTACTTAAAATGTCAATCCTGTGCTGTTGTACAGCCCTGTGTAGGCAGAACAGGCATTGATATTTCAGATAACCAAATACAGGCAGCTTTTTGCACACCCTGACTGACACATCTTCTGTTTCCTATTGGGCTCCTCCTCCCTGTGCCCACAGCTGCCCCATCCCCTGCAGTGACACCCTGCCCAGCCCTACCTGTCTCACTGCTTCCACTCTGTCCACCAAGAACCAGTAAAAAGTAAAAAGCTGAGTGGGTGAGACCATTTTAGACATGATCACAGTCCTGATTTGACCACAAAAAGCTGGAAGATCCTAACAGCAACATAAAAAAGTCTCTTTGACATGGGCAGAGCTTTTTCCAAGGAGCTAGGAAACTCCTGTTTCAGGATAGTTTTACTTTGTTGACCTTCATTTTGGAATCAGAAACAAACCTTCCACCTTCGCTAGACACACCAAATCTCAGATCAATCTACATCAACATGTAAATTTTACAGGGTTTGAGGAGAAATGACCTTTAAACAGAAATGGTTCTCAACTTCTACTATCACAGTGTTGGCATTTCACTAAAATAAAAGCCTTTATTTCATCTGGCACTTTGGTATCTGAAACTATACCTGATTCTGTAACCACTTGTCCCCCTCCCCCCTCCAAATCATAAATACACACTGAATATATGCCTTAAACAAGTCTTATACACAGAAACACATTTACAGAATTCATGTTAAGCTGTTTCATAGTCCTATTTTACAGGAGACTGAAATGAAACTTCACTCAATTTTCTCTGATGTGGTAATAGTAAACCCAGAGAAGGCATCCAAAAGTTTTAATTTATGTTTTATGCTGTACAGAGGTGTTCCCAAATAGAATTTCTCCTTTTGGTTGTTTTTCTTAATGCTGAAAATAGTGGACAGTTTCTCAGCTGATGGGTACGGCTTCCTTTTACTTGAGTAACTAATGACAGCATTCGAGGAGGAATGGGGGCTTTGTGTAAAAAAGAAGTTAATTAATTTTGGAGGTTTTAATCTCTTTTCTTTTGTACCAAACTATAAAACAAAAATTCTTCGGGAGCCAGAACATGTACCTCCAGTAATCGAAAGAGAGGCAAGGATCTGACTAATAGATATTACGTTCCATTATATGGTCTTGAAGTCAATAAACATTAGGTTACCTTCATGCAGTGAAAAAAGACCAGATTTATTAAAAAATCTTATCTGGAGGGTTTGCATTTCAATAGGATGTGAATTTGCATATTTTAACAATAACCTCCCATCATTCTGTCTGATCTGTGCTCAGTTGGCCATACAGATCACTTTATCTTGAATAGATTATCACCGGTTTAATAAACCCTTCATAATATGCAGGTATAACAATGGTACTTCATTGGATAAAGAAGGCATTAAAGTTCTTTTTCTGGAAATAGGGGTGGCCCAGCTAGTGATTAACTTTATACCTCTGTACATCCCTGTGCTGAATACCGATTGAAGGAGAGTATTCCCATTATTCACATTCAAAATGGACCAGCTCTTCAGAGCTCCTGTTAACTCCTTCTTGCCCATGGCAGCTGTGCAGAGGTGGGAGTTAAAAAAGCCAAGGCTGCCAGGGATGTTATCTCCAGCAGTGGCCACTACCTGGAGCATCAGGAAAAGCTGACATTCTTCCCCCAGGCTGAGTCTCTCACGTGTGCAAGGAGATCAGTGCCAAGATGTCTCATGAAGGAGGCACCACCCCAGTGCTAGCTGGAATTAGGGTCAATGTACTGCTCAGCAAAAAGACAAAAAGGCTTTTAGGCAAAAAATTCTTAGATAACCTGTTGTCATTGAAAAATCAGCGTTATTCTTCCTTGTCTCCTCTCACAGACTTTCACTTACTGACCACTCAACTTTCCAAGCGGAAGTTCATTTTCCACTTTACAAGGGATGAGTCCATCCCATAGCTCCCCTGTCCTGGGCTGCCATCTCAAAATGTTTGCTTGGGAGAAGCACACTCAGACCCTCGGCAGGAGCACCAAGGAGTCTCTGCCAAACCACAGGGCTGGCTTTTACCTCATGCAGTTTCCACGGAGACAGACTATTATTTACATATGCCTGCAGTTCCAGGCTCCTGACCACCCTTCTCATGAGACACAGGGCAGAGCATTAGTACCAGCGCAGCAGTGACCGGGGCAAATATAATTTTTGTGTTGTCCTGCAGTTTTTGATTTCTTCATTTCTGCTTCTTCGTTGACATTTGCACCCTGACTTGAAAAAAACCTGATACTCATCCTCTCCCGGGTAGCCAGCACAGAGCAGGCAGCTGTGAGTGTTAGCTGTCCTCACACACAGCTTAGACAACCCGCAGGCTACCGTGGCATTAAGCCCAAGCTTGTAGACCTTAATGAGAGATAATGTTTGCTCAGGACCGGCTCTGTGGTCATGCAGCCTTGGGATCTGGGATGCTTCACATCTGACCAGCTGGGAGCAGAGGAATAATGAATTTGGGGGTTGAGTGTGCATGCATGTATGAGAAATAGAGAGTATGTCACACACGCATTCCCCAAGACACTCCTGAGAGCAACTAGAACTTTTCACACTCTCTCCCTCCCCTGTTTTCTTTTTCTCTGCTCAAGCTGTGTTCGTGCTTGCTTTTCCAAAGCTCCCATCAGGAGCTTTTTGCTTCACAAGAGCCAACATGCCGTTGTGCTGCCTGACAGTGGGAGCACAGCAAGGCTAGTGAATAATGGAAAGTTATTGACCTATAATAACCTGGCATTATTGACCATAAATGATTTAGTTAAAGCGCGCGCACACACACACATGCACACACCATCTCACGTGAAGGAGCTGAATTTTGAATTTCCTTTGTTCAGCACTGGCTCAGTGGAGCTTGTCACAGGGGCATTTTGGCCTGGCATGAAATTAATGTTAATCAAAACATCTCTGAGGATCCTGTAAATAGGATTCTTGTGGGGAACAAGCATAATTTGGCTCCAATACTTGGAGCCAAAAGCAAATTGTCCTGAGTCTATACTTGAGGCTCCATGAGAGCACAAACCCTTCATGAACTTCAGCAGAGTTCACAGATTTTAAGGCTGAAGAGGAAAATTTTCATTGAGCGGTTTTGACCCCTGCCATAAGGTGATCTAGAGACTAACTACCAGGACCAAAAACCTGCCACTAAACCAGAGCACAACATTTAAGGAAAAGGAAAAACATCCACTTTTGATGTCAGACTACCCAATTTCCCATTATTTTTTGCTTTCTGCTGAGCCAGCTGTTCCTCTCCAAAGTGCTGACATCAAGTCCTTTGGAGTCACAAAGTGTCAGCTGCCCTTCTGGAAAGCACACACAGGGCTCATGGCTGGCCTCAGATGCCCCTTTGGAGCCATCCACAAAGTCAGGCACCACGCCCCACCTGCCCTGATGAGACCCCAACACCTTCTTGTGCCTAAATGGAGGAGCCTGTGGAAGTGCAGGTATCTGAGCTGGTGAGCTTGGCTGCGTCAGATGAAGATGTGAGCGAGTACCTGTTCAGCTGAGACAGATTTCTGAGCCAGGTACTATAGCCCCAGCCACTTGTACAACTGCCATATGCCCTCCTAAGATGTCTGTGTTTGTGTCAGCATCTGAATTTTGTGCCTGGCCCTTATTATGGAAAGTTCCTGCCCAGCTTTTGACAGGTGAAACTTTGCAGCTTGGACCTGCTCCTGATTACCTATCAGCACTCTTCAAACAGCCATAAAAGCTTCCCATTAGCTTTGTGGGTGCTGTTCTTTATACACAAAATAGCCATGCTCGCTGTGCCTGGCTTTCTTTGTTTTCTCAGGGTCAAATGGATGAAAGGAAGGATTGCTTTGGTTTCAGATTTGCCTGACTGGGAGCCCTTGAGAGACGAAGCAAGAATAAAATTTTAACCCTCAATGGCGCTGTCCCGTGGTAAGGAAGCAGCTATGAACTGGCATTTACAGCACAGGAGAGTGTCACGATGCAGGATTCTTTCCCTTGCTTTTCCAAGATCAGGACAATATTCTCTTACTTACTCCAGCAGGCAGTGAAAGCACCTGGAGCTGCTCCTGCAGTCCAAAATCACTGCAGACAGGCAATCAGTGAAGTCAGAGGTGTGATCCAGTCTGTGTACTGAAGTAACTAACTTTTGAGTACATTTTAAGTACCTAATGAAGCAGGCTTCCCGGAGTAAATCCTTAATTTCTCCATCTAGGAAATTGGGTTTGCATAATTTAGTTGTTTAAATTTAGGTAGCCAAGAGCTCCCTCTGGAGGTTTCCAACCAGCCCGTTCCCCTGCATGGGCACGGCCAGGCACTTGCTTCAGGAATGAAATTTCAAGATGTACCTATGATTTCAGCACAAGCTAAGTCTTTCCATTCAGGGAATAGGGTATCCCCCAAATTTTCCAATTTTTCCTCTGGTACCAGAACCAAGCTAGTGGGCAAGGCCAGCTGGAAAGGAACAACTGAATTTCTCCCTGAAGTCAGGCAAGGCACATGATATCCTAAGGTAGATCTGCTTGTCACAGTAAAGCAGTGGCAGCAGCACAGTGCCTTATCTGTATGTGCACACCATCACACACCTCTGCATACCCCCGAGACCAGCCCAGAATTCCTGACTGTAGCAGGATGTGGACCAGCCCACAACTTTTTCAAAGGAGGCAGAGATGCGGGAGCTGACCCCCTAATTCCCTCATGGAGTAGAACTGTGTCTGGGGAGGTTCAGCCTAAACATTGGGAAAAGGTTTCTTCACTGAGTGGGTGTCTGGTCACTGGAACAGGCTCCAAAGAGCACCAAGCTTGTCATAGTTAAAGGAGCATCTAAACAATGCTCCAAGTTATAGATACAAGTGCTAGGTACACTTGATCATTATAGGTCCCTTAGAACTCGAGATTTTCCATGATTCCATGGCTTTCAGCTCTGTCCTTCCTTCCTCTCTGTGTAAGGGGCTGTTGCACCAGCATTATCCATGCCTTGATACCTTGGATTCATAGAGCTTCTAACAAATATAAATTCCCCTTTGCACACACCCCATTTAATCAAAACTTTGCTGGTTTAAGCAGTCTGTTTTATTAAATTACCAACCTATGAAGCCATTAACTCAATTAGAAGCAGCAGTTCTGTAGTCTTGAAGATCCAAGGGGTAATATTGCAGTGGTAGACGTTATGCAGGTATGGCACGTTATAATAACAGTGAGAGCTCATATAGCATCTTAAAACTTTACAATTTTGTAGGAATAGCATCTAATTAATCCTCACAATGGGCCCTAAAGGTAAAGATTACTGTCTAACCCCTTTTTCCATGGAGGAAACTTAGTGGGGGAAGGAGATGATAGGTAATAGACTCAAAAGAGTATAAAAGGCTGTATCTTTCCACAATCTGCATTCACAGTAAGAAGGTTCCCCAAATTACTGCTTTCCTTCAGAGCAAATCAACACCAAGTGACCATTTTCTCCCTTTCTTGTCTCCATATTGTAATGTGCAATGGGTTAATTTTTCTAAAAATAGGATTTTTTTGAAGGATAAAAAAGGGTAGGGGTAGGAGTGTAAAAGTAAATAACCTCAAAATATTACTAAATGTTAATATTAAAAGTAAATCACGCAGAAATAGAAATGATAAATAGGAAAAGGAGCTGGAGTTGATTTGAATAAGGAAGTGACAGATTTTAGGATCAGTATATTATTTTAGCAAAATCCTGAGAGGGAAAAAAGCTGAAAACAATGAAAATCAAATAATGTTTCTAATAATTAGCATTGCCAACCATAAAGATGCATCAGTCATAAATTATCTCAAGCAATCCTGTATAATAATATAAATAAGAGAAAAATTATTTTCATATTTTTTGTTTTCTTTGAGTGATATTTTGAGCATTAAGGATTTTCTTTTATTCTGAAATTAAAATTCTTGTTAAAAAGTTGCTCAGGTCCAGAAGTTGAGGATTTAAGGAAAGCACCATATGTCAAGAGACTGATGGTAAAGCCCCAAAAACCCCAAAAGGTCTGGCAGTGCTTGTAAGCAGGGCTAGATCAGGCTTACCTTTAAATGCAGGAGGTTTGCATTTTACCCTTATTAAAAGACTTAATGAGTAGTTTATTTAAAGTAGATTATTAAAAAAAAAAAAAA